>JAJJWX010001408.1:1200000-1800000 GCA_023529315.1 Papaver bracteatum | reverse complement strand
CGAGAACTCTACACTGCAAGATGGAAGCATAGCGCAGAGGGAGAGATGACAGACGATGATGTGGGAGAAAACATCACAGACGATTTCCAAGAAGATGACATCATGACAAGAACAGATGAAGACGAGGACTTTAGCAGAGAAGAAGACTGGAGATTGGGTATCCACCAATTTCTAGAAAGAGGAACATTATCCAGAGACCTAAAACAGGACAGGAAAATTCAATCGAAAGCAGGAAGGTACGATTTAAGGGGAGAGATTTTATACAAAATTTTTTTCCTCAGCCCTTTGCTACGATGCTTTTCCAGATAAGAAGGCCACCTAGTGCTAAAAGATATCCATCGAGGAGACGCGGGGAATCACAGTGGGATGAGATCCCTAGCCAACAAAGAAAAAACACAAGGGTATTATTGGCCAACAATGATGCGCGATGTTGCAAGGATGTCAAAAAGGTGCGAAGAATGTCAGCGGTTCGGGAGAAGAATCCACACACCGGCAGCAATGCTAAACTCAGTAGATAGTCCTTGGACATTTTCAAAATAGGGCATAGACATCGTAGGACCCCTTACCGAAGGGTCAGGAAAAAGGAGATTTTTGATAGTGTCCACGGACTATTTCAGCAAATGGGTAGAAGCCAAAGCTTTGGCTAGAATCCGCGACTCAGATGTCTTCACATTCATCTTTCAGAACATAATCTGCCGGTTTGGAATCCCGGCGGAAATTATTTCTGACAATGGAAACCAATTACAAGGTAAAAACATCGATCTACTATTTGATACTTTCAAAATCCGAACAAATAAATCGACGCCAATATACGCTCAAATCAATGGCCAAGCATAGGCTACAAACAAGACCATCGCTCTTATTCTCAAAAAATAATTATACGAGCACAAAGGACAATGGTGTGAGCAACTACACAATGTCTTATGGGCATATCGAACAAACCAAAGATCAGCTACAGGGGAATCCCCTTTCTTGCTGACCTACGGAGAAGAAGCCGTCATCCCCACGGAAATCATCATGCCGACCACAAGGACAGAAGCGTGGGAAAAGAACCTCACAACGGACATGATGCTGGAAAGACTCGACGATCTCGAAGAAAGAAGAGAAGCAGCACTACAAAAGATGGAGAATTACCAAAGAAGATTAGCAAGGGAATACAACAAAAAGGTTAAACTTAGGAATTTCTTGGAAGGACAATATGTGCTGAGAACCATACCCCAATACCAAAGAGAGAAGAAGTGGGGCAAGCTGGCACCAACATGGGGAGGACCTTATGTCATACAAGATGTAGCATTAAACAGATCTTATTACCTGCACAACCTAAAAGGGGAAGTCCTCCGCCATCCATGGAACGCCAAGTATCTCAAGCCGTACCATCCTTAAATCACAACGCAGCGTTGCAACTGCGTAAAGAACACCAGAAGAAGAAGATGATGCTTTTCGATATGTTTCTATCTCTGGACAAGGAATAGAAGGCCTCGATAAATCAATAAAATAAACTTTCTTGCATATCTATAAAAAGCAAATACAAGGGGAAGACATTCAGCAGAAGGAAATCTCCAACTATTCTAAGTCAGCGGGTCGACGGAATGAGGGACATGTACATAGTGACACCCCATATCCTAGAACGCTGCATCGACCCCCACCGTATGGTAATCCTCTGATCAAGGATTATCCAGCGGGGTGACAGGTCTCAGGATGTTCACGAAGGTACACAACTTCGGCATCACACCCAAAATTAGGTCAACGGGACGACAGAATAAGGGACATGTACATAGTGACACCCCATATCCTTGAACGTTGCACCACCACCACTGTCTGGGAATCCTATGGCCAAGGATTATCCAGCAGGGTATCTGGTCTCAAGATGTTCACGAAGATGCATACCTTCGACATCATACTCAAACATAAGGTCAGTGGGTCAACGGAATGAGGGACGTGTACATAGTAATACCCCATATCCTAAAACGATGCACCGACCCGCACCATCTAAGAATGCTCTAGCTAAGGGTAAACCAGCAGGGTAACATATGTCAAGATAATTAACAAAGCTAACCAACAAACGATGATCTATTCCAGAAAAGTTGATTACAAGCTCGACAAGACAAACAAAAGAAAAAACAAATTTTGCAAAAGAAGTTCGACAGACGTAGCAAGAACTCTATAATCAATAAGGATCAACTTTATATAACTAAATAGAATAATCTAGTTGGACGATTCCGTGCCACCAGTAGGGCTCTCCCTCTGCAGTGAAGGAACGCTCCCACCTGAAGAAGGACCCGAAGAGCCAGACGGGGCCGAAGGTTTAGGACAACGAGGATAGTGCTTTTCAAGACCATGATCGGTCAAGAGGTCATGGTCTATCTTGACCAGCACCTTCTTCGTCTCTTCGGTTAGCTGACAGCGTGCTTTGTACGTAATAGCGGTGTTACGCATCTCGGCCTGAGTCAAGAGGGTAGACAGATGGTTCACTTCCAAAGAGGCCAACTGAGATTCTTGTTCATTAGTCGTAGCCAAGCCTTTAAAATACGAGGCCTAACCCTCTTGTTGCACTAAGTCAGTCTGAGACTGCTCTAGATCAGATTGAGCCTTGTTAAGTTTTTCATTTGCAGTGAGAAGCTTTCCCTGGAGCTCTGAAAAATAAAAACGAAGGGTTAGATCTGCAAAGCACGAAAATCACACCCGGCAAATCAAATATATACCTTCGACTCTAGCAGAAGCTATTTCATACTCGTTAACAACCGCATCCCGAGCATCGTCAAGAAATTCATATTCGTCGGATATTTTCTTATAATCCTTTTGAATAAGGGAAAGAGAAAATTGACTAGCGTCTAACTCTACCTGCTTCATTGAATCCAAATGACGAAGATGATTGACTTCGTTATTCAGCTTCTCCATTCCTTTATTAAGTCGGTACATATTAACTTCAAGGTTTCTCTTATACTCGGCTTGACGAGCTACGTCGGCCCGAGATGCGGCTAAGGCTTTCCCAAGGGCAGAGACCTCGGCACGAGCATCATCTCTTTCTTTAACAAGACGTTGAGTGTACTCCCATACATACGAATCTTGGGAGGAACGAGCCTAACGTAGCTCTTCTTCCAGGAGATTCATCTTAGCCAACAAAGACGAAGAAATCCCGCGGGCTTCGCGAAGATTATCGCGCGTCCACATTAAAGTACCATCAAAGAGACGACGATCTTCGTTATACTTATTTTGCATATCAACTATCTGGGTATGCCTCAAACGCCATGCCTCGGCCTTGGAATCCCACCTCTCGGCCTCACTCTTAAGTTGTTCCACTAGTTCGGCAATACGGGTCTTCTGCCGCTCTCTCTCATTTCGAAGCCATATCAGCTCAGGGACTCCACCCACTGAACATAGGGCGGGGATACTCAGACGAAACAAGAATTCCTAAAAAGAAAACAACGATAAACATGAACAAGGAACAAACCTGTAAAAGAAGAAGCATTTTTTCGAACGACCTCCAACTCTCTACGCGCCATAGAAAGCTCCAAACGAAGCCTCTCTTCTTCGGCGCCCAGATGCTCCTTCCCATTAAGACGACCCTTCAGCTCACTTAACTCCTTTTCTCTGGCAAAGATAACAGCCTCCGCCATAGCCAGCTCCTCATCTCTATGACGAAGCTTACCCTCTAACTTAAGAGACTTGGCCTTAAAAAACTGGTACAAATTATGATTGCAGTATTCACTCCGCATCACCTACGAAGAGCATCAGGTCAGAATGCCGCGGAGTGTCCACGGAGTACAAAACAGTAAAACACGACGTACCTCTAACATCCGCTGGTGGGGGTAACCATACTGATAACCATCAGCTATGGCCATCATATCAACAACGGCGGCTGGAGGGTCAACCACAAAGGTAGCCTCCAGTGACCTCAGATTCCTGTCCCACACCTCCGCAACTCGATCTTCAGCAGATAACTGCATCATCTTTCGGGTATAGGCGTCGGAATCTTTCTCCCTAGGAACCACGGTTGCAGGGTTCGGAACAAACATCAAATTTTTCTTCTTTATCCAAGCAAGAACAGCCTCATCACCTTACAGCATCAAAGACGGCGAAGGGGACCGAGTTGAAGGTTCTGCGGAAAAGGGAACCTTCTCAGAGGTATCAACATGCGCGGAAGTCTGCACCGCAGCTTTCCCTTTACCAGATGTATCCAGTACGTCCCAATCATCATTTGGGGAAAACAGAGAGAAATCATCAGTAAGACCCATTGTAGCATTCACATCAAAGGACGGCCCCGCAGATTGGACCTGGACAAAAGAAAATTCTAGAACAACAGGGTCCCCACCAATACTACCAGAAGCGGGAGTGCCCTCGGCATCATCACTAACAGGGGTACCCTGCGTACAACCACCAGTCGTGGTAACATCCGCAGTATTCCAAACAAAGGGGGTACCCTCCGTACCACCAACACCAGAATCCTCACGAAGAGGGGGAGAAGTTTCAGTACGCTCCTCTCCATCGGACATATCTCCATCTTCCTCGAAATCATCATTAGCAGGACTAGTAACCTCCTCTTGGACCTCTGCATCATCAACAAAAATGGTAGAAGAGCGCTTGGGACCAATCCGCATTTTCTTTGTACCCTACAGAGAAACAAGAGAATCAGAGCGACATTCTTTCCTTTACTCAAAGATTTCCTTTGAATAAATAAAGAAGGGCAACTAAAGGAGTAAAAAATCCGCACCTTCACAGCCGCAGTACTCTTCGAGGAAGGGGCAGCACCCGAAATCTCGTCATCAGCATCAACAATATCGAAGTCATATGGAAAATTCATACCTTCGAAGTTCAATTTCCAAGGGCAATAATTTCCATAACGAAGAGGGGGAACCTCACGAGGAACGCTACCAACAGTAGTACGCCACCCGTCGGGACCTGGAATCCAACCCCAAGCCCACGGACCGACAACCTCGATAACAGTGGCATGCCACTCATAGTCATGATCGCGCTTTATCCTCTCACGAGAAGGAAAAAGTTTCTTATTAGCAGACCCTTCAGTACCAGGAACACACTTCAAATTAAAATCGCTAACCTAGCTCAAAAGACGAATCTATCCATGGGAGGCAGCAATATTACGAAGTCTCACACTCCACGGCTTACGGTTCCTGCTGTTGACATAATCCCCAAAATAAATGTTGAAATTATGAGGGGTATACCATTCCCTCTCAGCAGGATCAGGGGTATAACAAGTCATCATCGTCTATCCCTTGCTGCGAAGATAGCACTCCTTCAGGGTGCGGAGATAATTCCCAGTCAACTAGGATACAGAATGACTATGGGTATTTGTCAAAGAACCCTCGCGATCAGCCAACACGTCGTAGTAAAAAGAATCACCTGACTTGTACAAAGGCAGCATAAGACCCGCTTCGAAGGCCCCCACAGTAGTCAACAAATGAAACTCGTCAAACTGGTATCTCGAGATGAGATCATAAGTAATGTCATCATGAGGGGAATAGAAGCGGACATCAAAAGCTTGGAGCTCATGCTTCTCTTTAAACACTTCCAGATCAACGTGTTTAAAGGTAACTCTTTTCTTCCCAATCGGGACGCTTCAAATAACCAGCGTTGTATCCTCCTCATCGAGAGGGTCTTGCGCGGAGTCTTTTGAAGGGCTCGTTTCCAGGACTTTCCTTTTCGAAGGCACACTCTTCGACAGTTCAGCCTTCAAAGCACTAGCCTTAATATATTTTCCTCTCGAGGGAACCGCTGGAGGAGGAGGAAGGGGATTCTCCTGTAACACCAGCGGAACCAAAGAACAAAGGGGACGAGCATCCAAAGATCCGTCACGAGGAACACCCTGCATATTTCTAGACTCATCACGCGGACGAGAAGAAGCGCGGGTAACAACATATCTAGAACCAGGGGGATCCCTCGGTATGTCTCCCTTCCTTGAAGGATGCCTGTGACCCGAAGAGGACGAAGCCCTCTGAGAACGAGGATCCACATGCGAAGCCCTAGATCCTCCAGGTGGAGATATATCCGGGTCTCTGCGCAGAGGAGATCTGGGAGGACTAGGTGGCGGAGTTTGGTAATGAGCCCGCGGATGCTCAGCCATATCTACGGATACACAAACAAATAATAGATTTCGCAGAACCACAAATGAAGATCAAAAAGTTGAAAATTCTAAGGAATATGAAAACCCTAGCTAAACTCATAAAATAGGAGGGCGCTCTCCAACCAGAAACTCGTAACCCTTGGAAATGAAGAACAGCAGCAAGTATATATACTTTGTATATGTGTTCTTCATCGCAAGGATAACGAGACAGCAGCAGATGATGATCAACATGCGAAAAATGGTACCAAAGATTAACTCTTACCTGAGACAGATGCTTCAAACAACGAAATGGAGAGCAACAGCGAAGAACGAGCACATGAGATCAAGGACGGGTCGTATTCAAGACAGAGTAGTAGCAGCAGCGATCGTATTCAAGGCGGAGCAGTAGCAGCAGCAGTTAATGGCGTCCAAACAAAATGGAAGAATTTTCAGGAGGAATCAACAGAGAATGAAATTTATTTCACATTCTTTTCCTCCTTAAATACCCAAGAAATCTGAAATTGTCCCTTCTCCCAAGGGGGAGTTATTGCAAGAAGTTATTTCTTAGTGGGAAATGCGCCCTAAAATCAAGGGGAAGTTATTGGGAGAGTGGGGAATATGTGACGGTTTTCCTCTCACTTCAAACTGATGATTTAAGTCAAAAGAAAAGGGAAAATTGTAAGTACATAATTCCGCCACTCGCCACGTATCCTCGGATGAACACGTGGAGAGCGCATGACGAGGGGCATCAAGAGACGATGCCACGTAGATACATCCAAGAAACGTGTACCAGCAGGGAGGGGCCCTTATCTAGCAGATCCAATGGCCATAAAGGATGGAGCACGGAAACAAAGCACCACCGCGTTGTACCATATACATCCTCGGATTTTCTTTATCCCATCTCGAGAAGAATCTTAGATCTACAGTCAGGGCCCAACTGACTGACACGGACAAGACAGGGGCATGACACCATGGCCTGACGCGTGCAGAAGGCCCAACCACCCGCATTAAACACTTGGAGCAACACACGAGTCAGCCCACCAGCAGAAGAAGCGAGCACATCTCTTCGGTAATTACGAAGAAACGAAGGGAGAGCCTCATAATAACCGAAGACTCTGCGTGTTGGCACAAAACACAATAGGATAAGATTACAACGGTTCCGTCATTGGACCCCACATGGAACCCCTATAAATACCCCTCCTCACTAAGAGAGAGGAGAGGTCGAAAGGAGGAGAAGAGGAAGAGAGAGAATTAGGAAGAGTAAGTAATACCCTAAATCCCGCTGCCTCAGTGAGAACCCCTAAAGTCATTTGACTAAGCTTGTAATCAATCCATACTTAATGAAACCTTTCTTTTACCCCGTGGATGTAGGCATTAGTGTTGAACCACGTAATTACTTGTCTCCTTTATATTATGCACTTTACATTATGTTCTATACATTACGCACTTTACATTACGTTCTTTACATTACGCACTTTATATTACGTTCTTTACATTACGTAACCTACATTATACTCTTTACATTCCGCACTTTACGTTCGTTCTATGCACTCTTTGTTAAGTGCTCGATAAGACAAGGACGAGTCCGAGGACTTAGAGTCGATGAATCGACGTACGCACTATTTCGCTATGTACTTTATATCCAACCCTTGAACTTCGGTGTGGGAGAACTTTGTTTGTGGACACGTAGATACCTGCGTAATTTACGTGTTCACAAGCACTACTCCTTGTCTCGTCGCCTAGAGACCATGACGACTGAAAGAAGCATTTTATTGCAGTTAAGGAACGTCTTCATTCTCTTTTCCGAGCCAAACTGCATACTACGACTCGTCTTAGTTATCACAGCAAGCTCAACTTCGAACTCCTCTTTTTACTGCGCTCCAGCACCTTCGACCATATACCCAAGGCATCAGTTCTCTTCTTTAGGTCCTTTTTTTATATTCGAAAATGTATTCAAAACCCAACTAGTTCATAGCCAATGAGTCTTCCCAACTTCTCTCACATCTTCAGTTGATATTCTCTGACCTTCTCCACCGGTTCAACATCTCAACGGAAATCCCAGTTCCAAATCTACTTTGTACAGCATCAACACTAGAAAATATACCATCCCCGTTGGCAGCTGCTCAACCAAATTACTGTTGAATTCGGCCAATCTTTGTCGACTGCCCCAAGAGTTCACAACAATGACAACAAATTTTGCTTTTCTCCCTCGATTTCACAGCTCAAATAACCACCATTCTCCAACTCTGATTGCTGCTAGGAACTCGAGAGGACCACCACTGTCATTGACTTCGAGCCTCCATCTCGTCTCTATCTTGACCATTTGCCTTCAGAATCAGATAACACCCTTCATGTTCTCTCAAATCTTCACCCCACTGACCAACTCCATTAACTCCACCAGTAACACTCAACCCAGCCAACTGTTTTGTGATCATCTTAGCCTTTACTAGTGCACTGGCATACTGAACTTAATTCGATCGACCCAACAACCTCAGTTTCAATTACTTCTTCCATGTCTTACTCTCTCCAAGCACCAACTGCAACTAGCTCGGCCAATGTAAGTAAATGACAAGGCCAATCAATACTAATTTAGCCCTGACTCTTTTCATATCGGAGGTCACAAACGCTAATTTGGCTTCTCATTTAAGCCATTTATTCTCCGAGTGAATAGATTTCCTTGTACTTTTTACAAAAGTACTAAAATAGTATTGTTAGATGAAATATCAAGTCATAGCTAATATAAATATGGGTATAAAATGTAGCACTTACGTGCTTATCAACTTGCAAGTACTGAGATGGCCGTGGTCTCTGAGGTTGTTAGTGATCCTGAGGTAGGAGAAGTTTCTGTTAAAATCTTCCACCTCCCCCTCCTCATTATGAACTCCAGAGGCTTCAATTTCGTGACAAGGATAGCTATGCTCATCTGTCCTTAGCTGAGATCTCCAAGTCTTTTCGCCTCCATAAGTTCGAGATCTCCTTCGTCGATAGCCCTGATGTTCTCACCAAATCTATGATTCGGAGTTTCCCTTATGATGAGAATACCCTTTTGATTAGCGTCGGCCATTTGGCCGTAAGTATGCTCCTTCTATTATTTAGTAGAAAGGATCCTTTCTACTATGATGTTTTATCTTCGAGGGATGACCTGGTGAACAAGACTCAGGTCCGAAGAGTTATGCAATATATTTGTAATTACTGGAGTGCCCTTCGTGAGAGCTAGTACCGTAGTAAGGGAAAGACCACTTTGAAGTCTTACGACCCCTTTGATGATGGAAGGTCTAAGTAGGAGGATTATACCCCTTCCAATTTTAATGCTACGTACGCTAATGCTATTCAGAAGAGTAACCTTCTTCCTTGGAGTGTTGGCCCTCGTCGTATCCATGCCACCGCTAAGCAAATTAGGGAAGGTAGCATCCTTCGTCTGTTGGATGAGATCGATAAGATCGGTTTGACTGTCATCCCTTATTCTGCTAGGTTACCTTTTCCAAAGTCTGACCGTATCCGTCTTGATCATGATGATTGCTGGGCTCGTACTCCCCTTCGTATGGTGGGTCCTTGGGCCTACGGTTTTACTATTGCAGATCCCAATGCTTCTCGTACAACTCTTTCCTTGCCTGAGAAGTATGATGGATATCAGCCTTGGGTTTTCAACCCCGATGCTTCTCATGAGGTAACCTTCGTTTCTGTTTGAAGGTTTTCACTTTAATATATCTGTCTAATATTCTGATGGCTTTCTTTTGCAGTCTTCCCCTGCTTCTTCTACTTGAACTGCTCCAGGCTCTGCTGCTAAAACTGTTTCGGGCTCTGCTGGTAATTCTGTAGCCACTAGGACTAGGAAAAGGAAGGCTTCGGATGAAACAGCTACGCCAACACCTGCAGAGGTAAGGATCATAACTATACCTTTGTGTCCGTAGATTCCTTAGTATCTTGCCCCTAATTCTAAGGTGGCGCATGTGTTCTTCCAGAATCTTCCAAGAGAAAGGTAAAGTTGAAGGATGTTATTGATCTTCAAGCATGATACGAGGATCCCAAGGCTGGTGAGGAGTTACCGGATGATGAAGATATGGAGGACATTGAGGATACTGGCCTCAGCCCTCATTTGAATGATATTGAGAAGGATTTTTCCAAGGATATCCCCAGTCCCATCCGTTCCGGATCAGTGGAGGGTGATAATCTCCTAGTTGGTGGTGAATATCTGTTGATTAACCCTGTTAGTGTTCAAGCTCCAGCTCCAACTTTGTCTCCGAAGGTGCTTTCATCTTCTTCCCCCAGAGGAGTATTGCATATTGCTTCGGCTACATCTGAGGTTGTTGTTGTAGCTTCTTAGAGTCTTCCTTTGTCTCATGCTACTTGGGGTTCAATCAAGTGGTTCATTTGCCAAGGTTTTTATCCCCGTGGTGAGGGTTAGCAGCTCAGACCCTCATCCGAAGAAGAAGGTTGTGATTTTACTGGCTAGCTTCTCCTTCAATGCTACGCAAACCTCGCTAGGGAGCGCTTAGTATGTTTATACTTCCCCTGTTAGCAAAGATATTGGACCTCCACCTTCATCACCAAATTAGACCGTACTGGGTAATCTTCCTTCTGCTGGTGATATGGAATTAGGTGGTGCTCAAGCTTTTTCTTCAGTTCCAAATTCGACCACACTATGCCATCCCTTTGTCGTGGTGAGGGTTCAGTTCTCGTGCCCCATGCTTTCTCTCAAGCGATTGGTGGAGTCGTTGCTGAGTCTGATAAGGGTAAGCTTCCTGAGCGCTTGAGTCTTGGGAGTTATGATGATGCTATCCTTGAAGCCATTCTGCGGGATTCTAAGGGCCCTTTTTCTGCTGAGGCTGGTCGTCACCAACTGACTGGTTCCTTTGAGATTGCTTCTCAGTTAGATGTTATGTCTGCTCAATATCATGTGGCTAAGGATCTATTCTTTGATCCGGATTGCCTTCGCTCCAGTCAGAGCTTTGGTGAAATCCATAGGGGAAGCATCCAAGAGATGAAATCTTTCATGGACACCTACGCTGATTTCCTTCCTCGCCTTTCGCTATTCTCAGTAAGTGATTCTTACCTTATCATCTTATTGCTTTATTTTAGACCCTCTATCTGTTATTATACTCCATCTACTGGAGCGTGCTCGTCAAGAATATGCCCTTGTTGGCACATAACAACCTTCGTCTAGTGATGATGCTTCTACCTTGAACATATCTTCGTCAGAGGATAACCTGAGAAAGACTCAGAAATCCTTGGAAGCTTGTTTGTTGGCTATTGAGAGGGCTAACAATGCTGCCAAAGTTGCTGAGGATGGGCGCAAAGCTGCTGATTCTGCCATGTCTATTGAGTCATCCAAAGTTATAGCCAAGTTATCCTCTGATGATCTTAGACATCTTCGGGAGAAAGTAGCCAAGTTATCCTCTGATGTTTGGTACTACCATAAGAAGTCAGACAGGTTGATGAACATGATTGTTCATAATGAGCCCTAACTTTCTCTAGAGTCTTCTCATATACCATATCCTGGTTTTAGCAACGCTTCATTTTCGGAGGTGCACAACGGATATAGACGTTTCACAGTTAACAACGTTAATATCCGTTGCACAAATTATTAATATTTCATTTATTATTTATTAATTAGTGGTGCAACTTATGTCAACATGTATAACCGTTGTACACCGTGTAGTTTTTTTTGTAAATATGGTTATTTATTTATTAATTAATTATTTATTTTATTTTTTTAAAAAAGATTAAAAATACTCTCTCTTCTATTTTTCATCGAAGGCTTTTTCTCTTTTTAGCCGAGAGCGAAGAGAAAAGTTTTTCACTTCTTCAATCTTCAAAAAATCAGTTTACCCCGTCTTCAATAGATTTTAGGTTTCAACAAGAAATCCATCATCAAATGAAAAACCATCATCAAGAAATATCTATCTACAAATACATCATCTAATAAAACCCTATCTTCAATAGATTTTAGGTTTTCCTGAAATCTAAAAATCAAATCATTCAAGTCCGATATTAACTAGTTTGTTGGATTATCATCAGGTAAAAACTAGTTTGTGCTTATTTTTGTTTTCATCTGAAATCATTTGATAGAGTTAGGGTTTTTGATTTTGACCAAACTAGTATCTGAAATAGTTAGGGTTTTTGATTTTGGTGGTCTTCAGGCTTTAATGGAGGAACAATTATGATTCGTAAAATAACATGTTGTTGATGGTGGATTTTAGTTCAGGGCTAAAATTGTAAAACCAAATAAATTTATGCTGACATCCTGTAAGGGATAAAGCAGTTGATGAAGTGATGAGTACTTCTTCACTTTACTAATTCACCTAGAATGGAGCATGTGGAAACAATCTCAGTATTCTGTGAATTAAATACACGAAATTCATCCAGGTTGGAGCATGTAGCAATAATCCCATACACCCTGTGAATTTACAGTTGTTGATGGTGGATTTCTATTTAAAGGCTAAAATTGTAAAAAGCCAATTTTTGTAAGCTGACGTCCTGCAAAGGATAAAGCCTTCAGGTGATGAATATCTCTCACCATGATAATTCATTGGAGCATGTGCAACCATCCTGAGAATTATAACCTACCCAGAGCGGAGCATGTAGCAACCATCCCGATTTTCTGTAGGTTTGCAACATTACAATTAATGCCCTGCTTAAATCCTTGTGTTCGACATGCAAACACCCGTAGGCTACTTGACGGTGGGTTATATTAGCCCCGTTGAACGCATGCAAGACTACCCATGTTAGTCTCACCTTCTGAAAACAAACTCAAAATAGATCTCACCCGTCCAACTTCGCAGGCATGGTTGGACGGCCTAGATCACGTGCGGGACCGAGTAGCGCACATGCTCACTGCCGATCCACCTTCCTCCTGGAGCAATCGGTCTCCTCATGGAAGCCGTGGAAGCTGCAAAACGATAAGCTTTAAATTTCGGGCCCACAACTAGAAGAAATTAGGGTTCGGTGCAGGCGCGACCTCCCTACTTTCACCTAACGAACGGGAGGCTTAAGATGATCGGGATTATCGGCCGATGGTGCCTACACGTCCGCCGTGGGCCCATATTTATGGTACACCAATCGGCCGGAATTCATGGTGGCTACACGTCTCGGAAATCGCGCCCGAAAGAGGCATGAAGGGTCCCTTCTAATCTCGACCATCCATCATCGCAGGCTAGAACGGGCGACCCAGATCGCTCCGATGAGATTCAACTCTACATGGGCGTGTAGATTGGCGTCCTGCCTGCCTGCAGGACTAATCAGTCCTCCCTTGCATGCCTCCCAAGGCATAAAACCGTTAGGGTGAAAAAGGAAGCTCGCAAGCCTTCCACACCTAATCCAACGGTTATCTCTCCATCAATCTCGTCCGTCCAAGTTCGCATGCTTGGATGAATAGCCTAGGGAGGGAGTTAGGTGGAAAACAAGGTATCACCGTGATCACCATTCACCACTCTACCACACCATGTGGTCGGTAAAGAAAGGGTTTGCATGCGCAACTTCCAAACCATGTTGGATATACTCAATGCAGTACCTGCATAGTATACACACGATACTTCACAAGTATCAATTTCCTTCCTGGGTTTTTCTTTCGGGATGTTTTATCTTCCAAAAGAGCTTAAAACCTAAATATTCCCGCGTTGAGAGATAGGAAATTCTTTTCCGTATGGAATGGAGGGGCGGATCATCAAAATCCGAGTCCGTACCATAATTCTACAACGATTCTAGTAAGGAGCGCTAATTAGAGTTTCTGGTGCAACGATCAACGGTTTCCCCTCCTCTCAAGATGCAAAATCTCGACCGTCGAAGGTCACCAAGCTAGCAATCTTCCCGAGCCTGACTTGGCAAGCTAAAAAAAAATTCTACATGTTTTCCAAAACACTTGAGACATCAATCATGTCACAAACTGGGGTATTGGTCTGGCGGTTTACAGCGTGCAGCGTGCAACACGCCATCACAAGATCGTGTGACACTAACACATGGGCGGTTAGCGATGATATGAGAAGTGGGCAAGCAACCGTGTGACACTAACACACAACTCCACTTCCTCCATCACTCCACTTCCTCCACTTTCCCACGAGAGACGTGATGAAGGCTTATCAACTTGTATAAATAGGTTCTCTCCTCTATTTCCAACAACACAAAAACCAAGTGTTAATACCATCGTATTCAACACCCAGAGCCTGCCTGCAACATTTGCTAGCCTACTCAACCTTCTGTTAACAAGTCATCAAATAGCCTTCACCTTCGCACTCTCAACACTTTCTTCGCTTCCCTCCCTAAAATCAACCTCATTTCCTTCGCCTGTGACCGAAGCAAATCTGGAACGGCCATTTCTTGGTTTAGGCCAGAATTGTATAGATTATCTCTCGAATCAAAAGTGCTCCCGTGCAGCACATTTGTTGAAGGATAAAACTCACTTCTCATTCACACACACCAAAATTACCTAAACCTGCAGAAGTAGTTTTCTCCCACAAACAATTGGCGACCACAGTGGGAGGATTAATCTCTCGGTTGTGAAGACAATTCCTTCAATACAAATTAAATTTCTCTGATTTCAAAATGGTGGATCTTAGGTCTGGATCAGCAACTAATCCTGACAGGACTAGCGCCGACAAAACTCCTGGTGTTGATATTCCAATTAGTGGTGTTACCGTACAGCCTTTCAGTGCAATCAATGTATCTCGTGGAATTAATTCCTTTACTACCAGCACCAGCGGAGCAGGAGGAGATATTCTATTGGGCGCGACACCTCCTATCACAAGAACCAGAGAAGCCGCAAATCCCAGTATCTACTCAAGTGTAACGCCTCCAACGGTCACCAGAGCAACAACTTTCACCCCTTCATCAGGACGAGGAACTGGAGGATCAAGGGGAGGACCATCTCCCATTACCGTCGCAGATTTGATGGAGATGCAGGAAGTCCTTGCTAAGACTCAAACGGATATGGCTGCAACTCAGAAAGAGGTACTCACTTTTCTTAATATATTAACTGATCGATTGCCAGAAGATCCTCGATAGCCCCTAGAGCCAACATGGAGCGCGTTCAACGTACCCAAAGAAGGTACTTCAACGACGCAGGCCTACATGGACCTGATAAAAGAAGCAACATCAGATATGGGCGGTCTTATCATGGAGACTCCTACACTGGGGACTGGTCCTCACAACGATCATCCTCATTTCGACAACTTTACTACGAACCAGAGACCAATGGAGCAGGAAGTGGCATCTCTAGTGGAAATCTTGTGTAAACTCTTACATCTCTCGATGAATCAACATGCAGAGACGTTTGCTGCAATTAATCAGATAGATCTGAATGTCCACCTGACTCCTTCACGTCAAGGAGTCTTAACCGCATCGGAATCATATGTAAATGATGTTACATTTACAGTGGACGACATGATGACGGAGGAAGGTGACAACTGGCCCCTACATGTTGCTGCACGCATCAAGGGCTCAGAGTTCAGGAAGGCCCTCATCGACAAAAGAGCGTCTTCGAATATGATTACCCTCAAGGCTCTCAGGACATCCAAGATTCTCCCCTGCAAGATAATACGGAAGCCTACCACAATGACGGACTTCGAAGGAAACTAGACCAGCACATACGGGGTTTTCCCTTCAACATATCATCAGTGCCTGAATACCATGCTGGATAAAGAAGTTGTCTATATTCCTGCATTACTGTCTCATTACGCATCGATGTATGGAGTGGAGTTATTCGAACCAAGAGAAGCTCCGCGGGAAGAACCATACAAAGTTCATTGCATCTCACTCCCTGTGTGGATGTCAATCCGGGAGGAGGACCGAATTGCATCATTAAGGGTTATTCCTCCCAATGCATATTCGCTGACAAGGCGTTCTTCTTCATCTATTGAAGTAGCGAACCATGTTCACACCAAGAGGGAGACTTATGCACGTTCTCCCCTCCCAGTGGAATGCTGCAACAACAATGAACCACAAGAACAAGTGCTAAATGCTCCACAACATCTGCAAGACGACACCAACCCCACAACTGATGAGCTCGAAGATGAGTAATCTCCTAGGCCTATCTCCATCAGCTCTACCTTGTGTATGCATTCATAAAATATTTGGTCCAAGATGGTAAGACAATCTATGAGGCAATTCAGGCGTGAGATCAGGTGTTGCAGACACTAAAACAAATATTGCCCTAGGGACGACTCTCCTCTGCCTAACATCGACATGCTAGTAGGATCTACCTGCGGACACGACATGTTCTCCTTCATGGATGGTTACAGCGGCTACAACCAGATAAGGATGTACGAGCATGACGCAAGTAAGATAGCTTTTCGAACTTCTCTCGGAAATTTTTAGTATATTGTACTTCCATTGGGTTAAAATAATTCTGGTACAACATATCAACGCTATGGCGGCAATCTTCCACTAGAGTTGATACCTCAAGGGAGAAGCCTCAAGAGGATAATGATTTCCACGCGTCATGTCGAACAAAATCGAGTCACTCTATCAGACAATGGTGCATGTCTACCGTCATATGCTGGAGAATCTACATTTTTGGTCATCCTATGGAATTCGTGAAGTTATTGAACACTCATCAACGACAACATCCACCCTGCTGGAAAGCACCAGGCCTGCCAGTAATGAAGAGCCTCATGATGTTCGTGGAAGCATACATCCCACCAACAAGAAATACAATCTTTAGCCTTCCATAAGCAGTTTAGTTGAAGCAGCAAGAGGAAAGCCACCGAGATACAACGTCTTGCGTGTCCAATATCACCAACTCCAACTCCAGCACCCTATGCACAACTGCCGCAATGGTGAAACAACGTCCAAGATATTCCATATCTGGATCGATGGTAACTACATCAGTGAGATAGCTTTCATAATTTGTCTCCCGTAGAAGAAGTAGTTGCTTTACCAAAGGAGTGTGACTGGGAATTCTTAGCACCGCCCATCTCGAAGACATCCTCATGAACCTAGCGTGGTAATACCTATCAAGTCGAAAGCTCTGGATACTCGTAGGCAGGGGACTGTCTTCCCCTTATCTATTTCATGAAAAAACATCAAGAAAGCCATTGGTTCCAGCTTATCTTTCTAAACGAGACGATCTTTACCGAAGAGTGCCAAGTTCGTGCAATTTTCCACCACACCTCTCCCTACCAGTTTCTAATCACTGTTGCTGCTAATAATCGGGAATGTAAGATGGAGACACACAGATCACGCTTGGGGACTGAGGCTCAGCATGAGATTCCTTCGCCATCAGTCAAGGACTTATCCAATAGATGGTCAATCAAGAAGCATGTAAAAGGAAAACCGAATCGAAGAAGGAGCCTCTTCAACGCTCTCTTCAGGAGTCGCCTCCTGCCTCAACGCTCTTCGGGAGCCTCCATCATGTTCGCTTCATAAGCCTTCTTCAACTCTCACCAGGAGTCTCCTCCATGTTCGCTTCAGAAGCTTGCTTCAACACTCTTCAGGAGCCTCCAGCATGTTCGCCTCAGAAGCCTGCTTCAACGCTTTTCAGGAGCCTCCAGCATGTTCTCTTCAGAAGCCTGCTTCAACGCTCACCAGGAGCCTCCTCCATGTTCGCTTCAAAATACTGCTTCAACGCTCTCACCAGGAGCCTCCTCCATGTTCGCTTCAGAAGCCTGCTTCAACACTCTTCAGGAGCCTCCAGCATGTTCGCTTCAGAAGCCTGCTTCAACACTTTTCAGGAGCCTCCAGCATGTTTGCTTCAGAAGCCTGCTTCAACGCTCACCAGGAGCCTCCTCCATGTTATCTTCAGAAGCCTGGTTCAACGCTCTCACCAGGAGCCTCCTCCATGTTCGATTCAGAAGCCTGCTTCAACGCTCTCACCAGGAGACTCCTCCACGTTCGCTTCAGAAGCCTGCTTTAACGCTCTCACGGGGAGCCATCTCCACGCTCTCTTAAGAAGATGTTTCAACGCTCTCTACAGGACCCGCATTTACATTTGAGCACACAAAGTTCATCAAAGCAGGCACATCAAGCATGCAGGCAAAGTTGAGCATGCAGGCATAGCATGCAGGCGCATGCAAAGTTAAGCATGCAGGCATAACATGCAGGCGCTGGTAAGGTTGAGCATGCAAGCATAGCATGTAGGCGCAGTCAAGGTTGAGCATGCAGGCATAGCATGCAGGTAGCATACAGGCGCATGCAAGTTTGAACATGCCTATCAATCAGGCACAACAATCCCAGATCAAGCAGGCGCATGATGAGTCCCACGGTTAAGAGAATTAGGCAGGCCAACATGCATATCAAGAAATCATAGGACATGGACAAAGTTTGAAAACGTGCACGCGATGGACCCATGTTCGATCGAATAATGCACAACTTCCCATATTTGAAGCAAACATGCCCATATCAGGTTCCACGTTCGATCACGTAGGCGTAGTAGACCTATGAACGAATCAAGTGCAACAGTCCGTCGATTAGGCACAACCCCACGATTGAGCGTGTGCAGTAGTCCCTCGATCGAAGCAGGCATAACAAGTTCTACTGAAACAAGCAAGACCTACATCATGCTAGGGGAACGCTCGCCTGCACGCCTCTTAAACGTGACATCCTCCGAGGACAGGATAACCCGTCTCTCCTGGTAACATCTAACTTTGTCTTATAAGTTTTGTCTTTAAAGTGTCACCATCTCATGCCTATCTCGCAACAGTGTAACCGTTGTGCGCTAGGCAGGGGACTTAATGTTGATGGTGGAATTCTGTTCAGGGGTAAAATTATAAAAGACAATTTTTGTAAGCTAACGTCCTGCAAAGGATAAAGCCTTCAGGCGATGAATACTTCTCGCCATATTAATTCATTGGAGCATGTGCAACCATCCCTGAGAATTAAAACATACCCAGAACGGATCATGTAGCAACCATCCCGGTTTTCTGTAGGTATACAACATTACTATTAATGCTTTAATTAAAGCCTTGTGTTCGACGTGCAAACACCCATAGGCTACCTGACGGCAGGTTATACTATCCACGTTGAACGCATGCAAGACTACCCGTGTTAGTCTCGCTTGCTGAAAACAAACCCAAAAATATATCTCATCCGTCCAACTTCGCAAGCATAGATGGAGGGTGTAGATATAGATTCAGGGGGTCCTGAGCATGCTACCATGATCACCTCGGACCCACCTTCATACATGGCCAAACGGTCAAGACCAACTACAGTTGTTCCTTCCAAAAACGTGCACTCAAAGTGAGCATGACGCACGGCTAGGGTTCCTTTTAATCGTGAACGTCCAACTTCGCAGGCATAGTTGGACGGCTTAGATTATACCCTAAAACAAGTAGTGAAGTGATGGTACACCATTGGCGGGCCCACTTTCTACCTACATGACCGACTCCCTCATAGGCAAGCCGTGGTGCAAGAAACGATTGCCCAAACAAGGCTAGATTAACGCCTTATGCAGGTTGAGAAGATCCAAAACGATCACGACCATCTGACTTCGCAGGCATAGTTGGATGTCTTAGATTGTTCCCAGGGTCATAGAGCAAGCATGTACATGCTCACTGTCGACCCAAGATGTTGCATACATGGTCGGTCTCCCCAAAGAAGGCGCACGCAACCCAAAACTGATCGCCCAAAGTGGCCGGTCCAAAATCCTAATTAGGGTTTTTCGGTGTAGAAACATCTCGAGCGTCCATCTTCGCAGGCTTGGATGGAAGGCCAAGATGGAGACTTAGAGCGAACCGAGCATGCTAGCATGACCACCGTGGGCCCAGCTTCATGCCTAGCCGGGCATCCAAGGTCAGTGATAGACGAGCACCTCGGTACGCACGCCCAAAGGCAACATGTCACGGCCCCTCCATAATTTCTAATCTCGACCACTCGTCTTTGCCACTGAGTCGAGTGGCTTAGATCAAATCTTTGCGAGTCAATAAGGCATGGGCGTGAGCACCATTGTACCGCCTCCATGAAGGGATGATCGGTTCCTTCATTGGAACTCTCTAAGCATGCAAACGTTTGGGCCGAAAGAGGCAGCATGCGCGCCTCCCATCCAACGGTCGCAAGCAAGGCTACGAGCCATCTCGTCCATCCAAATTTGCAAGCTTGGATGAATGACTTAGGGTGCGAATCAACCAGAAAAAAAGGTATCATCATGACCACCATCCGTCACTCTTATTCACATGGTAACCGACCAAGGCATGGCCTGTCTATACAGCCTCCAAACAGTCACCTGAAGATGGCTGCATGCGATGTTATACCAAGTTCACGGTTCACCCTCCACTATTTTATGTGGGTCCCGCGATCCACACACTCGAGACATTAATCACGTCACAACTGGGGGATACAAACTGGGGTATTGGTCTGGCGGTTTACAGCGTGCAACGTGCAACACGCCATCACAAGATTGTCAGGGAAACATGGGCGGTTAGCGATGATAGGAGAAGTGGGAAAGAAACCGTGTGGCACTAACACACAACTCCACTTCCTTCATCACTCCACTTCCTCCACTTTCCCACGAGAGACGTAATGAAGGCTTATCGACTTGTATAAATAGGTTCTCCTCCCTATTTCCAAAGACAGAAGTCCGAAAAACACAGAAAACCAAGTGTTAATACCATCGTATTCAAGATCCAGAGCCTGCCTACAACATTTGTTAGCCTGCTCAACCTTCTGTTAACAAGTCATCAAATAGCCTTCACCTTCACACTCTCAACAATTTCTTCGCTTCCCTCCCTAAGATAAACCCCATCTCCTTCACTTTGTGACCGAAACAAATCTGGAACGGCCGTGTCTTCGGTTTAGGCCAGAATTGTATAGATTATCTCTCGAATCAAAGTGCTCATCGTGCAGCACATTTGTTGAAGGTTTAAACTCACTTCTCATCCACACACACCTAAAATTACCTAAACCGGCAGAAGTAGTTTTCTCCCACAAATACCCATGTACTTTATTATTATTCTTAGTCAATGTATAGGGTTCCCTATGCAAGCAATTTGTAATTTTGTTCTCTTTTTAAATAGTCAGCCTCAAGTGATCATGTATTGTTGTTGGAACTTATGGAAACTCCCCTTTTATTTTATGTTGTTTCTAGTACAGAGAAAGTGGCAAAATGTGTGCAATGAAGGAGGTTACACTTTTTGATGATGATGCGAAGTCAAGAGAGAGTATGAAGCAGCTGGGGCAAGTAAGACTTCCAATATATTGTAAGAGCCTAGTTATCTTCTTTGTGTTCTCTGCAACTCATTATATTCTTCCTCTGCATTGATATGTAAATTTTGGATATCATTTTAGGAAATTATCCTGCTGAGTCAGTTGCGGCATCCAAATACAGTACAGTACTATGGGACTGAGATGGTAAGTATTTGGCTGATGGTTTTAAAAATCTCATACTCTTTGTAGACTTCTTGTGGTTGCCATCTAATGAATATTTTCTTACTATCGTGACATTAACTCTTCATGAATTGCAATATCATGATAATTCTATCCTCCCATATACATGCTTTCTTATAACTACTTAATCTCAAATAAGATATGATTTCATACTTACTCTGTGCTATGACTTGTGACATTTCTTCCATTTTGATGAAATTAAATGGCAGCTGATGCCTTGAAGATTTTGCCCTTTTTTTGTTGTCAGTTGATGGTCTCATATGTTTTTATGGAATAGGTAGGTGATAGGATTTATATCTATTTGGAATATGTATCTGGTGGCTCCATCTATAAGCTCCTTCAAGACTATGGGAAGTTTGGTGAACTAGCAATACATTGCTATACCCAGCAAATTCTTTCAGGGCTACCTTTATACATGTAGATCCTATATTTGTTTGTTAATAGTTGTATATTCTGGAAGCACTTTCCCTCCTCATATTGCTGTCCAGGTAAAATAGTTTCACTTTTTCCATGACATCTGAGTTTTCATATGTTTGACATGGTTATCAAACTCAGATTAGACTTCCCAAAATTATTTTGCACAAAACACCTGAAAATTATTTGTATACTATCTAGCTACTAAATTTTTTGATATATGAATCATTTTTGATGGATTGTGATGATCAATAATTATTCTTGGTCGATTGCAATTCGTGATCAGAAATATATATGCCGGAAAATGTGCCGATGGTAAAAAAAAATTAACTTGAAAATTAATTTGCAACGGATATAAATGTTGTACAATTATATGTTGCAAAAATTACCGAAAATGAGCAACGGATGTAACTATAACCAAATAAATAAAACGTTGAAAAAATCAAAATGGGACCCAAAAAAGTGTTATTCTATAAATAATATCCGTTGCACAAATTATTTATACGTTGCATAAATAAGAAAAGGTGCAATGGTTGTGCAACGTTTATAAGCGTTGTACAAATGAATTTGTGCAATGGATATTATGTGTTGCACACCAATGCGCAACGCCGTTTTGCCAACGTTTATTTCCACTGCAAAAATTATGCTCAACGTTTATAAACGTCCCTAAATGGCCGTTTTGGTGTAGTATAATGCAGATCTGGTAAAGCAGATGGCTTTTCTTCGTAAAGAGTGTGATGACACCCTTAAGTGGAAAGAGGGTCTTGTTTAAATCAAAAGAAGGATATTGCTTTGGTTGAGAAACATCTCTCATCCCAAGAAGTCATCCGCAAAAAGTATCATGTTGATTTCTAAGATGCTCATAAGTGCATAATTCATATGATTTTAGTGTCCATTCCATACTTGTTTTAGCTATTATTCTTGCATGTTTTCGTATTATTACTCTTGTTTTCTCTTATTTGTCTCAATTAGGTGAATAATACAAAAAGGATCTACAAAGTGCTAAAAGGATCTAAGAAGATAAGTATTCCAAGTATCCAAGCGCCCAAGTCCAAGAGAAGTAGAAGAAGTGCGACGAAAAGGAGCAAAACGCTCAAAATCAAGAGACGGACCAAAGACCGAGATTGACTCATTCAAATTAAGGATTTATTATCATCATCTTGAATATAATTGAAATTTAAAAATAATTCAAAAATAATTAGGTCATTCCGAGTTCGGATGAAGAAGTTGTGGCCAAAACAAACTTTTATTAAAAACCGAAGACACTAGGGTACGCATACCCTAGTTCCGAAAATTTCTGCTAGAATTTGAGGTACGCGTACTTAGCAAGTAGGAAAACGTGTATAAACTCCTTGGAAGGCTTAAGGGAACGTTTAGGGTTACTAGTTCATGTTTTCGTGTCGGGTTCTTGAACCGAACTAAATACTTGGAGACCAAGCAATGTAAACCTATAAAAAGGTATTACGTTATGTAAAGAGATATATCAATCAATCTCATATCACAAGTTCTAAATCAAAAACCTAGGGTATACCCCTTTAGGGGTAAACCACCATTCTTCATCTTCTTTGTAATATGAGTATCTAAATCCTTTGTTGATTATGTATGAATTCAATGTTCTAAGCGTGAAGCTTTATTATTAATACAAATCTATTGAGAGTTTTTATCATCATCGTGTGTTTTCACTATTTCTAGGGTTTATGATTGATTAATTAGATTTTTTGGAGTGCACGATAGGTTAATATATTGATCATTCTATTGATAGTAAAGGATTAGGATATCCGTGTAATTGTTGAATAATCCTTACACAAGTAGAGAACATGAGACCTCGCAGAGGGATTCTGTGGAGCAATCATGTATGAAGACAACACTAGTAAGTGGACCTTGCGCTAAGAGTATAACTGCTAGGATCAACCTAAGTTCACATAATTAAAGCTTCAGATTGGGTTGCACCTTGAGTGCACTACTACTTGGTGGTTCAGTTGGATAGAACTTGATATGCGAGCACTTCAGTATCCAGTTACATAAGGAACTTTGGGGATAACACTGCTCTAGCTGTTATTCTACGGTTGGTGATGAATGGTTCTTATGAACGATAGATAAGTATACTAATCCAGTTATCACTTGGTAACGACGAAGGATTCCTTAATCATCTCTTTTCTTTATTATTGTTTTTTTTTTCTATTCATCTTATAAACCAAAACCCCCCTTTGTTATTTATTTTATTTTTCTAATACAAATAACCTATCAATTACATAGCTCTCTGTGGGAACGATCTCTTACTACTGATATATTATCAGTTAATTAATGGGAAATATATTTATTAATTTGTTGAGCCTACGACAGCCCATACAAATTTTGGTGCCGCTGTCGGGGACTAGTCGCTAATTGATTTGTTATTTGTTTAGCTTGTTTTTTTGTTTTGATTTTTTTGTTCTTGTGAGTCGTCATGTTTCATATGGAAATAACATGTACGGAACACAAGATCATACATATAATAGTGGTAATAAAAATGGTTTTCAATCTCATTCATATGACAACTACCAACCATCATATCCTATTATGGTTACAATCAAAACCAATCTTTTGGCTATGATCAAATATCCCACGGAACCTTATGGATACTCTCATGCATATCAACAACCTTATGACGGGTATGTAAGTGAGCAACCACAAGTATGGGAGGATAGTTATGCTTTTTATCAAAAATTCTATAGTTTTGCAGAACGGATGTGTTCCATGATAGGGGAGCTTCAACAACAGATGTAAGAATCACTACAAAATCATCAAACCTATGATTGGGAGGAATCACATTAAGAAATTAAAAGGAATTCAGACAAAATATACAAACAAATTGCTCAACTCAAGGAGACAAGGAATGAAGGAGAAGTTTGGCCTCAAAACCAGAATAATTCTGAAATTCCTATGGAAGTTAACAAATATTTTGAAGATGAGCAACCTTTGGAAATTTCCTATAACAATGATACAATTATTCCAACTCTGTATCATAATAAAGATCCTTCGCCTATTCAAAAGGAGGAGTTTGGGTATGACATATATATTGTTATAAATGGTGTAACATACTCAAACGAAGAAATTAGGAGTTACATCAATGAACTAGATTGTAGTGATCTCTACTACAAAGGAAAGAAACTTAGAAGGATCTAAGATTTATTTGAAGAAGAGAGGTAAGACCAAGAAGAACCAGGGAAGAGAGAGGGGAACTCAGGATAAGATAAAAGGGAGACTACTTCAAATATTCATGAGAGTATCCAAGGCAAAGCTGGATACTTATACATCAACTCACACGTTAAGCGTGTGCATGGGCTCAAGGCACCCGAGGTAAATCAATAGTGGTACCAAGGACAACAAAAAGGGGCACCCCAATAATAAGAAGAAATTACAATGATAATCTCAGGTGGTTCATGGCAAATACCCCTCACTTCAAAAGATTCTTGTCCTCAAGAATCACATCTGGAAACTGCTTCTTAATAACATCCTTGTCTTCCCAGGTTGCTTCTTCTGCTGTAGAATGAGCCCAGTGAACCAGGAGTTATTCCACTGACTGTTGCTTCTTCTTGATAACTCTGGTAGATAAGATGTGGAGTGGAGCAATCTTCATGCAACCTTGAGAATCTAGAGCAGGAAGAACTGTCTGGGGAAGTAACCCTGAGCCAATCTTAGGTTTGAGTTGGGAGACATGAAACACATGATGGATTCTAGAAGTATTAGGTAGTTGTAGTTTGTATGCTACCTTTCCCATCTTTTCAATGAATTGATAGGGGCCAAAGAATTTAGCAGACAATTTCAAACTCCTTCTCAGCTGAACATAGGACTGTCTATAAGGATGTAGCCTTAAGTAAACCCAACCAACCGCCTTGAATGCTCTCTCACACCTTTTTTTTATCAGCCTGTTGTTTCATCCTGTGCTGGGCTTCTTCCAAGGAAGACTTTAGTATGATTCCCATGGATTGCCTCCTCTGTAAATACTCTTCAACAGTTTCGTTTGTAGATGGTTGATGAGAGAAGAGCCCAAACTGAGGAGGATGGTATCCATATAGGGCTTGGAAATGTGTAGACTTCAAGCTGGTATGGTAAGTAGTGTTGAACCACCATTCTTCCAATGCTAGCCACCCCACCCACTTGGTTGGCCTATAACTTGTCATACATCTCAAATAGGATTCTAAGCAAGCATTCACCCTCTCAGTTTGGCCATCTGTCTGAGGGTGATAGGTTGTGCTCATGTGGAGGGAAGTTCCCATCTTGATGAATAATTCTTGCCAGAAATTACTAAGAAAAATGTTGTCCCCATCTGAGACTATAGTTACAGGCAGGCCATGCAACTTATAAATGTTAGCTAAGAATACCTTGGCTACAGCTGAGGCAGTAAAGGGGTGACTGAGAGGAAGGAAATGAATGTATTTGGAAAACCTATCAACCACAACCATGATAACATCCTTAACCTATGACTTTGGTAGACCAGTGATGAAGTCCATGGATATGTGCTTCCAAGCCTGATCAGGTATTGGCAGAGGTTGGAGTAACCCTGTTGGTGGTGTGTGTGGAACCTTATGTTGTTGACAGATATCACATTCTCTGATGTACTGATATAGGTCCTTCTTCATTCCAACCCATTAAAAATGTTGCTTTGCTCTCTGATAGCTGGCTTTGTTACCTGAATGTCCTCCCATAGCTGAAGAATGAACATCAGCTAAAATTTATTTCCTTAAGGTTCCTACTGACCCAATATATATCTTCTCCTTGTATCTGAGAATACCTTATTTCAGTGTATATGGAGGTCTGCTAGTAGGAGATATAATGATATGAGGTACCAGCTCTTGTGCCATCTTGTCTGATTCATAACTAGCTTGTACCTCCAGTAACCAAGAAGGTTGCAGCTGTGAAATGAGTTAGCATGTAGTTGTCTCAGTTTGTGGCACCCTGTATAAGGCATCAGCCACCTTGTTCTCAACTCCCTTTTTATAGAACACTATATAATCATAACCCAAAAGTTTGGAGAGCCACTTTTGCTGAGTCATGGAATGCAGCTTTTGTTCCATGAAGTATTTTAGGATTTGATGGTCAGTAAAGATAGTAAAATTGTTTCCCATGAGGTAAGGCCTCCATTTGGTAACTGCCATCACTATGGATAGTATCTCCTTTTCATATGTGGACAAGGACAAAAATCTGATTCCCATGCCTTTGTTGTAGTAAGATATGGGTTGCCTCTTTTGCATCAGGACTTCCCCTATCCCTGTGTCACAGGAATCAGTCTCCACTTCAAAAGGGATGTTGAAATCAGGCAAAACAAGTACTGGAGTAGTGGTTACAGCCTTCTTGAGTGTGTCAAAAGCCACTTGAGCTGCTGGGTTCCAATGAAAGTTATTCTTCTTTAGTAACTCAGTGAGAGGTTTGCAAATGACTCCATAATTTTTCACAAACTTTCTGTAATACCCAGTCAACCCTAAGAACCCTTTGATATCTTTTAAAGTAGCAGGAACATGCCATTGCAACATGCAGTCAATCTTGGAGGGGTCTGCTACTACTCCTTCCTGAGAAATTATGTGGCCAAAATACTCCACTTGATTTTGTCCAAAGGAGCACTTGATGAGTTTTGCAAACATTGTATGCTTCTTAAGTGTGCTGAGGGTGATTTCCAGGTGTTGCAAATGACTGTCCATATCAGGATTATAAACCAATATATCATCAAAAAAAAACTAGTATGAACTTCCTGAGGTATGGCTTGAATACATCATTCATCAGTGCTTGGAAAGATGCTGGAGCATTGGTTAAGCCAAAAGTCATCACCATGAATTCATAATTCCCTTGGTGAGTTTTAAAAGATGTTTTGTGAGTGTCAGCTGGGTAAACTCTAATTTCGTGGTAACCAGCCCTCAAATCAATCTTAGAAAACACCTTGGAGACAAATAACTCATCTAATAGTTCTTCAATTATAGGAATAGGATACTTGTCCTTAACAATGGATGCATTCAATTTTTGATAGTCCACACAAAATATCCAACTTCCATCCTTCTTTTTAATTAGTAGGATTGGTGAAGAGAAAGGGCTGTGGCTGGGTTGTATAACTCCTGTTTTTAGCATTTCTTGTACTAATTTTTCAACTACCTCTTTTTGAATGTAGGGAATTCTATATGGTCTTTGGTTTGGAGGTGTAGTGAGTGGCTTCAAGGGTATGTGATTATCACGAGTTATTGAAGGAGGCAATGATGTGGGTTCTTGAAATATAGAATCATATTTGTGTAGCAGGGGTTTGATGGTTTCTGGTGTATCTGTTTGCTGCTCACAAGCAGTCATTTCAAATAGATTACCAACCAATCCATGCTTTTTCTTCTTAAGCCACTTGTGTAGAGCCTTACATGTAATCATTGAGATTTGAGCAGTAGTAGAATTACCTTGAAGCTTAATGACCTCTCCATATTTGGTGAAAGTCACTGTGAGCTTTTTAAAGTCAAATAACATGGGGCTCATATCTTTCATCCAATCAACTCCAAGCACCATATCACATCCTCCCATCTTCAACAGCCTCATGTCAAACTGAAAATCATGCCCTTACATTTGCCATATGAAAGAAGAGCATTTAGCATCACTGACCATCTTGGTCCCAATAGCCACAGCTACTAACAGGGGTGTTGCCAGATCAATGTTCACTCCACACCTTGCAGCAGCTCATAGATCTAAGAAACTGTGGGTGCTTCCACTATCTATTAAAATTGTGAGAGTTTGCTTTTTATTGGAGCCTTCAATTCTGATGGTGTTATGAGCAACACTTCCAGCCAAGGCATGCACTGAGATTTCAACCTCTTCCTCTATGCCAGAAGATAGTGGTGTTTCAATTGGAGTCTCCTCACCAGATTGAGTTGAATCTTCCTTATCTGCAGCTAACATGTATATCTGTTTCTTTATGCATTTGTGTCCTGCCTGAAAAACTTCATCACAATTATAGCAAAGACCTCTCTCTCTTCTATTCCTCATTTCAGCATATGACAATCTTTTGATGGGAGGTGGGGAACTTGCAGTGTAAGATGAAGTATTTTTAGTGAGGTTTCTAGGACTGGTTGTGGGAGAAGAAAAATTCCTTGGAGAGTGTTGGTTAGGAACATAAAGTGGGGATGGTCTTTAAGAAGACTTGGATTTCTTGGCTGCATTTTCCAGGAGAGCTTCTTGCATTCTTGCAAGGTAGACTGCATTTACCAGTGTTGTAGGAGAGAACATTTGTACATGTAGTCTTAGTTCATCCTTTAACCCACTGATAAAACTAGAAGTGAAGTAACTTTTAGTAAGGTGAGGGTATCTAGCTAATATGAGAGCCTTGAGTTCTTCAAAGATTTCCAGATATTCCAAGACTGAACCTAATTGTTGAAGCTTGTTGAACTCTCCCACAATGTCATCATGTCCTAATTCTTGAAAACGAAGGAATAAATCTCTAATAAAATCTTCCCAAAACACTACTGGTTTACCAATTTGATAATCCTGAAACCAGACATCTGCCTTTCCCTCTAAATACATAGAATCTAAGTTCACCATCTGTGTTTCTGTCATATTATGCATATGGAAGTATTTTTTTGCATTTTCGTATCCATGACCTAGGATTGGTTCCATCAAACTTTGGAAACTCAACCTTTGGCCTAGGTTGTTGACATTGATTATAGTCATGAACACCAAAAGTATATCGAGGTTGAAATACAGTATTTTCACCTAAATGATTGTTGTTTCCGTTAGGAGGTGGTCCTAAAACGCCGTCAATTCCATTAGTATAAGCCTGAGTTCTCATTGAAGCTTCAATGAAACGTTCCATTTGGTTAGTGAGGGCTGTAGTAATTGTACCCATGAGCTCCAGAGTTGGTTTCCCCTGAGCTTCCTTAATATCTAAAATAGATTTCATCACAGCATCATACTTAACCGATAAATCACTCTGGGATTTAGTAAGCTCATCCATCTTCTTATTGTAATCAGCTTGTGCAGTGGTGAGTGCATCTATTTTTCTGGTTAATTCCTCAACAGCTGCTTTGTTAGCCATGAAAGGTCCAAGAGATCGATGCTACTGATACCAATTTGTAGTGATCTCTACTACAAAGGAAAGAAACTTAGAAGGATCTAAGATTTAGTTGAAGAAGAGAGGTAAGACCAAGAAGAACCAGGGAAGAGAGAGGGTAACTAAAGATAAGATAGAAGGGAGACTAATTCAAATATTCATGAGAGTATCCAAGGCAAAGCTGGATACTTATACAGCAACTCACACGTTAAGCGTGTGCATGGGCTCAAGGCACTCGAAGTAAATCAATAGGGCCACCAAGGACAATAAAAAGGGGCACCCCAGTAATAAGAAGAAATTACAATGATAATCTCAGGTGGTTCATGACATAGACTTTTTAGAAGAGGATTCTGATTCCGATAAAGAGGTTGACGAAGATATTGAGATTGAGAATGAAGCCAAATTGATTGAATTCGTGGAATACCTAACTGAGCTTGCCAAGGTTTATAATGATACTGAGATTTTTGTTGAAACAGAAATTAAAAGTTCAATAGAGGACCACGATATACATGAGGTAAATAATTCACGGTTGATTAAGAAAGATGATGATCCGATACAAGGTTTGTCTGATCCTTTTCATGATTTTATATCTTTTGATTCTCCTCTCCTAATTAAAATAGTTTCCGAAAGATTTGTTAACCTAACTTTTAAGAAAATACCTCACTTAGGATTGGAGTTGTGTGCTTCCAAAGTTTTATCGGATTATTTTGCTTCTAAGTATCCACCACTTTATGTGTTTGATTCGATTATTGTGCAGGTTCACCAAGATGAGGAACCTTTTGAAGTTCCCGAATTTTATGTTCTATATCTAGTTTCAAGTATAGAAAGGACTAAGTGTGGGGGAAGCTTCAATAAGTGATATCTTCAATATTTATATTTTGTACTAACGCTTTTATGAAGATGTTATTTGAACTGCAGATTGTTATTTGGAAGGATTATTAAATTTTCTGATTATTGGTGTACGGACGATAACAATAACGTCAGGATGATGACGTTAAACCAAGCACTGCGTGGGAGGCAACCCATCAATTTTGCATCTCTATTCCTTTTGTTTTTATTTTTCTTAGTTTTGCATATCATATCTTGCATTCCCATCTTAGATTTTACAAAGTCCTATATCTATAATGAAAGTTTTGACGAATTCTCGTCAGAAAATTCTGACTACACAGTTGTCATGAAAACAGATCTCGAGACTTCATACGAAGTCCGATTTGAGTGTTTGACCTCAAATTTTAAAGAGGACAGACATACCTTTTTTTTCAAAAAGAAAATCTGAATTCGGAGTCTGTTAAGTTGGAGCGATAGGCCTGGACATTTGAGTTTTGGTATTTTTCCAGAACTTTTTCATATTGCATGTCAGTCAGTCCGGAGGCTAAGTGTGGGGGAATTTGATAAGTGCATAATTCATATGATTTTAGTGTCCATTCTATACTTGTTTTAGCTATTATTCCTGCATGTTTTCGTATTGTTACTTTTGTTTTCTCTTATTTGTCTCAATTAGGTGAATCATCCAAAAAGAAGCTACAAAGTGCTAAAAGGAGCTAAGAAAATAAGTATTCCAAGTATCCAAGCACCCAAGTCCAAGAGAAGTGGAAGAAGTGCGACGAAAAGGAGCAAAACGCTCAAAATCAAGAGACGGGCCAAATACCGAGATTAACTCATTCAAATTAAGGATTTATCATCATCATCTTGAATATAATTTAAAGATAAAAAGAAATCTAAAAGAATTAGGTCATTCCGAGTTCGGACGAAGAAGTTGTGTCCAAAACAAACTTTTATTGAATACAGAAGACACTAGGGTACGCATACCCTAGTTCCGAAAATTTCTCCTGGAATTTGAGGTACGCGTACTTAGCAAGTAATAAAACGTGTATAAACTCCTTGGAAGGCCTAAGGGCATGTTTGGGGTCGCTAGTTCGTGTTTTCGGGTCGGGTTCTTGAATCGAACTTACTACCTGGAGACCAAGCAATGTAAACCTATAAAAAGGTATTAGGTTATGTAAAGAGATATATCAATCAATCTCATGTCACAAGTTCTACATCAAAAACCTAGGGTTTACCCCTTTAGGTGGAAACCACCATTCTTCATCTTCTTTGTAATATGAGTAGCTAAATCCTTTGTTGATTAAGGATGAATTCAATGTTCTAAGCGTGAATCTTTATTATTAATACAAACCTATTGAGAGTTTTTATCATCATCGTGTGTTTTCACTATTTCTATGGTATTCTATTCCTAGTAAAGGATTAGGATATCCGTGTAATTGTTGAATAATCCTTACACAAGTAGAGAACATGAGACCTCGCAGAGGGATTCTGTTGAGCAATCATGTGTGAAGACAACACTAGTAAGTGGACCTTGCGCTAAGAGTATAACTACTAGGATCAACCTAAGTTCACATAATTAAAGCTTCAGATTGGGTTGCACCTTGAGTGCGCTACTACTTGGTGGTTCAGTTGGATAGAACCTGATATGCGAGCACTTCGGTATCCAGTTACATAAGGAACTTTGGGGATAACACTGCTCTAGTTGTTATTCTACGGTTGGTGATGAATGGTTCTTATGAACGATAGATAAGTATACTAATCCAGCTATCTCTTGGTAACGACGAAGGATTCCTTAATCATCTATTTTCTTTATTATTGTTTTTTTTTCTATTCATCTTATAAACCAAAACCCCCCTTTGTTATTTATTTTATTTTGCTAATACAAATAGCATATCAATTACACAACACTCTATGGGAACGATCTTTTACTACCGCTATATTACCAGTTAATTAGTGGGAAATATATTTATTAATTTGTTAAGCCTACGACAGCCCATACAGATGCCTGCGCTTCTGTATATGGGGAAAAACGATTTGTTGGTTTTTACGGAATTGAGGAGACGACCGTACGAAGGATACTCCTTGAACCGAGCAAAATGTTCAAACTCACACAGATGCACTGCAATAAGGGAGTGCTTTGAATTCGAGAGATAAATCTGTAGTACTCCGGCCTAAACCAAGACAGTGGCCGTTCCAGAGTAAATTCGATCACAAGAGAGGATGGATTGATCGGTAGGAGGGAAGATGAGAAATGTGTGGAATCAATGGTAATCAAAGATTGTATGTGTGTTGTGAATTCTGAATATGATAAGTTCTGAATGATTGAAATTGCTCAGTTAAGAGTAATTGCTCAATTGATGAGTTGTTGATCTCTTGTTGTCTGTGAGACGTGAGATCGTTGTTATTCTCGTTGTTGTTTTTTCTTGTTGTTTCAATCATTATTCAGAGACTTATTTATATTGATGGAATTATAGACACCATGATCTCATGAAGTGTGACAGTTTACGGAATCAAAGAGTGGAGAAGTGGAAATCGTGTTTGAAACCAGTTGCTCATCGTGCGGAGACTTGGTTGATTTTCTATCCACTACTTTGTTAACTCATTCAACTGATTGCACGACTTGCTAACATTCCATCATGTGTTTGAACACACATGCCTAGAACACCATACCAAAACCCTAGTTGATATCCCCCCCCCAAGTGACACGATTGACGTCTCGTGGTTAGTTTAGTCAGTTGTTGACTTCATGATTTAATGGGACGATGAGTCCATGTATTTACTGAGTTGAACATGATTTTGTAAAATGTTCTGAAACTCATGAATTGAACGTGGGCATGATTCTCACGTTGATAGCTGAGGCGAATAAGTATTTCTCTGATTTGTTGAATATTGATTGTTGAACCAATATTCCTTGATCTGAGCAAGTGTTGCTCATCTGAGCAAGTGTTGCTCATCTGATAAATTATTGGTAGCATGACCAAATAAAATATTAATTAAAATACTGGTAGTTGAATTGAGTATAATTAATAAGAGTACTGATCATGAGGTCATCATAAAATTATTAGTGTTTGAATCTGGAATTATGATCCTTGGACTCAGAAACCCTAATTTGATCAATTGATGGTTTATTAGAAAATTAACCATGAAATCAAAGAGAACGGGCTCCATGGGACTGTGGGTCGACCATACAACTCCTATATGCTCGTGTGAGCAAATACCAAGGCCTTTTGAAGAGTTGGTGATTCGTTGATGAAAGAATGATTAAATGCCGGTTTAATCATTTGTTCGAAAAATACTCGTCTGAGCCTTAGGTAATAAAACATAATTAATTATGAAGAGATGAGGGACCGACCAAGGGGTCATGAAACCGGCACTGGGTGCTCACGTGATCAAATGATGATCGTTTCATGAAGTTCCAAGTTGTTTGGAAGAGTTTTGGACCTAATACGTGCAATTGCGCAAATTAGGTCAAATCGTGAAAATACACGGAACCGGATCTTTGCGAGCAAAGGAGCCAACCCTGGTCAGTCAAGGTAACATACTCACGTCGTCAAAGTGTTCGTATCACAATTCAGAGAATTTTGATATTTTCTGGCGTGCAGTTGAGCATCCATTTGAGAAAATATGATGAATACAAGGATTTTTGATAAAACCGTCAAAACTTCATGAGATGAAGGAAAATAATAAAAAGTGAGGGAATCATGAAGTGTGGGACCGGTCATGGCCAAGGAATGGCCTTCCGACCAAAGGTCCCAATCCCACACGTTTTCCCAATTTTTATAATATGTTCATGATTTTAGGGAAATATGATAAAACCAAGGAATTTGTTAAAACTAAGGAGTTTTGTTAAAATCAAAGAGCTTTGTTGAAATCAAGGAGTTTCCACGAGATGAGGAAAACATGAAAAATAAAAATAATAAAATAAGGGGCGTGTGGGATCAGCTTGAGCATGGTTGGCCGGCTAGGGCCTGGTCCCGTGCGTTTTCCCTAATTTTATGTATTATTTCATGATTAAAAGGAATTTTCATAATTTGAAGGAAATATCATGAAATCAAGGAATTCCATGGGACCAAGGAAACATGAAAAATATAATAATAATAAAATGGGACGTGTGGGGCGAGTTAGGGCTTGGCCGGTCGGCTAGGGCCCGGTCACATGGGTTTCCCTAATTTTATATTATTTTTCATGAGATCAAGGAAATGTCATGAGATTAAGGAGTTTTCATGAAATTAGGGAAATAATAATAAAATAATGAGGAACCATGAGCTGTGGGGCCGGTTGGGATCAAGACATGGCCGGTTGGCCAATGATCACGGCTCTACCATATTTCCTTAATTTTATATTATTTCTTTGGTGTGAGGGAAACACCATGAAACTAAGGAGTTTCCTCAAAAAGAAAGATATTTGTTCAAGTAAAAGGATTTTCATGAACTCAAGGAAAAAAATAAAAAATATGATAAAAATATAAAACTGGCGTGGGATTGACCATGGCACATCCGTCCAGTCAGTGGGCCCATGCTCCCAGCGCTTTGGTCAATTTTTAATTATTTATTATTTTCCTTCCTATTTTGCAGAGGTTCATCGTCTCGTCGTATTTTCAAATACTTGTTCGTACGGTGATTGTTAGTGCATCATCGTCGAGTACACTTGCACCATTTGAGTCGGGGCTTACTCAGAGGTAGCTCAGATGCCCGTGTGTTGCATATTTATTACTAACCCATGGAATTTTGCTGGGAAAAACCATGGTTTGCAGTAATGAAATACTGCGAAAATATTTGAATATTTTCGGAAATTCAGTGGATGAATCCAAGAATTTAGGAATAATTAACTTATGGATCTATACTAGCAGAGCAAGCTATCTAGGAGCATTAATTATCCCTATATGAGCTTGCTGGAGCTTCATATCCTTTACATAGTCAGGGTACACTCGTTGTTTGTATCCTGAAGACGTTATCGCTCTATACTAGCAGAGCAAGCTATCTAGGAGCTGTCCATCTTGTGAACCTATATAGAAATAATTACTGAAGTGTTCAGTATTCATGAGATATGATATTGCCTAGCCATGAGACTACATATCTACATGTACTCTGAGAGAAAGTATTCTCAGTCAGAGGATTCGATAAGAGATACGTGTCTCAATACTCACGTCTGACTGCTGGATCAGAGGTTCGTATAATTATGGGTTTACGATTTTAGCCTTTGTCGAAAATCCACCATCTACATTAAGTCCCATGCTTAGTGAGGAAAGATGTGTTCCTTATTCAACATTGAATGGTGATTTTCCGGTCATAAACAATATAAGTAATTGAACTTAGTTGTAAGTTAAGACGTTACCGGATTTCGATAGTACGAGCATACCATAACTTGAATGAAGATATCAGTGCCATGATAGAGCGTCGTTTGGTGAACATAAATTTGTGTTGAACTGCTGATTTGGATGACGGGACCTTGGTCGTTTAGATTTGCGGTCCGGGCCCAAAAATAAATCATTATTTTAGGAATAGACGCTCGTTTGTTCGTTAGTTTAAGGAACAAACAAAATAGACCTGAGTCTAATTATATAAAATTTTGTCTATGAGCTTTCACGAAAACCAAAATTTTATCTTTGTGAGATTTCACAAAATGGAATAAACTCTCGTTCCAAAGGTGAATGCTCGTACAAGAGAAAAAATTTTTTTTTTGAAAAGACGTGCGTCTGTTAATAAAATTTTGTCTATGAGCTTTCATGAAATTTTTTATTTTCGATATGTGAGCATTCTCAAAATTTTGAAAATATTCTCTCGCTTCAAAGATAGATGCTCGTGCGAGGGAGCAAACTATATAGATATATTTTTAAACTTACGTGAGTTTCACGTTAAATATGTGTATTTTGTAAAATCAATGTTTTGATTTTGAACAACTGGTGAAAGTAAACAATTATACATGGTGAAATAGTGTTTGTATGTGAGTTTTCACAATTATAAGATGGACGTCTGTCCAATTTTTTGAAAAACCAGTGGATGTTAAAATTCACGTGGGTTGTTCACGGTTTGATGAAAATCAATTCATGATTTTGAATAATAAATTTTGCTCGTCTTTGCAGATTTGAAGGAGCGAGCAAGATTTTCGAAGTTTTACGTTATTATCACTAAGTTCGTGAAACCGTAAATAGGTAAGAGTTGAGAGTTACCATTTTTTAGACGCTGATGTGAGCATCCTAATTGCATGATTCATTGTTTTTTCGAATCATGCACTTTGTATGAACGATGTGCCGAAATGGTCATTTTGCAAGAATGACTGACTCCAAGGATAATACTTCCAAAGATGGTGTTTCCAGAGATGACATCTCTACAGATGAAACTTTAAGAAATGGTACTCCTGGGACCTCTAAGTGATGGTGAGAGATCCTTCATACTGAGTTGTACTTCTTCTTATTTCATTAGCTTTAGCACAAGATGATCGTATAGTGAAATCCCGGATAAATGTAGATCCCACAGAAATGGAAGAAAGTCTACGGGAATGGAGAACCCAAGGACTACAGGATGTTAGCAAATGACGTGCAGTCCCCAGCCGTTTCTTTGGTGAGTTGTTAGCGCTCCTTGTGTCATGACTTTTCCTTGCCCGTGCAATTAGGATCACGATACCAAGGTTTGTTACTTCTTTTAGACTTTTTCTACATCGATTGATGGCCTTCAACTTGTTCTCGGTCAAACAATCCAGCACTGATGAAGAAGTAGATGTAAGCATCTCTTTCGTGCAGGCGATCGTGGTATCTCCTTGAATAAAATAATAATTATTATTATTGATGAGTCCATGAATAAACTATTATATATAAGAAGCATGTTGATGAAGCATACTTTCTTTGGGGCATGGGAATATGGAGAATTCCAGACATCCCGAACCAAATGGAGATAACGGCGTTATCAATGGAGATTCCGGCATTGTCGATCCTTCAAATGATTTAGAGACTCCCTTAGTAAGTATATATCATGTAATATCTTCATAGAAGTATGAAATTGTTGATTTTTGAATGAATGAATGAGAATCCATGTGAGTACGCGAGTAATTTTGTCGAAATACATCACCAGAAAATTTCAGACTTCAGCCTTTAATAGAAACATTGTTGAATCTTCGTCCGAAGTCGGATTTTCGCGGTCTGCCTATGTATCCTTATTCCCAGGAAATTTCCAAGCTTTTTAAAAGAATACTTTTAATCTTTGAGAACTTTTAGATGTCTAAATTGATGAAACAGTAAACTTCCAGGAGACCTTCAGAAATTTTTTATTTGGCACGTGGTCCAATGTTTTGGCCACAACTCTTCGCTTGCTTCTCCAATTGCGGTGAATTTTGGGTATGTTGTAGAAGATATCCATACGAAGAGAATGGTATATTACCCATCCCTAGATTTTCACCAACTGCTCCCAGCTCGCCTCTTTGTGCATGACAGTGAAAAATCATCTCAGACGAGCTTGTTGTAAAACACTCTTGTCGTGTCTTTGGACCATTCGCTTGTGTCTTGAACGGCTGGTGAAGAATTTTAATGTCATTGATTCCTTTGAGATCAGGACCCCTTGATTGATACATGAGCATGGTGCTTGCAGTTCCATCTTGCTTCTGTCAGTCGTAGAAACATCACTTCTGAAACCCTGGTCACGGACCATAGCTGAGGCTGCTCTCGAGATGGATTGATGTAATGACCATGGTTTCATGTCCCGGTGGTAAAATTACTTTTATGATGAATAATTAGCACATGAGAGTCTGGTGCCACGAGTCTTGGACTGTGAAAATGATAGTCATGATCAGTGAACCTTCAGTCCCCAGTATTTTGTTAAATCTCTCATTTTCGTTTTCTCTTCTTCTGGTAAGACTTAGATAGAGGACCCGGGTGGAAAATTTATGTAAATACCCAGGTGGTATAAGTTGGAGGTACCTTGATGAAGGACTTAGCGAAAAGACCTGGTGGATATCGATCGACTGTAGAGGTTATGAATCCCGTCCACGAATTTATGCTTGCATGTTGTATGCTCTGGAAGCTATAGGAACCTCACACGACATCGTAATTCGATGCTTGACCCAAACTTTTGAAGCTAAGAGACTGAGTTATTACATGATAGAAGAATCACTCAATTTGGAGTTGTAGAGTTCCACCAATGAAGCGCGCACATTTGCAATTTGTAATCCCGTATAAATTTTTCAGGTTTCGTAGACCTGACGGTAAAGGCCATATCTTTCATCTCGTATGTCCGATTAATGCGTCCTTTTGGTATGTTGTATAAGAGACATAGAAGAACATATTTCATTGATGAAGAATTGTCCCATTCGTCACCCATTGGTACGTTTTTGCAAACCCATGACCTGAAGTGTATTGTATCTCATTTGTAGAGGTGATGAGAACATCTTGTAGAACACTTTGGATTATTCCCACCAGTCATGCCAGCTTTGGCATGTTATTAGGTATACATATCTTGATATGAATCATTGGTTCTTAGATAAATCCACTTCATGTGTAACACTTCAGAGAATGATTAGTTGATGAAGCCCTGAGGATGTTGCTCATGAGACCGTTGTTGGTGCTGAGACTATGAATGATCACGCTCCAGAGATCCTTGTCGATGCTGAGATCATGGATGGTGTTCTTCTAAAGATTATTGTTGATGCTGATACCATGGTTGAAGTTTCTCCAAAGACCGAAAAGGCTAGAACCATGATTATAGATATAATCCTTGTTCCTTCATCCAGTGAGCCTTTTACATTCACGAACTAGTTGATGAGTTGAGCGTATCTAAGATGAAGGTGTACAGAGAGTTTAACCTGAATGCTCCTTAAAGCATAACTTTAGCATGAACTGTCTTTGTCAGTGAGTCGATGTTGTTGCGGTAGATAGCATCAGCAGTTTTCATACTGGATGTGATTAGTGAAGAGAGAAAGTTCCTCAATTATGCAGGGGCTTGTGATGTAGAGAAATCATGTTGATGAAGTTTCACGGAATCACCTCAGGTTGCTAGTGTATATTGAAGGAGTTTGTGCCATCCATGTACGAATGATGTTTCATTTGCTTCAGAAGTCTTATCATGGGATAATGAAGACTTATCGATTGTAGTTAAGTAACACTTTGATCGTGCTGGTGTTGAATCAATGTGTCATCGTCTAGATATTTGTCCTGAAGCTGTACTCATTGATCGGGAGTACATTTTGATGACTTCTCAGATGCTTGAGCGTTGAAGCGTATACTCCTTAAGCATCAAATGCCTTAGGGGTTTGATTATCTCGTCCCTGAAGATTTTTCTGTTGATTCAGCATCCCTTTCGTTGTGGTAGTGGGATTCGACACTTGTGCAGACATCAGAGCCTTATGATTTTATGGAATACATGGACTTGCAGGAGAAACTCCCAAAGTATTTTTCGCCATGTTTGGACACCATCTCAATAATAAATTTTTCAGTGCTTGATTCGGAGAAACGTCGGATTCAACTACTTGGTAAAATATTAATGCGGTGAAGCTACCATTCATAACATCTGGTAGAGTTGCTAGCATAATTAAGTCCCCATGCTAGTATAGCATGTGAGGAAATAAATGACATAGACATGGAATGAGATTTGCCTGAATGCAGAACCTCTTGATGAATGTCTATGCATCTTTTTGCAGGTTCTTGCTTCAACCTCGTCAAAGTTTGAAATTCCTCAAAGTACCCTGATGATGGAATGTCCGTCAAACCTTCTGGATCAGAACTTTATTTGTTGGAGAGATGTGTAAGAAAAGGCGATTTGTAAGTGTGGATGGGGAAAAACGATTTTCTGGTCTTTACGGAATTGAAGAGTCGACCGTATGGAGACTCCTTGAACCGAGCGAAATGTTGAACCTCACACAGATGCACTGCAAGAAGGGAGTGATTTAAGTTTGAGAGATAAATCTGTAAGACTCCGGCCTAAACCAAGAACAATGGCCGTTCCAGAGTCAATTCGGTCACAAGAGAGGATGGGTTGATCTGTAGGAGGGAAGCTGAGAAATGTGTGAGATCAATGGTGATCTGAGATTGTAGGTGTATTGTGAATTCAGCGTATAAATTCTCTTAATGATTGAAATTTTGCTCAATTAAGAGTGATTTTTGTGAGTTCGTGTATACGAGATATTGTCTGTATGAACTTTGATGAGAAATTGCTCATCTTGGAAAAAAATGTATGTCTGGTGAGATGAGGTACCATTATGACCTAAAACGAGCAAACTGTGTTGCCGAATTGTCGAATATTGATAGTTGAACCAATATTCTTTTATCTGAGCAAATATTGCTAGTCTGGGCGAATATTGCTAATTTGAGTGAATATTGTCGGTTTGAGCAAATATTGCTCGTTTGATGAATTTATTGGTAGCAGGACCGAATAAAATATTAATTTAATTTACTGATTGCTGGGTCGAGCAAAATAAATAAAATGTTAATCATGGAATCAACATAAAATTATCAAAGTGTTCGAATCTGCTCAGAATCACGTTTCTGCAGAGCTCTGGATTCAAATATAATTTTACCGAAATGATGATTTATTGAAAATCAATATAGAGTGACATAGGGACCGGCTACATGAGATGACGGGTTCACCATGTATCGCCCAAATGCTCGAATGAGAAAAAATACCAAAGTCTCCTGAGACCAGTTTGTGAAAGAATGAATAAATGTGTTTCATCGTTTACTGAATTATTGCTGGGTTCAGTATTAGGTGATAAAACCTAGATATGAGAGATAGGGACCGACCAAGAGAGCTTGGGACCGGCTCTTGGTGATCACGGGACCAATTGTTGGTCGTTTGAGCAATCCCCAGATTGGTTGAAACCCTAATTAACGCCCTTTGCTAGAATCAATGTAGAATTCTCATACGAACTCGGATTTTGATGGGCCGCCCCTCCATTATGTACGGAAAAGAATTTCCTATCTCCCAACGAGGGAATATTTAGGTTTTAAGCTCGTTCGGGAGGTGAAAACATCCCGAGAGTAAAAACTCAGGGAGAATTCAAGGGGCCGGTCCCATGGTATTTTTCCTAATTTTATTATGTTTCAATGATTTTAGAGAATTTTCATAAAATCAAAGAGATTTGTTGAAATCAGGAAACAAAACACCAAATAATAATAAAATAATAGGCGTGTGGGACCGGCTAGGGCCTAGCCGGTCAACTAGAGCCCGGTCCCACAAGTCTTTCCCTAATTTTTAATATTTTTTATGATTTTAGAGACAAAACATGAAATTAGGTAATTTTAGGGAAAATTCATGAAATCAAGGAATTTTCATAAATTAAAAGAAATAATAAAATAATGGGGACATGAGGTGTGGGACCGACCACAGCCAAGGCATGACCGGCCGGCCGGCGGTCCCATAAATCCTTTCCCTAATTTTATTATTTTTTGATAAAATCATGTGATTTAGATAAAAATACATGAAATTAGGTAATTTTCGTGATTTTAGGGAAAATTCTGTAAGTACTGAATATCGCAAGATAATAGGTCACGAGTATCGTAATAAATAAAGGAGAAAAGAATTATAAAATGTTACGATGATAGAAGAAACGCGGAGAAATATGAAGTTTTGCGAGGATGGAGTAATTGTGCGAGCATGAGTTGCGATACTTCGGAACTCATGAACAGCTGTATAAATTTTACTATAAATAGGAGTTCAAATGTAAAATTCGGGAGGTTCTTTTAGTGAGTGTTAGAAAATATTTGAGGAAAGAGAATAGAGAAAGTTGTAACTATTCTAATTCCATTTAGATACTTCTTTGTGGTCAATTGAGAACATTAATAAGAAAATTGTTATTCATCATCAAGAACTTCTTGAGTTTTTACTAATTCTATTGAGGGTGTAGTTGTAGGTTATTCTGCAACTACATAATTGGCGCTAGAAACAGGGATTGAAAGAATTCTGTGCGGAAAAAATGACAAGAAGAAGAAACACATCAGAACCATTAACTGAAGTAAGGAGAAGTGTAAGATTAGCAGGAGGAGAAGCAAATATAACAGGAGAACCTAGTAGAAGAAGGAGTAATCGAAGAAATCAAGCTCAACAAGTAGAAGATCATGATCAAGTAAGTATACACACTTGGAGAACTAATACACCAGAAGAAGAAGATAGAGAACCACAAATCGGAAAAATGGAAGGTTGATGGGAGGAACAATTCTTGAAAGAGAAAGGGAGATGCTAGAAACATTGAGACAAGGAATCCAAAAAGAACGAATGATCGAAGCTGAAGAACGTGCTAAATTGACAAGACAAAATCAAGAATTGAGAATGGAAAATGAGATGTTACAAAGGAGGAAATCTCAAAGTGTTGCAAGATCAAATGTTAGAATAGAAAGAGAAGGACAAAATTCATCGATAATCAATAATGAAAATGATATGCAAGAACAAACGCAGAATCAAGGTGATAGAAATCAAGAAAATAGTTTCATTTTAATACCAAACCGCGAACAAAATATGGAGAATTTACGAACAAGACCAAATCATAAATAAAAAAATCAGAATCGAGAGGAAGAACATCAACTTATGGAAGAAACTGAGAGACAACAAGCAATACATCAAAATAATCACGAGAATGGAGTAAGAAGACATGAAGAAGTTCGTAACAAACAAAATGTTGAATATGAAAAAATTAAGAGAAGAATTGTAAATCAACAAACAGAAGTGGAAAGGAATGAACCAAATTCTCGAATCAGAGTACAAGTAAATCAAGAAGAAATAAGTCACAGAAGAAGGAGAAATGAAGAAGAAGAAATTCCTGATATTCGCATGAGAAGAATGAGAAGAATAGAAAGGGAAGAACAAGAATTCCAAGATGCTTTACAACTGAACAATTATGATAATTTAGAAAGAAGATATTTGCAGAATTATGCGAATGAAAACATTAATGAAGAATATGATAGAATGCGAAGGATTGCAGGGGAGGAAGTGCAAGAACGTAGAAGAAGAGAAGCTGCATTAAAAAGACCAATGGATGAGAATTCTGAGGCAAATGCACGAATCTTTCGAGAATTAGCAGAAATGAGAGGGATGATAAACAATATAAGAGGAGGAGATAGGAGGCAATTAGATGAAGCAATATAAGAAGCTGCGAGGACTCCATTTGCTAGAGAAGTACAGATGGGAGGAATTCCACCAAAATGTAACTTGCCCACACTTACCAGTATTTTTGATGGGACTTCATGTGCTATTCAGCACATTAAAGCATACATAAGATGCATGTTACAATGGGAGAATCATGATGTTGTGTTATGCAAGTACTTCGCATCAAGTTTAACAGGGGAAGCTCTAAAGTGGTTCGAAGGACTCCCTAAGAATACTATTACGTCATTTAATCATTTGCAAGCAGTTTTTCTTGGAGCATATATCACAAATCACTCTTCACGGCTTGGTATTGAAGATGTATTTGGTTTAAAACAAAGAGTGGGTGAAAGTTTGAAGAATTTGGTAAGACGATGGAAGACTATGTGCAGTGATATGGCAGGGCGTGTAGATGAGAGATACTTGATTCTGTCCTTCATAAATGCGATGTTCGCAACTGAACAATTATATGTTCAAATCTTCAGAAGAAATAATTCCATAATGATGACAAAGTTAATTACGAGAATTGCAAGAAGAATACATTACACTAGAAGAAAAGCAAAACAATATGGAGTCATATCCAGTAACAAATACTAACAATCAAGAGGGAGGAGCAAATTTACTTCCCAAAATAATCAATGTAGTAGCAGGTACTTCGCAAACATCCTCACAAACTTCTTCGCAAATTTCAGAAGAGAAGAAAATCGATGATAGCCAGCCAAAGATGGTAGCAATGGGTAGTAGAGATCAAGAAGAATATGATAGAGAGAAGAATTTCTATAATCGGATAGGAAATAACCAAATTCCAAGATTAGATCAACAACAAGAAAATTATGGTGGACAAAGGCAAAATTATTTTGGACAAGGAAACCAGAGACAGAATTATAACAACGGTCAAGGAGGTCAAAGAATGGTAAGGGAAGAGATAAAATTGCCACATTTGAATACAAGTATAGAAAAGATATGGCAAGCAATTATCCTGGTAGAGAATGTACCAACTCCATGGAATATGGGAAAGGAACCACCAATGGGTCCAAGAAGTCATGAATTTTGTTCATATCATCATTTTCATGGACATTCTACAAATAATTGCCATAATATCAAGAGGATAATTTTGCGAATGATTGATCAAGGAAAACTAAATCAATTTTTACTTAAGAAGACACAGTCGCAACAATTACCACAGGATCCAGCCATAACTCGCAGGGAGAACACGACAAAAGAAAAGGGAGAAGAAATCCTACATATAGAAGTGGGGTCAAAAGCAAGGAATGTTTTCTGTAATTCCATTGTTCATTCATATAAAACCATAGAGGATTTTCATGATAATGTGTTAAGTAGGGTATATGCGAGGGATGGTGAAGGAAAGGAAGTAATGAACATCGCAAAGATTTCACGACTTGAAGATTGGCAAAAACATGAAATTTATTTTGAAGCCACTGAAATTCTAGAAGGTTATGAAGTACATGATAATCCATTAGTGGTAAGACTGGCAATCTACATAAATATGGAGGAGAACGAAGATGATATGGAGGAAGAGTCAATTGGTCTTAATAGGATTTTGATTGATACGGGAAGTTCTGTCAATATCCTCTTCTATTCTGCTTACAAAACTATGGGGGGAAAAGATGCAGATTTAATACCTTCTACTTACAGAATTTATGGTTTTAATGGAACTGCTAACAAGCCCAAAGGAGAAGTGAGCATGCGAATTCCATTAAGTGGAATGCGAACTGAAATTCTGTTTTGTTGTTGATGTTGAATCACCATATAATGCTTTGATAGGAATGCCATGGCTTCACGTAATTCTAGGCGTAGCTTCCACTCTACATCAGTGCATAAAATTCCCTCATATGAAGGGTATTGGAATTATCAAGGGTGATTGGGCTGAGGGAAAGAAATGTTACGATACAGAAGTAGAAGTTTGCGAAGGAAAAACTGCTGAGAAGGAAAATTGGAGAAAAAGAGCAAAGGTTGTGAAAAGAAGTGAAAATTTAATGGCAGAAGATTAAGGAAAAAGAGAATAAAGTTACGATGATAATAATACAAGAAATTTACGATAATAAGGGATTGTGATTTGCAAGGAAAAAAGAAGCTTATCAGTATGTTTGCTCGTGAAAATGAGGTATGTGGCAAAACAAAAATTTTATTTCATGATAAAATTTTACGAATATTGTTTGCTCGCAGGAAATTAGGAAAAAGGTACAAATTTTCAAAATTTATTTTCCAATTAAAATTTCATTAATTTGCGAATAAAAGACCGCAATCTGTGATCAGCCTCCAAAAAAGAAAGAGAGCCGCAGAAAATTTTATACAGGCAAACCTTTGTATGCGTACACCTAGTTCGCGAAGCTATAATTCGTAAGAGGCAAAGTCCTAAAGTACGTCATTTAAGGGGGGTACCTATAACGTGGCTAAGGGTAACCGGAACACCACCAAGGACCCTTAGTACATGGTAAAAAATTTGGGGTACAACCCAATAATGGGGTACCTATCCGGGTTGGACACCTTGGATTCTCACCTAATCTAACGACATTACGCAATATAAAATGAGGTGTAAGAAGATTTAGGCTGGGAGACTAAGGCATACTGTCTTTCCCAAGAAGTGCAGAAAACAATCAAGGCGCCGAGGTACACGGTTGAGTCAAGAGTGCCGGGTGAGGTTGAACCACATATGCCATTTTTGAAAAGTCTTGGCAAATGATGCACTTGGCCCAAAGATACGCCATAGGGTGCAACCTCGTAACTATAAGCCCTATAGGCAAAAAGGATAAGAGGTTGCGATCAAAAGCTGGTTGTTGGCAGAACCGGATGGGAAGAGCTAACCTTGTATGGTCGATGTACGCTTCCTTGAAGGGGCAATCAGGGGGAAGATAAAGGGCAGCACCCTCCATTAGGGAGCTGATAAGTGCTATAAGACGCAAATGTCACGAGGCTTCTTGTTTGCGAAAACATAAAGGCTTGTCATATTTGTGCAACAAATGAAGTTCTGCGAGCCTTCTAAAAAAAAAAAAAAAAAAAAAAAAAAGAAAGAAAGAAAGAAAGAAAGAAAAGAATAAAGAACTCGCAGAACATAATAAAGTTAAGATGAGATCAATGGGTCGCTACATGAAAGTGTAGAGACGTCCTGCGATTTCATCGCAAGACGACAATGTCATGGGGCTTCATGTTCGCAAGAATATTTAGGCCTGTCATATTGTCGCAACAATTCCTGAAGAGGCTAAAATACTATACAAAGAAGTTAAGATGAGATCAATGGGTTTTTGCATGAAAGTGTAAGAACGTCCTGCGATTTCATCGCAAGACGATAATGTCACGAGGTTGTATGTTCGCAAGAATGTTCATACTTGTCATATTATCGCAAATAATTAATACAAAAGAGGTGGCAAAATAAGACCTTTACTTAGGAAGGCATGATAAGACCACAGAAATTAATGTAATTTATTGCATCAATATCACTAAAGAAATTATTCAGTGAATATACATTATGAAGATTGGAAAAGAAGACAACTTTGTCAATATCATTGAAGAATCTTTACAAGAAGACCTATCAAAGAAGAAAACATCATTGAAGAATTTTAATGAAGACTTAACAAAAGATGCGATTTTGATAACAATCAAATACAGATAAGTTCATATTCGTAAATATTTACGAGAATTACATACTTCTTATACTTCTCCATATATTGAATACTTCCCTAAAAAGTTGAATACTTCTTATAATTCTTCAAGAATATCTCGTATTTATTATACTTCTTCAACGTATATTTAATTTTGCGAAGGTTAAGTACTTATTATACTTCTTCATACAATGAGTAATAATTTTCTATACTTCTTCATATATTGGGCAATTCTTCATAAATTGAATGCTTCTAATACTTATTATACTTCTTAAGGGTATTTCATATCTTATATACTTCATACTTTCTATACTTCAAGGGAAGATTTATTATTTACTTCGCAACATTCCGTAAAAAGCAAAAGGCTTATATTCCTTATACTTTGAAGGGAAGATTTCTTATTCATAATCACAATAAGAAGAAAATTCGTAAGATAAATTCAGAAGGATATTCTAATACTTCCAGTGATAGTTGATCATTTGAAGAGAAATAATAAGGGGAAAGGGAATACTAAGCTAAGTCTTTAAGATATATTATTTCTCTCCACATGATCAAGTTATGCGAATAAGGGAAATAAACATCAAAGAAAGATTAATTCAAATTAAGCTTTGAAAAATAAATTGATGGATTGATTAAAAGCATAATCAAGAAGAAAGTGTTGTATGGAAAAGTTACAGAACAGATATACAAAAAAAAAAAAAAAATGAAGTTATTCTTCAGGCGATCTGTTCCCATCAAAATGATCTTCTTCTTCAACTTCACTATCATCTTCAACTTCACTTTCAGAAATTTCCAGATATGGAGTATCTTCAGAAATTTCTTCAGAAAGGAGTGTATGGTACTTCTTGAGAGGAATTTCATTATCTTCTCAAATCTTGCGAGTCATCTTAGCTCGAAAACGCTTGACATATAAACTATGGTTATGCTGGGAAATTAGAAGCTGATATCTCAAGTCAGAAATTTTCTTATTACGATTAGCAAGGAGAGTTTCCAGATTATTATTTATCTTCGCAAGATTTTCTGCAGCAAGAAAAGAAATTAAGGGATTGGTTAGCAAATTATGAAGGAAAAGTAACCAAAATAATTATCATCGCAAGGAATTTACCTTCTAGTTGCTTCTTATCATCACGAAGAGAAGAAATTTCAAGCTTTAATTGATTATTCTCCTCAAGAAGAGAAGAATTATCAATTGCGATGCTCGCAGATTGTGAATTATCTTCGATCCGAGATATTAACTCTGCGTTATCAATATTTAGATCTTCTATTTTCTGACGAAGACTTGAATTCTCAACCTCTAACTTCTTACAATGATTTAAAGTTTTCTTCTCAGCAATAGAATGACGTCTTTCCCAATCAGACGCAGCTGCACAACTAACTCTTCCAACCTAAACAAGAAAAAAGGGGTTAGAAATCAATAAAATAAGGAAATAAACAAGTAATAGAGAAGAAACTTACCATGCTTCCTAAAGCATATAATGAAGCAGGAGAGACGAATCTTGAAATTCCTTTGAGGGAATTATTATCAATAACGGTATGAACTTTACAAGCCTTCGCAATAAGTTTGCGAGCATTCGCTGTGGGAGAATTACCTAATCCACGAGAAGAATGGAGGAAAGCCTCAGAAATGCTAACCATTGCTGAGGCAAAAGTTTCTGGGATGCTATAATCTTCATTCCCACCTTCATCGACATTATCATCATCTCCTTTGTCAGAAAGGGTATCAGAATTAGAACTAAAGTCCTTCTCAGGAAATTTATTATCTTCATCACCAAGATCTTCCTCAATGTCCTTATCATAGGAAATTACATTGGAATGGGATTTGGTTGAGAGTATCTTCTTTTTCTTTATCTCATAAACAATATCTTGAGGTTTTCTTTTTCCTTTGCGAAGAGCATCATCTTGACTGTCAGAAGCTTGAGAGACCTTCGCAGAATGAAGAGTTTGTTGCCTCGCAGTAAGCCTTTTAGAAGAAGTGGAACTTTTATTTTCACTCGCAGCAATCTCAGGAAGAAGTGGAACCTGTAAATTCAAATGAGGATAAGAAACAGAGGCAACAATATATTGTTTATAAAAATACAAGAGTGTTTCTTATCGCATTTGAAATTAAAGGGTAACAAAAAGATAAGAAAGTGGAAATACATACATTTCTAAAAACCCAAGGTTGATAATAGCGGTTACGAAGATTCGCAGGAAGTTATACTATCCCAGTAATATAAGAACCTGATAACATTAAAGGGTACTTATACCAATCTTCATCATTAGAACGACGAGGTGTCTTATTATTTCCTGAAGCATAATCAATATCGTGCATGAGAAGATCATCTGCTGCGATATTGGCTTTACGATGAAGACGAACACCCCAACGATTATCTTCCTTTCTCGCAGGAATTGGTGTGTAATTTTTGAAGAAACCCTCAACTGTATAATTCGCAGCAACAATTTCTATATTCTCAAACCCAGGTTTTCTAAGATCAGTTGAATATAAAGATTTCCCAAAAGCAGCACGATTTGCGAATTCAACTAAGAGGCGAATGCAATCACCAGTCAATTGATAAATGGCATAAGAAAAATTGGGGTGGGAAATAATTTCGTAGAATAAAGGAAAGTTAACATCATAAAGAGGAAGAGGAAGACCTGCGAGGATTTGACCTCGTGAGATTAAAACTTTCTGATCATCCCAAACATAATTGGTAAAGAGCTTCACACAGAGAGAAGACTTATTATCATAACCTTCAATCTCAGAAAGAATAAGGTCTCTATCAGCAAGTTCCGCATTAAGCTGTTCAATAGTTTTCTTCTTTGGTGCCATTGAATATAAAAGGGAAAATAGGAAAAATAGAAAAGGTTGCAGAGGCAGAAGCAGTGAAGAAGATGAGTAAGAGAATAAAAAGCAAAAACAAAGGATAAAATTTATAAGAGAGTTTGATGAAGATAAAAGCTCATTAATATGAGTAAGCGTGAACGGTTGAAAAGAACGGTTACGAAGGAACGTGTCAGAAAGATGAGGGAAAAGTAAAAAGACGTGTTGCGAATCTGAAGGGTGGTAATAACTACACTAAAATTACGAGAATAGGGATTCCCATGACATTTCTTCTTCAAAGAATTGACATGAGAAGAGGCAAGATGTAAGTACTGAATATCGCAAGATAATAGGTCACGAGTATCGTAATAAATAAAGGAGAAAAGAATTATAAAATGTTACGATGATAGAAGAAACGCGGAGAAATATGAAGTTTTGCGAGGATGGAGTAATTGTGCGAGCATGAGTTGCGATACTTCGTAACTCATGAACAGCTGTATAAATTTTACTATAAATAGGAGTTCAAATGTAAAATTCGGGAGGTTCTTTTAGTGAGTGTTAGAAAATATTTGAGGAAAGAGAATAGAGAAAGTTGTAACTATTCTAATTCCATTTAGATACTTCTTTGTGGTCAATTGAGAACATTAATAAGAAAATTGTTATTCATCATCAAGAACTTCTTGAGTTTTTACTAATTCTATTGAGGGTGTAGTTGTAGGTTATTCTGCAACTACAAATTCATAAAATCAAGGAATTTTCATAATTTGAGAGAAATAATAAAATAATGGGACGTGAGGTGTGGGACCGGCCACAGCCAAGGCATGACTGGCCGGCTGGCGGTCCCATGACACCTTTCCCTAATTTTATTCTTTTTCATAAAATCATTCAATTTAGATAATTTATTTGAAATGAAGAAAATTTGCTCGAACGAGAGGATTTTCATGAGATCAGGAAAATAGTAAAAGTATGATAAAATATAAAATTGGGCGCGGGACTGGCCACGACATGACTGGGCAGATGGTGAGCCCGGTCCCCTGGCGCTTTTGCTAATATTTTTTTTATTATTTTTCCTTCCTATTTTGCATAGGTTCCTCGCTCGTTCGTAATTCTTTGAAATGCTCGTTCGTGTATTCAAAATGCTGGTCTGTGTATTAACTGTTAATTACACTTGCACCATTTTTGTCAGGGCTTATTCGATGCTCAGATGCCTATTTCGTTAAATATTTATCACTAACCCGTGGCATTCTGCTGGGAAGAACCACGAACTGAAGTGACGAAATATAACGAAGAATCGTAGAATATTGCTGGATATTCAGACGATTAAAGATGGCTTGTAGAATATTGCTGGATATTCAGACAATGGTTCGTAGAATATTGCTGGATATTCAGATGATTTTTGGATATTCATACGATTTCAGACAATTAATTGATGGCTCTATACTAGAAGGGCTTCCTGTCTAGGAGCATTAATCATCTGAGGGTTGAGAAATATGAACTTTCCGGAGTGTCATATTTCTCTTGCATAGTTGGGGAAAACCTGGTTGCATCCCGAAGACGTTGTCGCTCTATACTAGCAGGCATGCTCTCTAGGAGCCGCCCAATCTTTCGATTCTATACAGTATGAGATATGTCATGGCCTCAACTGGGAGGCTACACATCTACATCTTATATGAGAGACTTTGTCCATCAGAAGTGGCATGAGCTTTCATGCATGGAGACATGAGTCTCGATACTCTGAGATACTTTCTCCATCAGAGGTTTACGGCATGAGCTTTTATGCTTAGAGACATGATTCTCGATACTCTGAGAGACTTTCTCCACCATAGGTTTATGGCATGAAATTTCATGCTTAGATACATGAGTCTCAATACTATGAGAGACTTTCTTCATCAGAGGTTTATGGCATGAGCTTTCATGCTTAGAGACATGAATCTCGATACTCTTAGAGACTTTCTCCATCATAGGTTTATGGGCATGAGATTTTATTCTTAGAGACATGAGTGTCGATAATCTGAGATAATTTCTCCATCAGAGGTTTATGGCATGAGCTTTCATGCTTAGAGACATGAGTCTCGATACTCTGAGAGACTTTCTCCATCAGAGGTTTATGGCATGATCTTTCATGCTTAGAGACATGAATCTCGAAACTCTAACAGAATTTCTCCATCATAGGTTTATGGGCATGATCTTTCATGCTTAGAGACATGAGTCTCGATACTCTGAGAGACTTTATCCATCAGAGGTTTATGGCATGAAATTTCATGCTTAGAGACATGGGTCTCGATACTCTGAGATACTTTCTCCATCAGAGGTTTATGGTATGGGCTATCATACTTAGAGACATGGGCCTTAATACTCATCCAGTTACCGAATCTGGAGTATAGTTTTACAATTTTACCCCTTGTCGAAAATCCACCATCTACATTAAGTCCACTGCTTAGTGAGGAACAATCATGTTCCTCAGTCAGCATTGAATGGTGATTTCTAGGTGCAAACAAATATAAGTAATTGAACTTAGTCATAATATAAGACATTACCGGGTTTCGACCGAATGAGAGAACCATGGATTGAGCGGCCCCAGTGGCATAATAGAGCATCATCCGGTGAGAATAAATTGGTGTAGAACCGCTGATTCGATGACGGAACCTTGGTCGGTTTAGGATTCATAGGTCTGGGCCCATGAAAAGAAATCCTTGCCCGTTCATTCGTAAGTTTAAGGAACAAACAAAATAGACCTGAGTCTAATGATAAAATTTTGTCTATGAGCTTTCACGAAAAAAAAAAAATTATTTTTTAAATATGTGAGATTTCACAAAGTGGAATAAACTCTCATTTCAAAGGTGAATGCTCGTACGAGAGAAAAAATTTTTTTTTAATAAACATACGTCTGTTAGTAATAAAATTTTGTTTATGAGCTTTCATGAAAATTTTATCTTCGAGCTTTCGGAAATATTTGAAATATACTCTCACTTCAAAGACAGATGATCGTGCGAGGGAGCAAAAACATATAGATATATTTTTCAAATTTACGTGAGTTTCACTTTAAATATATATATTTTGTAAAATTAATGTTTTGATTTTGAACAATTGTTGAAAGCAGACAATTTTACATGGTGAAATAATGTCTGTGAGTTTTCAAAATTGTAGAATGGACGCTTGTCCAATTTTGAAGAACCAGTGAATGTTCACACAGTAAAAGTTTGTGCAGGTTGTTCACAATTTTATGAAAATCAAGTCATGATTTTGAATAATGAACTTTGCTCGTCTTTGCAGGTATGACGAAACGAGCAAGTTTTCGAAATTCTGACGCTAATATCACTACAACTAGTGAAATTGTAAATAGGTAAGAGTTGGATCGTTACCATTTTGTAGACGCTAATGTGAGCACCTTTATTCCATAATTCATTATTCTGTCAAAGCCTGCGCTTTGTATGAACGATGTGCTGAAGTATCCACTTTGAGGGAATGACTGACTCCCATGATGATACTTCCAAAGATGGTGTTTCCAGAGGTAACATCTCTACGGACGAAACTTTTAAGAAGTGGTACTTATGGAACCTCTGAGTGATGGTGAGAGATTCTTCATATTTCATTGGCTTTACCATAGAATGATGTGAAGTGAGATCCTGGATCAATGTAGACTCCACGGAAATGGAAGAAAGTCTACAGGAGCGGAGAATCCAGAAGTAAGGACTGCAGGATGCTAGCAAATGACGTGTAGTCCCCAGCCGTTTCTTTGACGAGTTGTTAGCGCTTCTTGTGTCATGACTTTTCCCGTGCAATTAGGATCATGAGACCAAGGTTTGTTATTTCTTTTAGACTTTTGATCCATCGATTGACGGTCTTCAACTTGTTCCCGGGGTAAATAATCCATGAATCCAGCACTAATTAAGAAGTTGATGTAAGTATCCCTTTTCGTGCAGGTGATCGTGGCATCTCCTTGAATAATAATAATTGTCGTTGATGAATCCAGGAAGAAGTCATTGTAGATAAGCATCATGTTGATGAAGCATGCTCTTGTTTGAGATATGGAAATATGGAGAATTCCGGAAATCCTTAACTGAATGGAGGTAGCGGCATCGACAATGGAGATTCCGACATTGCCGAGCCAGAAAATTTCAGACTTCAGCATTTTAGCAAAAACACCGTGGAGTCTTCGTTCGAAGTCGGATTTTCGCGATCTGCATGTGTATCTTCAAGCCCAAAAAATTTCCAAGCTTTTTCAATGAATAATTTTAAGTTTTGAGCACGTTCAGGGCCTGAAAAAGTCGAAACAGTAAACTTCCAAGAGACTTTCAGAACCTTTTCAGACTATACGTTGTCTAATATTTTGAACGCATCTCCTCACTCGTTCATCGGATTGTTATGAAATTTTGACATGTCGTAGAGGACATCTATACAAAAAGAATGGTATATAAACCATCCTAATATTACTTGTAGATTTCTCCCAGTTCGTCATCTTGCACAGGATAGAGTAAAGTCTCTTCATATGAGCTTGCCGCAAAAACGTATTTTCATGACTTTCATGCTATTTGCTCGTGCCCCGAGTGTATAATGATGAACCCTGATGATGTTGGAATACTTGTTATAATGTATTTTATGATCTCATTTGGTCTCATGTTTTGATTGCTCTAACCTCATGTAATCTTCGTATTAGGTGCCAAATACCGAAGTTGAGGATATTGAAACCAATAAGGATAACCTGCGCTGCCCCGAAGTTATTGATGAAGATACAACCACCACTGTACTTCAAGGACATGAGAAGGTTGTCGCCAAAGTTATGGAGACCTCAATTGTTGCTGCTTCAGTGATTAAAGAAATCGAGCCACCAGTAGAGAAGACTGAAGAAACTGTTGCAGTGGAGCGTCAGTCCCCAATGTTTTGTTAAACCTCTTCTTTTCATTTTTTCTTTTTCTAGAAACACCTAGATAGAGTATCCGGGTAGAAAATTGATGTAAAGATCCAGGTGGTAAAAGCTGGAGGTACCTTGATGAAGAACTTAGCGAAAAGACCTGGTGGAGATCGATCAACTGTGGGGTTACGAACCAGTCTACAAATTTCTGCTTGCATGTTGTATGCTCTGAAAGCTGGAGGAATCTCATACGATGTCGGAATTTGATTCTTGACTCCAAATTTTGAAGCTAAGAGACTGAGTTATCTCATGAGACAAGAATCACTCAATTTGGAGTTGTAGAGATCAGCCAACAAAGCATGCACATATATAATTTGTAATCCCGTAAAAACATTTCAAGTTTCGTAGACCTGACGGTAAAGGCCATATCTTTCAGCTCATATGTCCGATTAATGCACCTTTTTGGTATGTTGTATAAGAGACATAGACAAACATCTTTCGTTGAGGAAGCATTGTCCCATTCCTCACCCATTTGTACGTTTTTTCAAACCCATGGCCTGGAGTGTGTTGTATCTCATTTGTAAAGGTGATGAGAACATCTTGTAGAAGACTTTGGATTATGCCCACCAGACGTGCCAGCTTTGGGAAGACTTTCATGTGCGCATATTATCAGGTATGCACATCTTGATATGAATCATTGGTTCTTAGAGAAGTCCGCTTCATGTGTAATACTTCAGAGAATGATTAGTTGATGAAGTCCTGAGGATGTTGCTCCTGTTGGTGCTGAAACCATGAATGGTTACGCTCCAGAGATCCTTGTAGGTGCTGAGGTCATGGATGGTGTTCCTCTAGAGATTATTGTTGATGTTGATACCATGGTTGAAGTTGCTCCAAAGACCGAAAAGGCCAGAACCATGATTATAGATATAATATTTGCCCATTCATCCAGTGAGCCATGAACTGGCTTCGTCAGTGAGTCGATGTTCTTGCGGTAGATAGCATCAACAGTTTTAATACTGGATGTGATTGGTGAAGATAGAAAGTTCCTCAATTATGCAGGGGCTTGTAATGTAGAAAAATCATGTTGATGAAGTTTCACGGAATCACCTCAGGTTGCCTAGTGTATGTTGAAGGAGTTAATGTCATCCATGTATAGATGATTTCGCATCTACTTCAGAAGTCTTATCATGGGATAATGAAGACTTATCGATCGTAACTTCGTTACACTTTGATTGCGCTGGTGTTGAATCAGTGTGCCATTGTCGAGATATTTGTATAGAAGCCAGATGTGCCGTTGTAGGAGGTGTACTCTTTGATTGGGAGTACAATTTGAAGGATTCTTGGATGCTTGAGCGTTGAAGCCTATATTCCTTAAGCATCGAATGTCTTAGGGTTTGATTATTTCGGCACTGGAGTATCTTCTGTTGATTCAGCATCCCTTTAGTTTCGATAGTGGGATTCGACACTTGTGCAGACATCAAAGCTTTCTGATTTCGTGGAACACATAGACTTGTAGGAGAAATGCCCAAAGTTTTCTTTGCCATGTTTAGATGTCAGTAACGAATGTTTTAGTGCTTGATTAGGAGAAACATCAGATTCAACCACTTGGTAAAATACTAACGCGGTGAAGCTACCATTCATAATGTCTTGTAGAGTTGGTAGCATAATTAAGTCCCCATGCTAGGATAGCATGTGAGGAAATAAATGACACAGACATGGAATAATACTTACCTGAGTGCGGAACCTCTTGATGAATGTCTATGCATCTTTTGCAGGTTCTTGCTTCAACCTCGTCAGGGTTTGAAATTACTCAAAGTACTCTAATGATGGAATGTCTGTCAAATCTTATGGATCGGAGATTTATTTATTGTTGAGATATGTAACTAGAGGCGCTTTGTAAGTACCCATCTTTTAGCATGGATCCACGCTCGTCTAATGGACATGTCACACGCTGGATCTTCCTGATTATGTGAAACTTGGTTTCTGTCCAGGTTGAGCTTAGGTTCATTTTGAGAATGATGTAGCCGTAAGTACTTCCGAGCGCTCCTTCAAGGTCTCTGATTGAGATGGAGAATGAGTATCTTCTTGCCGAGTAATGCATATGGATCTGATGGTTTTTAGTGGAATGTTGTTGATGGCGGTGTCAGCATCGATCAACGTTCTTCCAAATTTGTTTCTTCTGAGATTGATTGTGGTAAGCAGTCCCCAGTCGTACATCTCTTGGTCTGTCGCTGGAGGCTCAAGAATTATTTTCGGAATGTACTTCTTGACAAGATATGGTTCAATACTGTGGACATGTCACTCCTTTGTACCTCCGACAGGCAACACAATTCACGTTTGACCAAGGATTGAACTGCCTCTTTGATAGGTTGTTCAGAGAGTGTAAAGGTTCTGACTGAGAGAGGATTCTTGTGTACTCCATTATTCCCTAGTTCTTGTGGATCAACCTTCTCTTTGAAAATGTGCTTCAAAACTCCGCAGTTGCTTGTGGGATGATTGACGAACCTTTGGAAGCGGCAGTAACAAGGACTTTCCACGTCTTCTTCAGTTGGTTCTTTCTTGACATATGACAACTTGATTGCACCATCTTGGACTCAGGAATCCAGGAGTCCAATCACCTCTTCATTGGAAAAAATAAAGTCAGGTGCTTCTTGATTAGGAGCTCTTGTGCTTTGGTCAGAGGCTTGTGCATCTTGTTTATCCTTCCTTTGTGCAAGAGCTGAGGTATGCTTGCACGATGGATTGTATTTCTGTTTGCTCCCTTCTGCTGTTTGTGGAAGGCTAGAGGTTTTACTGCTTCTTGATCATATGTCTTCTACCTCGAATGTCTCTCGGTTATTCAGCCTTTGTAGCTTTTGTTATTTCCAGTAGAGTGGGTGCAGTGGTTTCCGATCTTTTTGCGGCTTCGTGGACCTCTGAGAAAGTCTGGAATCGAAGATTTTCCAGCAAAGCTCTGTAAACTGGGAGCATGTCGTTGATGTACAAATCTACCAGTTGCTGCTCCGTGATATTTGGATCATGACAATCCAGGGATTGGACTCTTAATCTTTTCACATAGTCATTGGGATTTTCACTGACCCTCTGAAACATCCTTCCAAGATCAGAGAGAGTGACTTGCCATGACACGAAGAAGTACTTCATGTAGAAGGAGTTAATCATTTCTCCCCAATTGTTGATATCCCCTGGTGCGATGTTGTTGTATCAGGTGTATGATCTGCCTTTCAAGGATTTTGAGAATTCCTTGAGACGGACGACATAGTTATGTTCATTTTCTCCCAAGGCTTCAATAAAGCGAGAGACATGTTCTCGAGCATTATCAGTTCCATCATACAGAGTAAAAATATAACCTTTAGGAAGGGGAATCCTATGTGTAGCGGCAGGATAAGGAGGTTGGTGATGATGGACATGTGACGTCTTGTCCTTTCTACATTTCTCCAGAAGACGCTCCAAGTCTTCACGAGTAATGAAGTTTGATGACTCCTGTATGCGTGTCGTAACCACAAAAAATTAATTAATACTTTACTACCTAATTAACAAGTAATATAGGGTTGTCAAGATCGATCCCACGAGGAGCACGAGATTCTAGTTGTAAAATTGTCACACAAAGGGGGGTATAATTGTCACAAATAAATAAACAAAACAATTAAAAAGATAAGAGAGATTAGATCAAGGAATCCTTCTTCGCTGCAAAACAATGATTAAAGTTATGTTCTTTTCCACTTCTTATTAGTCACAGATTATCACCAACCGTAGGATAGCAGGTTCGCTTAGCTAACCCCAAAATTCCTTATTTCACTGAGTAACAGGTTCGCTTAGTTATCAGATTCTATTCAAAAGAACCACCTTGAGGTTCGCTTACAAGATGTAATTCCCCGAACGCATTAAGATTTATGAACTTAGGTTTAGTACTAGTAGTTAGACTCGGTTCGCTTGGTCCACTTTCTAGCGTTGTTTTCACACACAATTGCTCCACGAAATCCCTCCGAAAGGTCTTGTGTTTTCTACCTGTGTAAAGAGTCAAGAAACTATTACGTATTCCCTAATTTTCACTAGCTTTATATTAAATTAACAAATCAATTTAGTATGCATCCTAAACAACTGATCAATCAATCATAAACACTCTTAATAGCAAAAACAAACGATAATCATGTGAAAATTCAAAGTAGATTTAAAACAAAACTCAAAACATGTTAAGAACTAGGAATTCATCCTCAATAAAATTAGTTACTCATATTAAGGAGTTCACACAAAGAGAAAAGTATTGTGTGTGTAAAAGTGTGCAAAATATATCGTAAAAGATGTGTAAAGAAGTGTAGAGAACTCCTTTATTTATAGGCTTCAATGCTCTCCAAATCTTCCAAGGAATAGAATCCCTTTCCCTTTTGTAGCTCAATTTCCAAATCCAAGCCTTTCTCAAATCTTCCATCTCCTCTTTCCAAATCCAAGCCAAATTCTTCATTCAATTCCAAGTCCAACTCTTCACATCCCATGAGAGAAATCCACACAAAATTCTCCAACTTTGGCTCGCCGGAAAACTGGGTTTTTGGCCGGAAATAGGCCGGAATCCGTCGCCGCCGGCAACCTGAAAATTCTCCCCCGGTGACGGAATATTCCGTCCAAGATTATGTTACAGTTAGGTCAAACTAACGGTCTTAGTTAGTCCACTAGGACAAGCTCCGAGTCAGTCACAGAGTCATAACCCAGTCAGCTAGCTAACTCGGATGACTGGTTTTGGTTGGATATCTTACTCCTGCCAAGTGTTATGCACGGCCAAGATGGTCGTGCCTTCTCCACCCATCCATTATGGCTGTTCACTGCAACCTTCCCTGTAATTCATTCAGTTCAGTGATTCCATAACCTTCCATCCATAACTAGCTCAACCTGCACTTCAACATCAGTTGCAACAATTCTCCTCTATGAGCTCACAGAAGCACAACCCATCATAGCTCAACCATCACCAGCAACACACAAAACCAAGCCATTCATCTCCATATACTCTACAGGTCCAACCCATTTTAACCTCAGTCACACATCTTCAAAACAGCACATAACTTTCTTCTCTTCCAAACCATCAGTTGCTTCAATAAACTTCAAACCCATTTCCCTGAATATCTCATACCACCATTTACTCCATCATACCCATTTTAGCTGAACTGCATCTTCTTCACAATAACAGCACCAACAATTGCATCTTTTATTCTGCACCACCACTGTCTTTGCTTCCATTGCTTCAATTGACTGCTACAACCCATGAAAATCCTCAGTACCACCTGCAATTTGAACTACAGCTGCTTAATCAACATCTTACCACCAATGCTCATCAAATCTGAAGCTGCAACACCTCCTTCTGATATAACCAGTTCCATCTCTCCACAGTATCACCAGATTTTATCAACACCCCATTCTCAATGCTACAGATTAGCAACAACCCTAATTTCCTTTGATTCTCAGTCAATTTATTCATGGCAGCACCTTTTATCAGTACCATCTCCTCCCTGTTCTGGGATTCTGACCTTCCGTCTCAAATTGCTTTACAACATACCAATTTCTCTGTTCAGCTTCAAGGTTTCACAACATAAACCCATTGAGCACCATAATTCATCACAGCTGCAGCGACAGTATCATCCATTACACCCCAATTTCAATTTCTTCATCTATGTTCTTCAAACAGATTCAACCCGTCTCCATTCATAACCACAAACCCTAACATGTAGTTTTACCTCTCAACAGCAGCATCTCCCACCAATAGCATATACCCATTAACTCTGAAAACTCATTTCATTGTTGAACCAATTTGAACAGCATCGCCATACCCCTCAAGAACACCAACAAATCCAGTCAAAACCCGTTTTCGATTGAATCTGTTGCCTCCAAATCGCCACCATACTTCGATATAACCTCATATTCACAGCCTCTACTAAGTGATAAGGGGTACTCCAAATGATAACCCCTTAACCATTACCGGACTCCATATAGTGCTTGCCCTATGAAATGACAAATTTGCCCTTTTTGCTCAATTTTGGTGATTTCTCCTTCTTTTCGTCCGTGCAACTCCAGAGTACCTAATAGCTCAAAAACACACGTAAAATACATAATTCAATAGAAAAATAGCAAAGAAATCATAAACTACTAGATAGTAAATACGGTGTATTCTACACCTATCAACTCCTTTGCTGATGGATTGCCTGTAGCTTTGCGGCTTCATCATCATTCACTGTATGAATTGGAATTACCTCAGGATCGTCATATGAGGATTTCTCCTTCTCTTTTCCCTTTCCTTGAATTTTCTTCGACATCTTGTTAGTGAGATTCTTCAATTGATCAAATAACTTCTTTTGTGATGCAGTCATATTTGTCTGATTCTGTGCAAATATTTCTTGCGCTTTGATGAGATCATCAATAGTAGGTGGTTGGTTTCCTCTGGCCGAACAAAGGATGACCCTCTGTGTGAGGAGGAGTAATATCACCACCATCAGTATTTGTGATCGGAATTGTTTCTGGAATGTCTTCATTGCCGTTGTTGTTGGAACCTGTGACTAACCCAAACTTAAGACCAGCCATCTTGTGAAACCGTGAGATTGCAACCGAGAGATTAATCTCTCACTGTGGTCCCAATATATGGATGGGGAAAAATGATTTGCTGGTTTTTACGGAATTGAAGAGTCGATCGTATGGAGACTCCTTGAACCGAGCGAAATATTGAACCTCACACAGATACACTGCAAGAAGGGAGTGCTTTAAGTTCGAGAGGTCAATATGTAAGACTCTGGCCTAAACCAAGAACAATGGCCGTTCCAGAGTCAATTCGGTCACAAGAGATGATGGGTTGATATGTAGGAGGGAAGCTGAGAAATGCGTGAGATCAATGGTGATCTGAGATTGTAGATATGTTGTGAATTCAGCGTGAAAATGCTCTGAATGATTGAAATTTTTCTCAATTAAGAGTGATTTCTGTGAGTTCGTGTAGACGAGAGATTGTCTGTATGAACTTTGATGAGAAATTTCTCATATTGGAAAAAAATGTGTTCGAGTGATCGAAAACTCTTATCATTTCAATCAGGATTCAGAGACATTTTATAATGCCGGAGTTGAAAACACCATGATCCCATGAAGTGTGACACTTTGCTGGAATCAGAGAGTGGGGAAGTAGGAAATCGTGTTAAACCAATTACTCATCGTGCGGAGACTTGGTTAATTTTCCACCCACTACTTTGCTGACTCTTCCAACTGATTGCACGACTTGCTCACATTATCATCGTGGGTGAACACACGTGCCGTAGACCGCCAGACCAAAACCTTAGTTAATATCACCCCATGTGACACGATTGAAATCTCGTGATTGTGGAGTCAGTTGATGACTTTGTGGGACGATGAGTCCATGTAGTGCTGAGTTGAACATGTTTTAGCAAATGTTCTGAAACTCATGAATTAAATGTATGTCTGCTGAGACGAGGTACCATTATGAACTAAAATGAGCAAACTGTGTTGTTGAATTGTCGAATATTGATAGTTGAACCAATATTCTTTGATCTGAGCAAATATTGCTAGTTTGAGCGAATATTGCTAATTTGAGTGAATATTGCCGGTTTGAGCAAATATTGCTCGTTTGATGAATTTATTGGTAGTAGGACCGAATAAAATATTAATTTACTGACTGCTGGGTCGAGGAAAATAAATAAAATGTTAATCATGGAATCAACATAAAATTATCAGAGTGTTTGAATCTGCTCAGAATCACGTTTCTGCAGAGCTCTGGATTCAAAACCCTAATTTTACCGAAATGATGATTTATTGCAAATCAATACAGAGTGACACAGGGAACGGCTACATGGGATGACGGGTTCACCATGTATCACCCAAATGCTCGAATGAGCAAAAATACCAAAGTCTGCTGAGACCAGTTGGTGAAAGAATGAATATATGTTGGTTTCATCGTTTACGGAATTACTGCTGGGTTCAGTATTAGGTGATAAAAACTAGATATGATAGATAGGGACCGACCAAGAGAGCTTGGGACCAGCTCTTGGTGGTCACGGGACCGATTGTTGGTCGTTTGAGCAATTCCCAGATTGGTTGAAACCCTAATTAAATCCCTTTACTAGAATCAATGTAGAATTCTCATACGGACTCGGATTTTGATTGTCCGCCCCTCCATTCTGTACGGAAAAGAATTTCCTATCTCCTAACGCGAGAATATTTAGGTTTTAAGCTTGCTCGGGAGGTGAAAACATCCCGAGAGTAAAACTCAGGAAGAATTCAAGGGGCCGGTCCCATGGTATTTTTCCTAATTTTATTATGTTTCCATGATTTTAGAGAATTTTCATAAAATCAAAGAAATTTGTTGAAATCAAGGTATTTTGTTGAAATCAGAGAGTTTTCATGAAATCAGAAACAAAACACCAAATAATAATAAAATAATGGGCGTGTGAGACTGTCTAGGGCATGGCCGGCCGACTAGATCCCGGTCCCACAAGTTTTTCCCTAATCTTTAATATTTTCTATGATTTTAGAGACAATATACATGAAATTAGGTAATTTTATGGAAAATTCATGAAATCAAGGAATTTTCATAAATTAAAAGAAATAATAAAATAATGGGGACATGAGGTGTGGCACCGGCCACAGCCAAGGCATGACCGGCCGGCCGGCGGTCCAATAACACCTTTCCCTAATTTTATTATTTTTTGATAAAATCATGTGATTTAGATAAAAATACATGAAATTAGGTAATTTTCGTGATTTTAGGGAAAATTCATAAAATCAAGGAATTTTCATAATTTGAGAGAAATAATAAAATAATGGGACGTGAGGTATGGGATCGGCCATGACCAAGGCATGACTGGCCGGCCGGCGGTCCCATGACACACATTTCCCTAATTTTATTCCTTTTGCTAAAATCACGTGATTTAGATAATTTCTTTGAAATGAAGAAAATTTGCTCGAACGAGAGGATTTTCATGAGATCAGGAAAATAGTAAAAGTATGATAAAATATAAAATTGGGTGTGGGACTTTCCACGACATGACTGGCCGGCTGGTGAGCCCAGTCCCCTGGCGCTTTTGCTAATATTTTTTTATTATTATTTTTCCTTCCTATTTTGCATAGGTTCCTCGTTCGTTCGTAATTCTTTGAAATGCTCGTTCGTGTATTCAAAATGCTGGTCTGTGTATTAACTGTTAATTACACTTGCACCATTTTTTTCAGTGCTTATTCAATGCTCAGATGCCTATTTCGTTGAATATTTATCACTAACCCGTGGAATTCTGCTAGGAAGAACCACGAATTGAAGTGACGAAATATAACGAAGAATCGTAGAATATTGCTGGATATTCAGACGATTAAAGATGGCTCGTAGAATATTGCAGGATATTCAGACGATGGTTCGTAGAATATTGCTGGATATTCAGTCGATTTCTGGATATTCAGACGATTTCATAAAATTAATTGATGGCTCTATACTAGAAGGGCTTCCTATCTAGGAGAATTAATCATCTGAGGGTTGAGCAATATGAACTTGCTGGAGTGTCATATTCCTCTTGCATAGTCGGGGAAAACCTGGTTGTATCCCGAAGACGTTGTCTCTCTGTACTAGCAGGCATGCTGTCTAGGAGCCGCCCAATCATTTGATTCTATACAGTATGAGATGCACCGTGGCCTCAACTGGGATGCTACACATTTACATCTTATATGAGAGACTTTCTCCATCAGAGGTGGCATGAGATTTCATGCATGGAGACATGAGTCTCGATACTCTAAGAGACTTTATCCATCAGAGGTTTACGGTATGAGCTTTAATTCTTAGAGACATGAGTCTCGATGCTATGAGAGACTTTCTCCACCAGAGGTTTATGGCATGAGCTTTCATGCTCAGAGTCATGAGTCTCGATACTCTGAGAGACTTTCTCCATCAGAGGTTTATGGCATGAGCTTTCATGCTTAGAGACATGAATCTCGATAGTCTAAGAGACTTTTTCCATCAGAGGTTTATGGGCATGAGCTTTCATGCTTAGAGACATGAGTCTCGATACTCTGAGAGACTTTCTCCATCAGAGGTTTATGGCATGAGTATTCATGCTTAGAGACATGAGTCTCGATACTCTGAGAGACTTTCTCCATCAAAGGTTTATGGCATGAGCTTTCATGCTTAGAGACATGAGTCTCGATACTCTAAGAGACTTTCTCCATCAGAGGTTTATGGGCATGAGCTTTCATGCTTAGAGACATGAGTCTTGATACTCTGAGAGACTTTCTCCATCAGAGGTTTATGTCATAAACTTTCATGCTTAGAGACATGAGTCTCGATACTCTGAGAGACTTTCTCCATCAGAGGTTTATGGTATGAGCTTTCATGCTTAGAGACATGGTCCACAATACTCATCCGGTTGCCGAATCTGGAGTATAGTTTTATAATTTTACCCCTTGTCGAAAATCCACCATCTACAATAAGTATCCATCTTTTCAGCGTGGATCCACGCTCGTCTGAAGGACATGTCATATCCTAGATCTTCCTGATTATGCGAAACTTCTGTCCAGGTTGCACTTATGTTCAATTTGAGAGTGATGCATCCATGAGTATTTTCGAGCGCTCCTTCAAGGTCTCTGATTGAGATGGGAGCATGAGTAGCTTCTTGTCGAGTGATGCATGCGGCTCTGACGGTTTTTAGTGGAATAATGTTGATGGTGGTGCCAGCATCGATCAACGTTCTTCTAAATTCGTTTCTTCTGAGATTGACTGTGGTAGGCAATCCCCAGTTGTACATATCTTGGTCTGTGGATGGAGGCTCAAGAAGTATTCCCGGAATGGATTTCTTGACACGATGTGGTTCAGTTCTGTGAACAAGTCTCTCCTTTGTGTCTTCGGCGGATAGATCAATTTTATAGATTTGCTCGAGCAATGATTGAACTGTTTCTCTGAATTCAGAGTGCGCAAGGTTCTGACTGGAGAGGATTCTTGTATACTCATGGGATTATCCATTTCTTCTTCTATTGGATCTCTCCTGATGAACGATAATTTGATTGCACCATCTTGAACCCAAACTTCCAGTAACTCGATCACTCCTTCATGAGACGAGAGAAGTTCAAGTTTGTTCGATCATTTCTCGTTCGATGCCGGTTCGAGGTTTGTGCAAGATTAGTTATCCTTCCGTGATGCTTTTGTAGGATGAAATGTTGGATGTCGGATGTATGAGCAGAAGATTTCCTTTTTCCTCCTTGAGAAACAACATTCATGGAAGGTTGGACATTGTACTGTTTGTTGATCAGGCGTCGGCTTCCCCGAGGTTCCTCGACCTTGTAGACTTTTCTCAGTAAAGAAGGTGTAGTAGTCGATGATCGTTAGGCTGCTTCATGTAGTTCTGAGAAAGTGCAGAACCGTAGGTTTTCCAGCGAGGTTCTGTAGACCGGGATCATTCTGTTGATGCACAAGTCTACAAGTTGCTGCTATGTGACATTTGGGTCGTGGCAGTCCAAGGCTTGAACTGTGAACCATTTCACATAATCACCAAGATGTTCGCCGCTCCTTTAAAACATCATTCCTAGATCAGAGAGAGTGATTTTCTCTTACACGAAGAAGTATTTTCTGTAGAAAGCATTAATCATCTCTATCCAATCGATGATACTTCCCGGTGCGATGTTGTTGTACCAGGTGTATGCTCTGCCTGTCAGATACTTTAAAAAATCCTTCAGACGGATGACATGTTGTGCTCGTGTTCGCCTAATAATTCCAGAAACCGAGAAATATATTTTTGAGTATTGCATGTTCCATCATAAAGAATGAATGTTGGAGCGGTATAACCTTTGGAAGAGAAATCATATGTATGGAAGCAAGATATGAATGTTGGTGAAGATGGACAGATGATGCCTTGTCTTTTCCTTGATCCTCAAAAAGTGCTCCAGGTCTTCACGACTGATGAAACTTGAAGGTTCCATTACTTGAGAGTCATCTGCAGCTTTGCGGAATTCTTCATCATGTACAAGATGGATTGGAGAGATTTCAGGATCAACAGTTGAAGATGTTTCTTTAGCTTTTCCTTTCTCGCGTTGAGGCTGAGTTCATTTAGACGCAAGCTTATCTGTGAGAGTTTTGATATAAGCACACAACTATTCTGTGCTGCAGCTATGTCAGTATGAACCTTCATGAGTTCAACTATGGTAGGCTAATTTTCTCTGGTTTCTTCAGGAGATCAACTGAAGAGTGGATTGTTGATGGCGCCAGTGTCGTTACTTGCAGGGGTGATCACTAGAGCATTAGTGCTTGTAGGAGTGGTGTTAGCGGTACCACTAGAGCTTGTGATATTATCATCGGTTTTTGAACCCGGATTGGCAGACCTAAGACCGACCATCTTTGTGAGAATTGAGATTGTAACCGAGAGAATGATCTCCCACTGTGGTCGCCAATATGTAAATGGGGCAAAACGATTTGCTGGTTTTTACGAAATTGAGGAGACGACCATACGAATGAGACTCCTTGAACTGAGTGAAATGTTCAACCTCACACAGATGCACTGCAAGAAGGGAGTGCTTTGAATTCGAGAGATCAATTTGTAGTACTCCGGCCTAAACCAAGACAATGGCCGTTCCAGAGTAAATTCGATCACAAGAGAGGATGGGTCGATCTGTAGGAGGGAAGCTGAGAAATGTGTGTAATCAATGATAATCAAAGGTTGTAGGTGTGTTGTGAATTCTGAATATGATAAGTTCTGAATTATTGAAATTGCTCAGTTGAGAGTAATTGCTCAATTAATGAGTTGTTGATCTCTTGTTGTCTGTGAGACGTGAGATCGTTGTTATTCACGTTGTTGTTTTTTCTTGTTATTTCAATCACGATTCAAAGACTTATTTATATTGCTAGAATTGTAGACACCATGATACCATGAAGTGTGACAATTTATGGAATCAAAGAGTGGAGAAGTGGAAATCGTGTTTGAAACCAGTTGCTCATCGTGCGGAGACTTGGTTGATTTTCCATCCACTACTTTGTTAACTCCTTCAACTGATTGCAAGACTTTCTCACATTCCATCATGTGTTTGAACACACGTGTCGTAGACCTCCAGACCAAAACCCTAGTTGATATCCCCCCAAGTGACACGATTGACGTCTCGTGGTTAGTTTAGTCAGTTGTTGACTTCATGATTTAATGATACGATGAGTTCATGTATTTACTGAGTTGAACATGATTTTGTAAAATATTCGGAAACTTAGGAATTGAACGTGGGCATGATTCTCATGTTGATAGATGAGGCGAGCAAGTATTGCTCTGATTTGTTGAATATTGATAGTTGAACCAATATTCCTTGATCTGAGAAAGTGTTGCTCATCTGATCAAGTGTTGCTCATCTGATGAATTATTGGTAGCGTGACCAAACAAAATATTAATTAAAATACTGGTAGTTGAACCGAGTATAATTAATAAGAGTATTGATCATGAGATCGTCATAAAATTATTAGTGTTTGAATTTGGAATTATGATCCTTGGACTCAGAAACCCTAATTTGATCAATTGATGACCAATTGATGGTTTATTTGAAAATTAACCATGGAATAAAGGAGAACGGGATCCATGGGACCGTAGTTCGACCATGCAACTCCCACATGATCGTGTGATCAAATACCAAGGCCTCTTTAAGATTTGGTGATTCTTTGATAAAAGAATGATTAAATGCTGGTTTAATCATTTATTCGAAAAATGCTCGTCTGAGCCTTAGGTAATAAAACCTAATTAATTATGAAAAGATGAGGGACCAACCAAGTGGTCATGAAACCGGCCCTGGGTGGTCACGGGATCAAATGATGATCGTTTCATGAAGTTCCAAGTTGTTTGGAAGAGTTTTGGACCTAATACATGCAATTGCGCAAATTAGGTCAAACCGTGAAAATACACTGGACCGGCTCATTGCGACCCAAGGAGGCAACTCTGGTCATTCAAGGTAACATACTCACATCGTCAAAGTGTTTGTATCTCAATTATGAGAATTTTGATATTTTCTGGCATGCAGTTGAGCATCCATTTGAGAAAATATGAAGAAATCAAGGATTTTTTATAAAACCGTCAAAACTTCATGATATGAAGGAAAATAATAAAAAGTGAGGGAATCATGAAGTGTGGGACCAGTCATGGCCAAGGCATGGATGGCCGGACAAAGGTCCCAATCCCACACATTTTCCCAATTTTTATAATATTTTCATGATTTTAGGGAAATATGATAAAACCAAGGAATTTGTTAAAACTAAGGAGTTTTGTTAAAATCAAAGAGTTTTGTTGAAATCAAGGACTTTCCATGAGATGAGGAAAACATAAAAAAAATAAAATAAGGGGCGTGTGGGACCGGCTTGAGCATGGTTGGCCGGTTAGGGCCCGGTCCCGTGCGTTTTTCCCTAATTTTATGTATAATTTCATGACTTAAAGGAATTTTCATAATTTGAAGGAAATATCATGAAATCAAGGAATTCCATGGGACCAAGGAAACATGAAAAATATAATAATAATAATAATAATAATAAAATGGGATGTGTGGGGCCAGCTAGGGCCTGGTCACACGGGTTTTCCTAATTTTATGTTATTTTTCATGGGATCAAGGAAATATCATGAGTTTAAGGAGTTTTCATGAAATTAGGGAAATAATAATAAAATAATGAGGAACCATGAGGTGTGGGGCCGGTTGGGATCAAGACATGGCTGGTTGGCCAATGATCACGGCTCTACCATATTTCCTTAATTTTATATTATTTCTTTGGTGTGAGGGAAACACCATGAAACTGAGGAGTTTCCTCAAAACGAAAGATATTTGTTCAAGTGAAAGGATTTTCATGAACTCAAGGAAAATAATAAAAAAATTGATATAAATATGAAACTAGCGTGGGATTGACCACGGCACGTCCGGCCAGTCAGTGGGCCCATGCTCCCAATGCCTTGGTCAATTTTTAATTATTTATTATTTTCCTTCCTATTTTGCATATGTTCATCGTATCGTCGTATTTTGAAATACTTGTTCGTACGGTGATTGTTAGTGCATCATCGTCGAGTACACTTCCACCATTTGAGTCGAGGCTTACTCATAGGTAGCTCAGATGCCTGTGTGTTGAATATTTATTACTAACCCATGGAATTCTGCAGGGAAAAACCATGGTTTGCAGTAATGAAATATTGCGAAAATATTTGAATATTTTCGGAAATTCAGTGGATGAATCCAAGAATTTAGGAATAATTAACTTATGGCTCTATACTGGCAGAGCAAGCTGTCTAGGAGGATTAATTATCCCGATATGAGCTTGCTGGAGCTTCATATCCTTTACATAGTCAGGGTAAACTCGTTGTTTGTATCCTGAAGACATTATCGCTCTATACTAGCAGAGCAAGATGTCTAGGAGACGTCCATCTTGTGATACTATATAAAAATAATTACTGAAGTGTTCAGTATTCACGAGAAATATTGTTGCCTAAACTATATATCTACATGTACTCTGAGAGAAATTATTCTCAGTTAAAGGATTCGATAAGAAATATGTGTCTCAATACTCACGTCTGACTGCTAGATCAGAGGTTCGTATAATTATGGGTTTACGATTTTAGCCTTTGTCGAAAATCCACCATTTACATCTTCCTTAGCTAAGGTTACCACAAAAAGAAATGTCTTATCTTCTGAGGTCTGTTCCTTAAGAACAAACTTGTCGAGGACGGCTCCGTGTCTTCTTACATGTCTCATGCATCTTTGGTTAAAAGGTTGGAAGAGTTAAAGAATGTTTACCAAGTTTTGTCCTCCGAGAATGCTTCGCTCCGGATTGATGTTGATGACCTCCGGACCGAATGTGATACCCTCGTGAAGGATCTTGATGTCACTGAGGTGGATCTTGCTGAGGCTCAGCATAGTTTAGAAGAATCCCTTAGCCATGCAGGAGGTGGCTTAGGGCCCTTATATTCCAGCAGCATCCTTTGTATCTTTAGATGCTTATTTACATTGCTTGCACCATTTGTACCCGCAGGTCTCCAGGAGCAGCTGGTGGGTGCCAATGCCAAGATTAATCACCTTGAGGGTCAAATATCTTCATTGGAGATATCTCGCCAATTTGATGTTGCTTCAAATTTCAAGGATGAGGCGCTCCAGCAAGCTAATGATCAGCTCAGTGCTCGGGTGATGGAATTCATCATAAGTCGGCCTCTGATTTGGCGGCCCAGGCCTCCCAAATAAAGGCACAGTTTGAAAAGTCAGCTATTGATTATATCAATGATGCCTTTTCTAAAGCCAAGCTCTAAGCTGAGGGAGTTGTCTTTCCTCATCTCCCTTACCCTTGATCCTGTCGTGTCCGGTCTATCTTAACTGAACTCTTTGTTGTATTATGCCCCCAGCTAAGGGTACTTTGTATCATCTCCTTTTCTTGAAACAATGCTTCGTGGTGGTTTGAATCTTTGTTATCTGCAACTTTTAAGACATGCCAGTCATATTTTGGTAACATTATTATTGTACCCACATTATTGCGTTAATATCTCGTTTCTAGACGTATTGTGTCTATTCATATCGCACATTCAAGTTATCAAAAGGTGCTAAGGTATGTTTAACATTTGGTGGCACATTCATCGTCATACCTAAGTATCTTTTGGCCATAAGGTACTGTGGTGGCAAGGTCTCCTACGTGGGCAAAAGTTTTCCTGTAACCCTACGAGTTCAGCGCGGAGGCTGCTTTACTTTGACAAGGTATCTATATAGGGGATATCTTACTTTTTCTTATTGCCTCATGAATTAAGCTATCACTCCGAGGATCCGAGTATTAACATATGCGCAGTTATGTCTTGCCTTGTCTCATCCTCAATCCTGACGGGGGGTGATTGACTTTCTCTAAGCAAGAATTTTCTTTCATTTATTAGTAAGGTTTATAATACCTTTGATCAGGGATAGAATATGGTGGACTATTGACCGTTCCATTCTTATCCTAAGTAATCACCATTCTCTTACAGGTAGTACTTTTTTAGGTACATTACATTCCAAGGGTGTTGTAATACTTCACCTTTGATGGTCCTTAGGTAGTATGACCCTTTTCCAGCGATATCATGTATGATGTAGGTCCCATCCCACGTCAGATCTAGCTTGCCCAACTCCTTTTTTCTTTGATATAGTGGTATCTGACGTAATACATATTCTTCGACCATAAAGTTTCTAGGGATGACCCGTTTGTTGTATTCGCGATCTAGCCTTTGTTGATAGTTTACCATCTTTTGCAAATCCACTTCCCTCCTTTCTTCAAGATCGTCGAGCTTCTCTATCATTAGGTCAGTTGTTATGTTCTTCTCTCATGCATCTGTTTTTGTTGTTGGAAGTATTATCTCTGTTGGGATGACTACTTCGGATCCGTAGGTTAGCAAGAATGGAGTGTCTCCGGTGGCCGCCTTTCTTGTAGTTCGAAAGGCCCATAAGACATTGTGCAATTATTCGTATCATTTTTTCTTGTATGTTAGCTTTTTCTTTAAGTTCGTCGCTACTGTTTTGTTGGTCGCCTCCGCTTTCCCATTGCTCTTAGGGTATATAGGAGTGGACTTGTTTTTCTGAATGTTGAAAGTATCAAACAACATGTCTATGTTCTTTCCTTGCAACTGCTTGCCATTGTCAGAGACTATGGTGGCTGGTATTCCGAACCTGCATATGATTTGTTCAAACAATAACTTAAAGACATTTGTATCCCTAATTCTTGCCAGAGCCTTTGCTTCCACCTACTTGGTGAAGTAATCCGTAGCCACAATAAGGTATTATATTTTTGAGGTTCCCTCTATCAAGGGTCCGACAAAATCAACCCCCCAGTTGACAAATGTCCAAGGGCTGATGACTGAGTGGAGCTCCGTTGCTGGTGCTTTAATCTTCCTGGAAAAGCGTTGGCATCTTTCACAGTGCTTAGTCACGTTCTTTGAATCTTCGTCCATGCTTAGCCAATAGTATCCTTGTATCTTGGCTTTGACTGCCAAGGACCTCCTTCCGCTATGATTTCCAGCATCTCCGCTGTGTATGTCATGGAGTATCCTTCTGCCTTCAGTTTTTGAGAGGCATCGCATCAAAGGTCCAAGAAATGACATTCTATACAGTATTCCATCACGCAGGCTATACATTGCTGCTTTCGATTCAATTTTCCGAGCTTCTTTGACATCAGCGGGTAAGATACCCTTGTCGAGGTATTGGTGGATTGTAAATCTCCAATCATCTTCTGCTTCGTCTTTGTTTCCTTTGTCTGACATGTATTGGTCTTTGTCGGACTCGTCGACTTCATTATCTGGTTCTCTTACCTCTTCGTCTTCTTTTTCCTTTTCTGCTTATCTCATAGCCCGAATTTGGATGGCCCAAGCCTCCTCAGCGCCCAATATTGGTCTTTCTATCGAAGGTTCATATATCCTTCCAATTTTCACAGAGGTGGTACTCTCGTCCTTCAGCATTGTTGATATGAAGGCTAAGCCATCTGCATGACTGTTATCTTTTCGACAGAATGCCTGAATGTTACGTTGATGATCTTTGACGCATACTCCTGCGCTAACTTTAGGTACAAAGATAGTATTGGATCGAAAGTTTTATATTTGAGCTCGATTTGTCTAATGACCAACTGTGAGTCACTAGTCAAACGAACATCTGATAATCCTAGCTTCAGTGCCAAGCGTGGACCATGTATGACCGCCTCGTATTCTGTGATGTGATTGGTGTATTGTTCAAATTCTAACCTAAATGCATAGATGAGTCGGTCTCCATTAGGGGTTGTTATCACGATATATATGCCTGCGCCCTCTCCATTGGAGGAGCCATCAACGAATATCTCCCACCTCCGTGAATTCTGAGGTTCCAAGAGATCTCCTGGTTCTGGCTTGTCTTCCTCCATTCTTGGGATGTCATCTATCTCTGCTTTGTCGTTGAGAGGTAGGTCCACTAGAAAGTATGTTAAGATTTGTGATTTCTCATCCTTCCTTCTTTCAAAGATTATGTGGAGCTACTTGATCATGGAATTCCATTTTTCCACCCTTCTAATTTTGTTCATGCTGTCGAGGATTTGATTTATCTGAGCCTTTGTGAAGACTCGGATGGTATGTGCGTCGAAATATATCCTTAGTTTTTGTGTTTCCACTACTAAGGCATATATTAGCTGCTCCATATTGGTATAATTAAGCTCCACTAAACTGAGTGTTTTGCTGATGTAGTATATGGGTTTTTCTCCTTTTCCTTGGTCTCGTACCAATACTGCGCTTATAGCGTAGCTTGTTGCTGCTAAGTACAAGGTGAAAATTTTACCTGGCTCCGGCTTCTGGGATAGGTATTGAAGTCGGATATTCCTTAATTTTTTGGAAGGCTTGCTCGCACTCCGTGGTCCATATGAACCTGCTTCCTTTTCTTAGTGTATCGAAAAATGCCTTGCATTTATCTGATGATCTTGTTATGAATCTTCCCATGGAAGCTAAGATACCATTTAGCTTTTGTACTCCTTTTAGTGTTTGTGGAGATGGCATCTTCATTGTTGCTCTGACCCTTTAGGGGTCCACTTCTATTCCTCGCTTAGTTACCAAGCATCCCAAGAATTTTCCTGAGGTTACTACGAATGTGTATTTCTCCGGGTTCACCTTCATGTGAAAGTTTCTCATGGCTTAGAATATTTCCTTTAGGACTGACAAGTGGTTTTTCACCTCTTTTCTCTTGACAAGCATATCGCCCCCGTAGACCTCCAGTATCTTGCCTATCCACGGCTTAAATATTTTGACTACCAATCGCTGGTATGTTGCCCCCGCGTTCTTTAGTCCAAAAGGCATCCTTGTATAACAATACAAGCCTCATGTGGTAAAGAACGCAGTATGCTCCTGATCTTATTATACAAGGGAGATTTGGTTATAACCTGAGTATCCATCCATGAAGGATAGCCTCTGGTGACCTTTGGTTGCGTTGACCAGTTGGTCAATGTTTTGAAGTGGGTAGCTTTCTTTGGGGCACACTTTGTTGAGATTGATGAAGTCAATGCAAATTCGTACGCCTCCGTTTTTCTTGGGCACAATCACCATGTTAGATATCCACGTTGGATATTTGGTTTCTCGTATGAACCCTGCGGTTAGTAGCTTTTGTAACTCCTTTTCTACTGCCTCTTGGTAGATGTCTGCCACCTTACGGATGCGTTTCTTGAATGGTGGTATTTCTGGTTTGAGCCGAAGGTGGTGGGAGACCAAATTCGGGTCAATTCCAAGCATGTCTCCCATTGACCACGGAAAGACATCTGCGTATTCCCTTAGTAGCCTTTGTAGTTGCATCTCCTCTTCCTATTCAAGTAAAGTTCCGATGTTGATTTTCTTTGTTGGTTCTACCGGTGAGAAGGTTTGTTTCTGAGGACATTGACGAGTGCTTTTATGTAACTGTCATTTGGCAGTGACGTTCGCCCCTGGAATGGCGGATGTGCTTTCCTCCGGAACTGAGATGGCTTTGGGTACTAAGAAGGCGACGTCCTTTACTTCTTTGGTGTTTGTCTTTCATTCTGTTGGGCAGCAGTTCTTTCTTCATTGAGTCTTACCTCTGCTAGATTGCATAGATTTGCGTCTTGCTAGTCACCTTTGATTTCTATTTCACCCATGGGTGTAGGGAATCGAAGGTACTGATGATATGTCGAAGTTGTTCCTCGTAATATATGGACCCAAAGTCTACCCATGATTACATTGTAGTACGAAGGTGCTTCCACCATACATAACCTTGTATTAGTTACTAAGGGTCCTGCGCGTACCTGCAAGACAATTTCTCCTTTTGGTCTAGAGACTTCTCCATTGAAACCATATATTGTGCAAGTGGAAGAGTCAATCTGCTCTACTGTCAAACCCATGCGTAGGCAGGGTTCGTAAAACAATACATTTAACGAACTGCCAGCATCAACGAGGACCTTCGTAATGTTCCATCCATGTATTGGCAGAGTGATCACAAGTGGATCGTTGTGCATTTCGACCTCCTGATTGACGTCTTTTGCTGAGAATGTTAATGGAGTGGCCATCCATTTTTCCCAAGTGCTAGTAGGTGGTCCGCTTAGTTTGAACACCTCATGAGTTTCTAGCTTTCTTCTGTTTTGAGCTAACTCGAGGATGTCTTATAGCAGTTCTTCTTGACCTCCACTGAAGAAGGTGATCATATTGATTTATTTTCCATCCTGAGGTAATTCTACCATTTTCTTCGGGTACACCTCAGTTTCGGCCGGTTGTACCTGTACGTAATCCATGAATTTTCCTTCGTCTATGAATCTCTTAATTTTGTTCCTTAGGTGAAAACATGTATCAGTTGTATGGACATAATACCGATGGTACTCGTAGTATTCCTTAGTCTCCTTCATTTTCTCTGGTTGCTTTCCCCTAGTGTTAGGGTAAGGAAGGCCCGGCTTCTCTCATTCCTTGCTTAGGATGTGGGAGAATGTGGTGTTTAGCTTCATATAGATTTTTTCTACGAACTCGTCTATTCATTTTCCTCTACCTTTTCCATCTCCATATTTTGATCTTTTGTCTCGAGAGCTGGTTCTGCCACCAGTCTCGTTTTTCCTCTTAGGTATCTCCAGAATTGGTTCCGGAGAGTTGGTTATTTACGGACATGTTGTTGTCTTTGCTTGTGCCCTGGGGTTATCCTTCTGGATTTGTTCAAGTCTGATGTAGCTGTCTTGGACAACCCTGAGCTCTCCTTCAGAATCAAGATCTCTGTTTTGAAGCTCCACGAAGATAGCTGAGGTTCTATTAATTTCGTACTTGTAGCAATTAATGCTAAATTCTGGATTGACTTTTATAATTGCTTGGCACGTCTTCTGCCACCTGTCTGTGTATTGCATTAATGTTTCGCGGGGTCCGATAGCTAAAGCAAATAGCCTATCTAACCCTGCCTTCGTTGATTGGTTGTACATGTATGTCCCCAAGAACACCGTGGAAAATTTCTCAAAAGACTCAATTGAGTTTGCTGGTAAATTTCCATACCATGCCAATGTTGATCCCGTCAAACTTGTGGGAAAGTACCTACAAAGTACTACCTCATCTCTTTACCAATGGGCAGGGACATGAGTGTAGTACCGTAGGTGGGCTACGGGATCTGTGGTACCCTTAATTCCTGGAGCGTAGGTACCGGACACTTCGGAGGGATGGATTCCATCAAAATGCGAAAAGACAACGGAGATGTTGTCGCTTCTTGTAGCACCTCTTCCAGTCTTGCTCATGCGTGACCTATTTTTGGTCTTTGTATCTCCTTCTGCATTTTCTCCATTTGCTCCATAACCATGTTCACATTATGAGCATCTCTGGAAAATGCCTCATCAAAGTAGGATTGAGAGGGCTTGTATGTTGGATCCATTTCGTCTGAATCATGTTGCGCTCTCCTGGCTCCCTTAGGTGGGTTAGCCTTCATTGGGTTAAGATTCACCGTTCGTCTTCCTATGATAGCTCCGTTCTCATGCCTCTTTAACGGAGGGTGAGTTTGGGAACCTTCGATCTGCACATCCAGCATATATTTTAGGTTTTGGTTATCCTGGGACATCACGTGCATGGCATCCTCGTGTTCCTTGCTTCGTAGTAGCAAAGACGCTACTTGTGCTGCAATTTGTTCTTTATTGTGGATTCCACCACCCTGAGGAGTGATGTCAGCCGGATCCTCGTAGTTATCTTCTCCTTCTTCTATGACCGGTGTGTCTGGATCTATTTGTATTGGAGTTAGGTTTCCCAACCCTCATACCATAGGAACTAGGGTTCTGGGTAACCATGTGTTGGCCTAAGGTGGATGCGTGACATTGGGATGCTCCGGTAATGGCATGCTGTAAAGTGGTTGTGCTCCTTATGTTTTCCCCATCCCTTCAGCAGGAATAGGAGGCTTGTTAGCAATCGTTCTTCTTGCTATTTCACTTTTCCGTCCTCTGCTTTTGTTCTTTGATTCGCTTGAGACGGCTTTTGAGATCTCCCTCTCGTAACCGCTGGTCGTGAACTTGTTGGTACATCACTTGGTTTCTTCATGCCTTCGGCTTGTGTTATCCTACGACCACAGAAAAAAACGACAAAATCTGCTACTTGGGTGCCTTCGTCAAAAGTAGCAATTAATGCTCTGACACAGAAAATGGCTAAGCATCTTTTTAAGAAATATTACTGAAATGATGTCTTGGAGAGACATGTACTGATTTTTTTCCTTGGAGAAAACAACCTTAAATGTTGAAAATAATTAAAAAGGGGTACCAGATCTTTTCGAATAATGGGGTATTAAATGTTTGAAAATATTTTTGTTTACTTAAATTCTTGCTGAGATTCCTCTTCCCATATCTGAAGAATACTTTGTCGGAAAAGGTGTTTTAGTATAAAATAAAAGTTTTAACGTTTTGTGAGTGCGTTTTAGTGAAATTTTTGTAGATCTGTGAGATTGCTAGTCTTTAGAGGCTATGAACTCAAAGAAATTGTGAAAACATCGGAAATTCACGAAATAGTGAGATCCATCGTTGCTGAACTCAAATCTCTTCGTCAAATAAGATGCATTAGTAAAGTAAATGAAGGAATATAAAAACTCAAGCTGGTGAGCAAAACCTTCTAGCGCCAAGCTGTGACTACTCGTTTTCCCGTAGTCTACGTAATGTATACAGTTCAGAGAATCGGATGCTAAGTAATATCGATGCCTCTGTTGAACTGATAATTCTATGTAAATAAAGATACTCAAGATCACAATAATTACGAAGAACATAAATATAATGTAAAAGCTATTAAGTTATCATGAGACACAAGAGATTACGTGGTTCGACGTTTTTCTACGTCCATGGGGTAATAGGTGATTGTTTTGTATTAGATTATGGTGGTTACAAAGATATTAAATGCTTCCCAAAGTAATAGAGAGAACTCAAGTTGAAGTAAATACTTAAGTTCTAAACATTAAAGAGGTATAATCTTAAGACTAGATATTCTCTCCTCGATCTTGAATGCCTTTAGTTTGTTGGTGAGGCTTGGTATTTATAGCCCCTTCTGCTCCAGGTATATCTTTACTATCTTTGGATCCATCTTTTCCTGATATACCTTCCGTACAAATGGTACCTTCGTTCGCCGCATGCTTTCTCCAGTCAAACTCTGCCACCTCAGCTAACCCACGTTCCTTCGGGAACTTCCCAGCCTTAGTACAGACTGTACCTTCGCTCACCGCTATCCTTTTCCATTTAGGTTCCTCCATATCATCTCTCTTCACGTTCTTGTATTATGTATGTAGATAAGATATTTGTGTATTTAATGCTGATTAGATATGTCATCTACCTCTGTCACTTCGTCAGCTGCCTCTCCATAGACTAGGCTTTTACTTCTTTCATCTTAGGGGTCGAGGCATCATTTCTTGTGAAGAGATAAAGTAGATCTACGAAGGTATCCTCTGTTACTTGGATTCTTCTGTCTAGCGATGGATACACAGTCATCTTGTATACGACCACTGAGAGCATGTCACGTGCTCTGCAGAATATTGGTATTCACACATAATTAGGGTTTCGATTTATTAGTTAATCAAAGCATCATTTCTTTTAAAATAATTTTTTTCCTGAATCATCTCAAGGAAAAGTCTCGAGTAAACCCAAACCCTCAAAAAATCATTACCCATTAATTTGAACCCATAAAAAATCAAACCATGCAAGAGATATCTCATATCTTTCAAAAATACTGAGGGGAATATGTAAAGGAAAACAGAGCACAAGTTCATCAAGAAGCAGCACATTCTTTCTGGAGCAAGCATCTTTCGTAGAAGTAGCCGGCTTCAACCTTCGCCTGACGTGATCCTTGGAAATTTTTTTGATATCTGCAGTTTTTTGGATTTTGGGATTCCCCTTCACGGAACCAAGAAGCAGTGAATTTGAAGTTAGCATACGTGACACTTCTGGGTTGCAACTACTTCTTCATAAACGACACGTTGAATCACATTACACGCGCCATTAATTGGAGATGAAGTCTCCTCACCTAACAAGCACGGATATTAAATTTATTGGTCTGTGGCAATACATCTATGCTTTTACATACCTAGCCAGCATGCTCCAAATATTCGAGAAGCATGTAGTCTGCATTGGGGATTATCAAACAGAAGAATGAGAAGGAACCAGATTTTTCGACCAAGGTACTAGGCGTGGCTCTACCATAACCCTACCAAAGAACGCTGCAAGACATTGCGAAATTTTCTAAGTATTTGAATTTCTTAGTCGGGAGGTTTCATTCATTCATCTGATCAGAAAAGTGAAACCATCAAAGCAACACGAATGAAAGATCATGTTTGATGAATCCTTGGCTCCAGCCGCATGAAACAGAAAACTATTAAATGACAAAGGAGCATCTCAAGCTATGAAAAAGATGCTCATCTACAAAAAGGAAATAACAAAGTGGAAAATCTAGTTCTCAGCATCAATATAGGGATCAATGGCGCCTTCACTGGAGTTCTCTTTGGAAGCTGCTTCGGCATATTGTTCATAAGACACTCCTACATCTTCTCCATAATCCGCCTCAACATCCTTTCAAAGATCCGCTTCAATGTCCTCTCGAGAATCTATTTAAACCTCTTCCTTGGGAGTCGCATCAACATCTTTTTCAGAGGCCGCTCCAATACACTCTTCGGAAGTTTCTCCGATATCCTTTTCAGAAACTGGTCCAACAACCTTTTGAGGATGTTCCGATTCGTCCACATCATAGTCGAGAATTATGACGCAGTTATGGATAGGGTAATCATGCGTCGCTTCAGCCGAGCAGCGAATATTTCAGCCCTGAAACTCATTGGCTGAGACGCCTCATCATGCCTCTACTTTTCCTCCATGTCAATTGAAGCCAGGAAAGATTGAACATACTCTCGAGTGATACACAAATGTATGAGAGGCATACCCTGTATAGTACGACCAGCTTCACGAAAAGGTGGATCTATTTTAGCTAATACCTCCTCGAATGTGGTAACCCTAGGTTTGTCGACTTCAAAACTCTTTTCCGGAGAATCATAAAAATAATCATCACCAGGAGTTCCCACCAAATACTGCAAAAAAGAATTGTGGTTATGTCAACAATCAACGTAGTAAAAAAAACTACAAGAGAATATGAAGCAACACCTGGAAAAAAGATGAGTGCAACTCTGTGATGATCGGTATAAAAATAAAGAATCAAGTGCTCCCTTTTATATTCCGCAAATTGGAGGACGATCACCGCGTTCTTGGATACTTCATTATATGTGTCTTTCTCAAAGACCGATCCGAACTCTATCCTGGTAACATATGTCTTCCTCGCCTTATAAGTTTTATCTTTATTTATCACCATATATTTCTTACCACGCAACAATGTCACTGTTATGTACTTTTAGATGGGGAAACATTATTCATGAAGTGGTGAGCCTACGGACGAGACTCCTCAATCGATCAAACTGCTTAACCTCAAACAGATGCACTGCAAAGGGAGTACTTAGATTCGAGAGATCAATTTGTAAGAATCTGGCCTAAACCAAGTCAATGGCCGTTCTAGAGTCAATTCGGTCAAAAAGAGGGAGATGAGTTGATCTGTAGGAGGGAAGCTGAGAATTGTGTTGGATCAGTGATGATAAAGGGCTGTGGATATGTTGACGGTTTCTGCAAGATTGATGAATTGCTGAATGCTAAGTTCGAATAAGTTCTGGTTGATTGATAGAATTTCTGAGAGTGATTGCTTGAGAAATTGTTGTTGTTCAATCATGGATCCAGAGACTTATTTATTTTGTCAGAATAGTAAACACCTTGATCCCTGTAAGTGTGACGGTTTCTTGAGTGAAAGAATGGGAAAGTGGGAGATCATGATAAAGTCAGTTACATGTCGTGTGGAGACTTGACTGATCGTTCACCCACTACTTTGCTAACTCCTTAAACCGTTTGCACGACTTACGCACACGTGTCGTAGGCCTCCAGACCAAAACCCTAAGTGATATCCCCCTATTTGTTACGTGATTGATGTCTCAAGAATCATGGAGTCTGCAAGGCAGACATGTATTTAGTTAGTCAGTTATTGACTGATTAGACAATATGTCTAGGTTTTGTTGAATCGAGCATGATTGACGAATGCTCATTGATTCATGAATGTTAATATTGAGCTGCGATCAATATTCGAGTTGCCCAATTCGGCAAGTTACTGAATATTAATAAGTTATTGAATATTGATAGTTGGACCAATATTCGAGCAACTGAGCAAGTATTGCTCGATTCGGCGAATTATGATAAATTAATGAATATTGATAGTTGGATCAATATTCGATCAACTGAGCAAGTATTTCTCAATTCGACGAATTACTGATGAATTACTGAATATTGATAGTTGGATCAATATTCGAGCAACTGAGCAAGTATTGCTCAATTCGATGAATTATTTATTGGTGACGTGACCTAATAAAATATTAATTAAAATATTGTATAATTAATCCACATGTTGATGGCTGGATCAACATAAATTTATTAGTGTTTGAACGTGCTTCAGAATGATGACTTCGTGGAGCGTTTGTTCGAAACCCTAATTTTTGATCAATTGTTCGTCAACTGATGAATTGTTGAAAATAGGTCATGAATGAGGGAGGCACCTACCACATGGGATGATGGACGACCATGTGGGGCCCGAGCACTCGAGTGAGTGTGCACCAAGGTCCCTAGTTGACCGATTGGTGAAAGAATGATGATAAATGCCGGTTTCATCATTTATTAAAATAGTGCTCGCTTGAGCATTAGGTAGTAAAACCTAATTTATGAAGAAGTGAGGGACCGACCAAGAAGGCATGAAACCGGCCCTTAGGTATGTGGGACCGAATGATGGTCGATTGAGCAAATTCTAAGTTGGTTGGAAAGAGTTTTGACCCAATTTGAGCAATTGCGCAAAATTAGGTCAAAATTGTGAATATGTGTGGGACCGGCTTTGGTCGGTCAAGGAAGCATTCCCGTGTCACCATAATGTATGTGTTTCATTCCTGCGAGTTTTGGTATTTTTTGATGTGCGTTCGAGCAATATTTTGAATTTTCAGAAGAGTTCGATCTTGACTGAAATTCTTGATTTTGCTCGAATGAGCAAGTAGAACTTTGCTCGTTTGATCAAAAATTTGGGAAATATTAAAATAATGATATTTTAATACTTGGTGCGAGAAGCCTAGTCGGCCATGTGACCATGTTGACTTTTTTACTTTTTCATGGTTTGGGCAATATTTAAGAAAATATGAAGAAACCATGATTTTTGCTCAAGCGGAGGAGTTTCATGAGATGTAGAAATAATAATAATAAAACTAGGTTTTGGAAAATGTAGGACCTGCCACGGCCAAGGCATGACCAGTCGGCTAGGAGCCCGATCCTGTGACACTTTCCCTAATTTTATATTATTTTTCATGATACAGAGGAAATTCGATATAATTATACAATATTTGGTAATCTACCAATATTTTAATTAATATTTTATTGGGTCAAGTCACCAATAAATAATTCGTCGAATTGAGAAATACTTGCTCAGTTGCTCGAGTATTGACCCAACTATCAATACTCCGTAATTTATCAATATTTCGTCGAATCGAGCAATACTTGCTCAGTTGCTCGAATAATCCATATATATTAAGTAACTCTTCAATATTTCAACAACTCGTTGAATTTAAAATATTTGCGTTCATGAATCGCTGAGCACTTGTCAAACATGGTCGATTCAACAAAACCCGGGCTTATTTCCTAATCAGTCAACAACTGACAAACTAAATACATGTATGTCATACAGACTCCACGATTCGTGAGATATCAATCACGTCAAATTGGGGGATAACAACTAGGGTTTTGGTCTGGCGGCCTACAACACGTGGAATCATCCACACGAGAAATATGCGTAAGTTGTGTCAACGGTTGAAGGAGTTATCAAAGTAGTGGGTACATGATCTGTTAATTCTCCACACGACATGGAACTGACTTTACCACGATCTTCCACTTGCCTACTCTTCCACTCGTGAAACCGTCACACTTACATGAATCAAGGTGTTCACAACTCTGATAATATAAATAAGTCTCTGAATCCATGATTGGGGACAACGTTCACAGTCTACATAGAATTTCTCGAGTAATTACTCTCAAGAATTCATCAATCCTTCAGAACTTATCAGAACTCCACAGTTCACCAATTATTGCAGAAACCCACAACACATCTACAATCCTTGATCACCACTGATCCCACACAATTTCTCAACTTCCCTCCTACATATCAACCCATCTCCCTCTTTGCGACCGAATTGACTCTAGAATGGCCATTGACTTGGTTTAGGCCGGAGTCCTACAGATTGATCTATCGAATCTAAGAACTCCCTTTGCAGTGCATCTGTGTGAGGTTAAGAAGTTTGCCCAGTTCTAGGAGTCTCGAAAACACGCTCGACTCTTCACTTTCATAAAAAAATAGCGAACATTTTTTCCCCATCCACATATTGGTGACCACAGTGGGAGATTAATCTCTAGGTTGCAATCTCACATTTTTCATAAAATGGTTGATCTTAGGTCAGGTTCAATCACCAATCCCAACCCAAACAACGATAGCACTAGCAACAATGGTGGATCTCCAAAAACTACTCCTGCTTCCAACATCGGTGATGTTGATATCACTCCTCCGCAAACCAACATCGGAGACAATCCTATATTCGGCAGGTCTCCTGAAGAAATCAGTAGAAATCCACTTATCATAGGTGATCTCATGAAGGTGCAAGAAACTCTTGCCAAAAATTAGATTGACATGGCCAACACTCAGAAGGAGATGTGGAATTATCTCAAAACTCTCACTGACAAGATGTCAGAGAAAGCTCAGAAGAAAGGAAAAGCCAAAGAAATACCTCCGGTTGCTGATCCTGAAGTTACTCTGATCCATGTTGCATATGATGATGAAGTCCAAAAGGCGGCAGGTAATTCACCGACAAAGGAAACTGCAGGCTTCATCACCCGTGAAGACCTGGAACGATTTATGGAGGATCGAGGAAAAGACAAGACACCATCGGTTCATCGTCATCAACCTCCATATCCTTCTACTACACAACGAATTCCTCTCCCAAAGGGCTACACTTCCCCAACATTCATGTTGTACAACAAAATAGGGAAAGCTCGAGAAAACGTCTCTCGATTCCTTGAGGCATTAGGAGAGCACGAGCACAATCATGTCGTCTGTCTGAAGGAATTATTGAAATCTATGATAGGCCGAGCATACACCTAGTACAACAACATTGCACCTGGAGCATCGCTAGTTGGGGAGAAATGGTTAATGCCTTCTACAAGAAATACTTCTTCATCTCAAATCATATTACTCTCCTCAACTTAGAAAGAATGTCTCAGAAGAGCAATGTGCATGCATCCCAACGATTATGTGAAGAGGTTCGGATTCCAAGCTTTAGATTGTCATGACTCGAATGTCACTGAATAATAACTAGTAAACTTGTGTATCAACGGAATAATCCCTGTATATAGAGCCTTGATGGAAAATCTCTGATTCCATACTTTATCAGAGCTTCATGAAGTGGCCAAACGATCAGTGACTACTGCGCCTGCTTTACTGGAATGAGCAAAGTCTGCAAGGTAGATAAACCTCGAAGAAGACGATTCCTGGTTAACAATCAATACAATATTTAGACTTTAACAAACGTTATTATTGCCGAAAGGAATGAAAGGAAAGATGAGACACAGCATTAGAGCGCTTCTCCAACATCCCAGGTTCTTCTGAAGGTGCGAAGAAAATATAACCAATACTGAAATGCACAAACCTCCACCCGACATCAACGAACAGGGAAATGATCAGACAGACACAAGCTTCTCTCTTCTCATGAAGGAGTGATCGAGTTACTGGAATTCTGGGTTCAAGATGGTGCAATCATATTGTTGCTCATCAGGAGAGAGCCAACTGAAGAAGGAATGGAGAATCCCAGGTACTGCCTTCATAGGTTCATTGATCATCCAACAAGTAACTGCAATATTTTGAAACACATCTTCAAAGAGACGGTTTATCCATAATAGAAGCAACTGGGGACTGAAGGAGTACACAAGAATCTTTTCCCAGTCAGAACCTTTACACTCTCTGAACAACCAGTCAAAGAAGCAGTTCAATCGTTGATCGAACGTATCTGTGAAATTGTTCTATCCGTCTAAGACACAAAGGAAGGACATGTTCACAACACCAAATTACATTGTGTCAGACATCTGTCCAACCCGTAAATACTCCTTGAACCTTCATCCACAGACAAGGAGATGCATAACTGGGGATGCTTACCACAATCCATCCCAGAGGAAATTAATTTGGAAGAATGGTGATCGATTCTGACACCGCCATCAACAATATCCTACTGAAAACCTTCAGATTCGCAGGCATCACTCGACAAGAAGCTACTTATGCTCGTATCTCAATCAGATACCATGAAGGAACACTCAGATATGCGTATGGCTACATCACTCTCAAGGTAAGCATAAGTTCAACCTGAACAGAGACCAAGTTTCACATAATCAGGAAGATCCAAGATATAACACGATCCTAAGACGAGTATGGATCCATGCTGAAAAGATACCTATAAACAAAGCGCCTTTGGTTGCACATCTCTCCAACAAAGAAAGTTCTGATCAAGAAGATTTGGCGGACGTTCCATCATTAGATCACTTGGGGAATTTCGAACTTTGATGAGGTTAAAGAAAGAACCTGCAAAAGATGCATAGACATTCATCAAGAGGTTCCACAAGACGTTATGAATGGTAGCTTTACCGCATTAGTATTTTACCAAGTGGTTGAATCTGACATTTCTCTAAATCGATCATTAAGACATTCATTACTGAGATAATGTCCAAGCATGGAAAGGAACACTTTGGGCATTTCTCCGTAGCCTTGCAGGAGTGTCCATGTATGCAAAAAAATCAGAAAGCTCTGATGTCTGCACAAATGTTGAATCCCACTACCGTAGGGAAAGGAATGCTGAATCAACAGAAAATACTCGAGGTCGAGACGATCAAGCCTAGGACATTCGAAACTTAAATGATACCACGCTTAAATGCTCAAGCATCTAAGAAGTCTTCAAATTGTACTCTCAATCAAAAAGTACACCTTTGATAGTGGCGCCTCTGGCTTCAGCGCAAACATCTCGACGGTGAGATACTGAAAGTGAAACTGAACTACAATCGCTGATTCTTTACTGTCTCCATGACGAGACTCCTGAAGCAGATGCAACATCATTCATCTATCGATGACACGAATTCCTTCAACATGTACCGGGGAATTGATCTTACTAGACAAGATTTAAGACATAGCAAGTCATTGCAACCTGATGTGATTCCATGAAAAATTTATCAACGGAATCTGTCTACATCACGAACCTTGCACGATTAAGGAACATCTCTCTTCACTGATCACACCTGGAATGGAGACCCTGCTGCTATCTAACGCAACAATGTCGACTCACTGATGAAGCCATTTCATAGTAAATTCATACTGATCAGGATAATTTGGGTTGTACTCTCAGTACACGTATATCTTAGCAACTTCGACCATAGTATCGGTATCAACAAGGATATGTGGAGGAACTCCATTCATGGTCTCAGCATCAATAAAAATTTCTGGAGAGAATTCAATCGTGATCTCAGTATCAGCAACAGTCTCAGACATGAAAATACGTTCACATGAAAGTAGATCCCAAACCTTGCAAGACTAGTGGGCACAAGCCAGAGACTTCTACAAGATGTTCTCATTACCTCTGCAAATGAAATACAACACACTTCAGGCCATGGGTTTACAAAAACGTACCAATAGGTTAGGAATGGGATAACTCTTCCTCAAAGAAAGATGTTCGTCTGTCTCTGCTACAACATACCAAAAGGTTACATTAATCGGACATACGAGCTGAAAGATATGGCCTTTACCGTCCGTCAGGTCTACGAAATCTGAAAAATTTGGACGGGATTACAAATTACAAATGTACATGCTTCGTTGGATGACCTATACAACTCTAAATTGACTGATTCTTTTTTCATGTGATAATGCAGTCTCTTAGATTCAAAATTTGGGGTCAATCATCGAATTCCGACGTTGTATGAGGTTTCTACAGCTCCCATAGCTTACAACATGCAAGCAGCAAGAAGGGATTCATAACTTCCATAGTCGATCGGTGTCCACCAGGTCTTTCCACTAAGTACTTCATCAAGGTACCTCCAACTTGTACTACCTAGGTCTTTACATCAATTTTTCTACATGGGTCCTCTATCCAAGTCTTGCAAGAAGAAGAGAAAACGAAAAGGAGATATTAAACAAAATACTAGGGACTGACGGTCCACTAATCATGACGATCAGTTTCACGGTCCAAGACCCGTGATACTAGACTCTCATGTGCTAATCATTCATCATAAAATAGATGCTACCACTGGGACATGAAGCCATGGTCATTACATCACCTCCTCTTGAGAGCAACATCAGCTATGGTCCCGTGACGAGGGTTTTAGAAGTAATGTTTCTACTACTGACAAAAGATGGCACTGCACGCACCACCATGCTCATGTATCAATCAAGGGTTCATGAGCTCAAATGAATCAATGATATCAAAATCTATCACCAACCATTCGAGACACGATCAAATGGTCTGAAGACGCAACAAGGGCGTTTTACAACAGCTCGTATGAGACGAATTTTCACTGTCATGCACAAAGAGGAGATATGGGAGAAATTGGTGAAGAATATAGGGACGGTCCATATTCCATTCTCTTCGTACATATGTCCTCTAAAACATATCTAAAATTTATGACAATTGGAGAAACGAACGAAGAGTTGTTGCCAAAACATTGGACCACATGCCAGCTGAAACGTTTCTGAGGGTCTCCTGGAAGTTTAGTGTTTCATCGATTTCAACCCCTAAACGTGCTCCAAACATAAAAATATTATTTATTAAATCTTGGAAATTTCTTGGGAATAAGGATACATGGGTAGATCATGAAAATATGACATCTGATGAAGATTTTACGGCGTTTTTTCTAAAAGGATGAGTTCTGAATTTTCTGGTGACGTATTTTGGTAAAACTTTTCACTTATTCATGAGAATCTTCATTCACTCATCAAAAAATCAGCAATTTCATACTTCTATGAAGAAAATATACGATGGGTACTTACTGGAGTAGTCCCTAAAGTGCTCAAAGGACTGAAATTGCCAACATCACCATTGGAAACTTCATTGCTTTCACTCGGTTTCGAAATCCGGGGTTTTCTTCTTCACAATCCTCTGAAGAAGAATGGGAATCCTTGGTACTCCCTCATTCCAAGGAAATTTCCTCCTGAATACATCAACAACAATTAGTGGTATTTCATTCAAGGAGTGCCATGAACGATTATACGAGGTACTTACATCGAATTCTTCTTTGGCGGTTGATTCAAAAATTATTTGTTCAGCAAGAATTAATTGAAGACCGTCAAGGCTCGATGGAACAAAAGTCCGAAGTAACAAACATTGGTTTCATGATCCTAATTGCATGGACAATAAAAATTCATGATACAAGGAGCGCTAACAACTCACCAAAGATACAGTCGGGAACTTTACAGTCATCGATATCATTCTATGATCATATTCCTCCATCAGAGACTTCCCGTGCATTACTGATACTAAGTAATCCGGAGTACAACTCAGTGTGAAGGATCTCTCACCATCACTCTAAGGTCCCATAAGCACCATTTCTTGAAGCTACATCTATATAAATATCATCTCTGGAAGTATCATCTTTTGAAGTGTCATAATGGGAACCAGTCATTCTTGCAAAGTTGTTGTGACGTACATACAACATTCCTACTTCAGTATATCATCCGTAAATGCAGATTTCATCAAAGAAGTGGAATTAAAGCACAACAAAAATAGTTAGGATGCTCACATCAGCATCTACAAAAATGGTAACTCTCAACTCTTACCTATTTACGGTTTCACGAGCTTAGTGATAATAATTTAAAACTTCGAAAATCTCGCTCTCTCCTTCAAACCTGCAAAGACGAGAAACACCCATTACTTAAAAGTCTGACACCTGAATTTTCACGAAATTATGAATAATTCACATAACCATTCATGTGAACATTCACTGATTTTATACCGTGTGTGCATACACTATGAAATCACGAAATTCATGAAAACATCATTGTTTGCTTTTAACAATTTTTTAAAATCAAAACTTGATTTTGCAAAATCTTTTATAAAATCGTGAACAACCCATGTAACTCTTTACTGTGTGAACGGTTTTTCAAAATTTGGACATACGTCCATTCTACAATTGTGAAAACTCACATATAGACATTATTTTACTATGTATAATTGTCTACATTCAGCAGTTGTTCAAAATCAAAACATTGATTTTACAAAAATATATATTTTAATGTGAAACTCACGTAACTTTGAAAATATATGTATATATATATATGCTCCCTCTCACGAGCATTCGTCTATGAAACGAGTGTCTTTTATACTTTTGTAAAGGTCCACATATTCCAAATAAATCCTATCATGAGGTGCAGGTCTTTTCAAAATTTCCTCTAACTCTAAGGATCATTATTTATTACTTTTACTATGAACGAACCTATGTTCCTAAAAGTATTTGTGAAAGTCCATGCTTTGAAAATAAATTTTAGTTTTCATGAAACTTTATGAAAAAAATTTTATCTACTGTAACTAGACCATGTGTACTCAAGAATTCATATATCTCTTTCATATTAGGGATTATCGCTCGTTTCTTAAACTAACGAACGAACGTGCATTTGTTTTCTAAATATAAATTTTCATGAAACTTACGCATACATGCACACATGGAATTTTATTTCTAACGACTCATGAACAAGAACTTAAAAAAATAAATAAATTAGGGCTTCACCCTTTTATATTACTTTTATTTCCAAAACCTAAAACATCTGGGTTTCCTTTTTTGGGCTCGGGCCCAAAAATCCTAAATCGACCAAAAACTAGAATTTTGACTGACCAAATCAACATCACTTTACCTCTCCACGTCCACAAAATTACATTATATCACACTATCAGGATCCTCACCCGAACATTTGCTCGTACATGACACCATTGGAGCAAATCGAGGATTCTGAAATTTCCTTTGTAGACTGAGTTCAACCACGATCTCGTCGACTGAAAATCACCATCTAATGCTTACCTAGGAACATGACTGTCCCTCACTAAGCAGGGGACTTAATGTTGATGGTGGATTTTTAACAAAGATCAAATTCGTAAAATCATGATACTGCATGTTTCTGATACGGCTTCGGGCATGTGATGATTCATATTTTACGAAGCCATGATGAACATGTCTTTCGAAAAGTCTCCACTAGATAAGCGTTCAATCCCTAGCATTTCATCGTGCACTCTATGTAGAATAATATAATTGGGAAGTCCTCCTACATAATTGTTTGTTGAGAGGGACTTAACTCCTTCAGGACATCGGTGACACTCAATGTTCCCTAACTACATGAGAGAAACTCCCCTCTACATAGAAGAACGATTGGGCGGTTCTCCATAAGATTAAGAGAAACAACGCCTTCAGGACAGTGACATTCACTGATCCTGACTATGTAGAGATACCGTGTATAGACTCGGGTGTTCTCCGTAGTGTCTGAGAACACCCTCAGGATTAGCCGTCTCCTGACTATGCACATAGATTAATTCTTCCATGACATTCACCACTGAATTCCCAGAATAATCTATTATTTCTCTTATTCCATGGTTGAATCCATGGCCTGATCCCATGGAATGGAAATAAAAATTGCTCATATTCCATGGTCGAATCCACGTCCTGATCCCATGGAATGGCAATAACAGTTGCTCTGATTCCATGGTCGAATCCACGGCCTGATCCCATGGAATGGAAATAACAGTTTCTCTGATTCCATGATCGAATCTACGACTTGATCTCATGGAATGGCAACAACAATTTATCTCATTACTCCGATTTCATGATCGAATTCACTACTAATCTCATGAAATGGTAATATATAATCTTATTACTCCGATTCTGAAGTCGAATCCACTATCCCATGGAATGGTAATGCCTATTTTATTATTCTGAATTCATGGTCGAATCCACAACTGATCCTATGAATTGATAATAAATAACTACTCATTTTCATTGTTCAATTTCATGAATTATTCTGCACTGAATTTCATATATTAACAATAAATACTCAACAACCGGGCATCTGAACTATCACTGAGTAAGCCCCACAAAAATGGTGTAAGTGTATTCGACAATGATGCAATACTGAGCCCCCGGATGCACGAATGAGCGTCCAAAGATATGAACAAATGAGGAATCCTACGCAAAATAGGAGAAAACAACAAATAATAATAAAATAATGGGAGGCGCCCAGGGGCCGGGCCCACCGGCTAGCCGGCCATGCCTTCTCCATTATTTTTCCCTATTTTTTGTTACTTTCATGAATTCATGAAAAACTTCTTCAATTTAGCAACTTTCCTTATTTGTGCAAAATTCACGAATTCTCCATAACTTCAGGGATTCATGAAAAAATATTATAAAATAAGAAAAGGTGTGCGTGACCGGGCAACATGACCGGCCGGCCATGCCCAAGACGTGGCATGTCCCACACCTTACAATCCTTAGCCTATTATAATAGTCATTCCCAATTTCATGAAACTCCTCAGTTTCAACAAAATTCATGGATTCTCCATAACGAATTCATGAAATAATAATAATAATAATATTATAAAATAGGGAAAGGTGTGCGGGACCGGGAAACATAGCCTTCCGACCATTCCCTAGCCGTGGCCGTCCCCACACCTTGCAATCCCTAGCTTTTTATAATTATTATTATTTCCTAAACTCATGAAACTCCTTCGTTTCAACAAAAACTCATGGATTCTTCATAACATCACGGATTCATGAAAATAATATTATAAAATAGGGAAAGGAGTGCGAGACCGGACAACATGGCCGGACGGCCATTCCCTAGCCGTGGACGGTCCCACACCATGCAATCCCTAGTCTTTTATAATTATTATTTACCTTGAATTCATGAAATTCCTTGGTTTGAGCAAAAATCATGATTTCTTCTTAATTTCTCTAATTTTGCTCAAATCATGAAAATTCAAGAGCCAAAATGGTCATGTGACCGGCTAGCCTCTCACGGAAAATTTAGATGTTAAAATATTCTTGTTTTAATATTTACAAAATTTTGATCAATTGAGCATACATGCTCACTCCAACAAAATCAAGAATTTCAGTCAAGACGAAACTCTTCTGAAAATTCACAATGTTGCTTGAACGCACATCAGAAAACACTGAAACTATCTGTACGGAGACACGGACACCATGGAAACACGCACATGCCCTAATAATTGACCAGGGTTATTCCTAAGGCTCGCACAAATCCGGTCCCACATGTTTTCATAATTCTGACCTAATTTGATGAATTGCTTGTATTGGGCCCAAACTCTCTCCAACCAACCTGGGGATTGCTCAAACGACCAACAATTGGTCCCGTGACCACCAAGAGCCGGTCTCATGCTCTCTTGGTCGGTCCCCTATATTTCATACTTAGGTTTTTGCCTAATGTTGAACCCAGCAGTAATTCAATAAATGATGAAACCAACACTTAATCATCATTCCTTCACCAACTCTCCAACTGGGAACCCTGGTATACGCTTACTCGAGCCATTGGGAATCACATGGACATCCATGGTCTCATGTGGTCGGTCCCTCCTTTGCTCATGACCTATTTTCAGCAATTCATCAACTAATGAGCAATTCATCAAAAATTAGGGTTTTCGAACAAAAGCTCAACAAATCATTATTCTGAGCAAGTTCAAGCACTAATAAATTTATATTAATTCAGCAACCATCATCTGAATAAATCATATAATATTTGGTAGTCTACCAATATTTTAATATTTTATTGGATCACGTCACCAATAAATATTTCGTCGAATTGAGCAACATTTTCTCAAATATTGATCCTATCAATATTTATCAGTAATTTGTCGAATTGAACAATACTTGCTCAATTGCACGTCAAATTATCAATTCATCGGTAATTTGTCGAATTGAGCAACACTTGCTCAATTGCACGTCAAATTCTCGATATTCAATAATTCGTCGAATGGAGCAATACTTGATCAGTTGCTCGAGTATTGACCCAACTATCAATACTCCGTAATTTATCAATATTTCGTCAAATCGAGCAATACTTTCTCAATTGCTCGAATAATCCACATATATTCAGTAACTCTTCAATATTTTAACAAATTGTTGAATTTATAATATTTGCGTTCATGAATCGATGAGCACTTGTCAAACATGCTCGATTCAACAAAACCCGGGCTCGTTGCCTAATCAGTCAACAACTGACAAACTAAATACACGTTTGTCATACAGACTCCACGATTCGTGAGACATCAATCACGTCAAATTGGGGGATAACAACTAGGGTTTTGGTCTGGCGGCCTATAACACGTGGATTCATCCACACGAGAAATGTGCGTAAGTTGTGTCAACGGTTGAAGGAGTTAGAAAAGTAGTGGGTACATGATCTGACAATTCTCCACACGACATGGAACTGACTTTACCACGATCTTCCACTTGCCCACTCTTCCACTCATGAAACCGTCACACTTACAGGGATCAAGGTGTTCACAACTCTGATAATATAAATAAGTCTCTGAATCCATGATTGGGGACAACATTCACAGTCTACACATAATTTCTCGAGTAATTACTCTCAAGAATTCATCAATCCTTCAGAACTTATCAGAACTCCACGGTTCACCAATTATTGCAGAAACCCACAACACATCTACAATCCTTGATCACCACTGATCCCACACAATTTCTCAGCTTCCCTCCTACAGATCAACCCATCTCCCTCTTTGCGACCGAATTGACTTTGGAACGGCCATTGACTTGGTTTAGGCCGGAGTCCTACAGATTGATCTCTCGAATCTAAGCACTCCCTTTGCAGTGCATCTGTGTGAGGTTAAGTAGTTTGCCCAGTTCGAGGAGTCTCGACAACACGCTCGACTCTTCACTTTCCAAAAAAACTAGCTAACCGTTTTTCCCCATCCACAACCGTGAAAATATGGAGAAACCGTGAGTTTTGCTCAAACATGGAAAGTTGCTAGAATGAAGGAGTTTCATGAGTTCATGAAATAATTAAATAATTAAAATAAAGGAAAAAGGGCATGGGGGACCGGCCACGGTGGCATGACCGGCCGGCCGGTGGGCCCGGTCCTCTAGACACCACTTTTATTATTTTAATATTATTTTCTCTCTCCTATTTTGTGTAGGATTCCTCGTTTGTCCATATTTTGAATGCTCGTTCGTGCATCATTGTTGAGTACAATTGCACCATTTTATGGGGCTTACTCAGTGGTAGTCCAGATGCTCGACTGTTGAGTATTTATTACTATTTCATGAAATTCAGTGGAGAATGATTCATGAAACTGAGTAATAAAAGTAAGTAGTTGATTATTATCAATCCATAAGATCAGCCGTGGATTCGACCACGAATTCAGAATAATAAAGCGAGTGTTACCATTCTGTGGGATCGTGGATTCGACCACATAATCATAGTAATTAACCATTACCATTCCATGAGATTAGCTGTGGATTCGATCATGAAATCGGATTATTCTATGAGATCAGCCGTGGATTCGATCAATAAATCGGAGTAATTAGATAAAATTGATTATTTTCTAGGAATTCAGTGGTGAATGTCACGGTAGAATTAATCCATTACAGAATGGATATTAGTCAGTTAAAGCGTCATACCCATTCCGAAAGGTGCATATTCAGGTGACAGCGAGTGTGGCCGAAGTCCTGAAGGTGTTTTGTCCTCTCAACAATCATGTAAGGAGAACCGCCTGGATATATACATGGGATCTCTACATAGTCAGGGAACAGTGAGTGTCACCGACGTTCTGAAGGCGTTATTGCTCTCAATCTTATGGAGAACCGCCCAATCGTTTTTCTATGTAGAGGCGAGTTCCTCTATGTAGTCAGGGAACAGTGAGTGTCACCGACGTCCTGAAGGCTTTAATATCTCAATATTATGGAAAACCACCCAATTAGGTTATTCTACATAGAGGCTATGATGAAATTCCCGGTGTCGAACGCTCCGGAGAGGCCTTTCGAGTGGCATATGCATGATACTTCGTAAAATATGAATCGTCACATGCATTTATGAAGCCGTGTCAGAAACATGCATTATCATGATTTTACGGTTTTGACCTTTGTTGAAAATCCACCATCAACAGTACTAAGCAGGGTACTTAATGTTGATGGTGGTTTTTAGTTCAGGGCTAAAATTGTGAAACCCTGTATTTAATGTGTTTCCATTCTGCAAAGAAATAGAGCCATTTGAAAGTGATGAGGTCCTAGGTCTCTTTACTTACATATGTATTGAACAATCCCAAACATTATATAAATTTTGTTAATATCCCGCATGCATTATTTATTAACGTATGGCTTATTGAGTATTTTCTTGTGATATGTTCCTCGACTGAACCCTTAATATTGATATGACATAACAATTAGTGTTCACTCACAGCTGAGTAGCATGAATTTCCCGAAGTATCAAGATTAAGGTATGCATAAAAGTACTCAGACGGAAAGCATGCTGCTCTCTGATAATAAAGAATTTTGTGCCAACACACATAATTCACCAAATTTGATCAATTTTGTGATAACTCACAAGATTCAAATTGTAACCTAATTAATTTGCAAAAATTAGTTTTTTGCAGCCTCCGCAATATCTCGAACCCTGTTGGTCAAAACTAAACCTAGGAAAGCTAAGAAATTGATCCGCCATGGATTAGTATGAGCAAAATCCTACCAAAAGTAGAAAACAAAAAGTAAGAGAAACTGCGGCAAATAAAAGTAGCAACAAAAGGAGGTGCGGCCACACCACTTGGACGGCCGGCCACGCCCCATATTATTGCCTGCTGGCCCCTCTTTCCCATCGACCAATCAGATCGCTTTAAATGCGCCACACACACTTTTTATTAAAGTTGGAAGTTGGTTGGTCGACGCACCTAATTCCTTAAGGAATTTCATATAGCCAACCCATGTCAGTCTTAATAATCACGGCCACACGATTTGGCCGTCCAACTCAATGAGCTTTGCCTCTTCTCAACAAGACCAAGCAAACTTCATGATGTCCACCGATGGGCCCACCACCATTCCATCCAATCGGAATCCTCTTAGCCCGCCAGAAACATCCCTGATCGATTGCCAGAGCTAGGCTAGTCGCGTTGTTGAAATAGTTCAACGAGTTAAGACTGGCCATGGAAGTCTCAAACTCATTGCATCCTTCCAACTTCGCCATCCTGTAGATGGTGGATTTCCAACAAAGGATAATTATACGAACTTCTGATCCAACAATCAGATGTGAGTATTGAGACATGGGTCTCTCATCAAATCTCTGACTGAGAATACTGTCTCTCAGAGTGCATGAAGATATGTAGTCTCTCGGCTGGACAACGTCATATCTCATGAATACTGAACACTTCAGTAATTATTTCTATATAGAATCATGAGATTGATGGTTCCTAGACAGCTTGATCTGCTAGTATAGAACGATCATCTGAAGACTCTTACTGACAAATTGTCATAGAAAACTCAAAAAAAATGGAAAGAGAAGGAGAAGGAGAAGTCCCCAGATGTTGCTGATCCTGAGGTAATTCCAATTCATACAGTGAATGACGACGAAACTAACAAAGCTGCGGGCAATTTGTCAACAAAAGAATCATCAAACTTCATCACTCTGGAAGACTTGGAGTGTCTTCTGGAGGATCATAGAAAATACAAGACATCACATGTCCATCGTCACCACCCCCCTTATCCTGCTGCAACGCAGATGATTCCCCTTCCTAAAGGTTACGTTTCTCTAACTTTGACCTTATATGATGGAACCAGCAATGCCCGAGAATACGTCTCTCATTTTCTTGAAGCCTTGGGAGAACATGAGCATAACCATGTTGTTTGACTCAAGGAAGTTTCAAAATCTTTGAAAGGCAGGGCATACACCTGGTACAACAATATTGCACTTGGAACCATCAACAATTGGGGAGAAATGATTAATTCCTTCTATAGGAAGTAATTCTTTGTGTCAAAGAAAGTCACTCTCTCTGATCTTGGAAGGATGTTTCAGAAAGTCAGTCAAAATCCCAATGAATATGTGAAAAGATTCAGAGTCCAAGCCTTGGATTGTCATGATCCAAATGTTACGGAGCAACAAATGGTAGATTTGTGCATCAATGGCATGCTCCCGGTCTATAGAGCCCTACTGGAAAATCTTCGATTCCATACTTTCTCATAGCTCCACGAATCCGCGAAGAGGTTAGCAACCACTGCACCTGCTCTGTTAGAAATAGCAAAATCCACAAATACTGAAGAGGCACGAGACACTCGAGGGAGAAGACGTCTGATCAATAAGTAGTATAACATGCAGCCTTTCACAAATGTTATCACGGAAGGGAGCAAACGGAAAGCTGAGCTACATCGTAAGTATACTTATTCCACCCCTTCAAAGGCACAAAAGAAGGATAATGTGCAAACTTTTCCTCAACATACAGAGGATCCAGAAGCACCTGACTATCCCTACTCCATTGAAGAAGTCGTCGAATTGTTAGAGGCTTGGATTCAAGATGGTGCAATCAAGTTTCCATATGTCAAGAAGGAACCAACCAAAGAGGCCATGGAAAATCCTCGGTACTGTCGCTTCCATAGGTTTGTCATCCACCCCACAAGTGATTGCAAGACTTTGAAGCGCATATTTAAAGAAAAGGTCGAATCAGGAGAACTCAACTTGGGGACTAAAGGAGTATATAAGAATCCTCTTCCAATCAGGAATTTTGCTATCTCTGAACCTCCTGTCAAAGAAGAAGTTCAATCCATGATTGAACATGTGTGCGAGTTACTATACTTGTCAAAAGCTCAGAGGAAAGACATATTCGCTGCATTAAACCACATCAATTCAGGCAAGCGTCTGTTGATTCAAGAGACTACCACTGAACCTCCAGCGACAGACAAGGAAATGTATGACAGGGGACTACTCACCATAGTGTACATCAAAGGAAACGAATTCAAGAGAGCATTTTTTGACATCGGCACCGCCATCAACATCATCCCTATGAAAACTCTCAGAGCCACTGGCATTACTTGACAGACATCTACTCATACCCCATGGCAATCAGAGATCACGAAGGAATCTTCAGAAACGCTTACGGCTACATCATCCTCAAAGTCAAAGAAAATTTGGTATGCACTGAGAGAACTCAAGTAAGTCTTATTTAATAACCTTTTTTGCAACTAGTCACTCCTCCTTCCGCCAAGTCTTGGGGACTTGATCCGATTATCAACCCAGCCGTTACTAGGAGATGTGAATGGGGTGCTGGTCCTTTTAACTATTTTATCAAGAGTTTATAAGATGTCTCAGTCAAAGATAAAGAACCTAAGAATCAAGTGATGGTGCAACACCCAAACCCATTTCAAGTTGGAGATATGGTAGTGAGAATTAATGCTCAGACTGCTCCGTCCGATTCCGCAGAAGGGAAAGATGAGCCATACCTAGTGGAATAAGTTATTTTGGGAGGTTACTGCAAGCTCATCAATGCTGAAAAGCTAGAATGCGTAGTAATACACGCCCGGTGGCTCAAACCCTTAAATACCTAAGATGTCATGCCACCCTTGCCTCCAAAATTACTTTTAGTGTTTTCTTTAGCAATTTCCCTTTTCATGCAATATTTGTAATTCCTCCAAAAATGATTGCATTGCTTGCATTCATAATGTGACTACTCATTTTCCCATAGTCTATGTAATGTATACAGTTCAGAAAATCAGATGCTAATTAGTATCGATGCCTCTGTTGAACTGATAATGCTAAGTAAATAAAGATACTCAAGATCACAATAATAACGAAGAACATAAATATAATGTCAAAGCTACTAAGTTATCATGAGACACAAGAGATTACGTGGTTCGAATTTTGTCTACGTCCACGGGGTAATAAGTGATTATTTTGTATTAGATTATGGTGGTTACAAAGATCTTAAATGCTTCCCAAATTAATAGAGAGAACTCAAGTTGAAGTAAATACTTAAGTTCTAAACATTAAAGGGGTATAAGCTTAAGATTAGATCTTCTCTCCTCGATCTTGAATGCCTTTAGTTTGTTGGTGAGGCTTGGAATTTATAGCCCCTTCTACTCCAGGTATATCTTTGTTGTATTTAGATCCAACGTTCCCTAATATACCTTCCGTACAAATGGTACCTTCGTTCGCCGCATGCTTTCTCCAGTCGAACTCTGCCACCTCAGCTAACCCACGTTCCTTCGGGAACTTACTAGCCTTAGTACAGACTGTACCTTCGCCCACTGTTAGCCTTTTCCATTCAGGTTCTGCCACATCATCTTTATTCACGTTCTTGGATTATGCATGTATATAAGAGATTTATGCATTTAATGCTGATTAGATATGATATCTACCTCTGTCCCTTCGCCAACTGCCTCTTCATAGACTAGGATTTTACTTCTTTCATATTAGCCGTCGAGGCATACTTTCTTGGGGCGAGATAAAGTAGATCTATGAAGGTATCCTCTGTTACTGGGATTCCTCTGTCTAACGAGGTCTACACATTCATCTTGTATATAACCACTGAGAGCTTGACAAGTGCTCTGCATAATATTGGTATTCACAGTTTTCCCCTTTTCTTTCATATTCTACCGTTTGCTAGGATTTTGAAGAAAACTCCCGTAACACCGCCATTTTTGTACGTACCGATTGGGTGGTCCCTACATGACCTTTCATGCAATAACTTCCCCTTGAATTTCGGGACATCCAAATTTTTGGATTCTTCAGCCGCCTATAGGAAGGGAATAAAGAAGAGGAATTATCATTAACTTATTTTGTTCTTCTTGAACTGTCGCTCTCTATCTCTTTCATAGATATATTTATTCCGATGTTAACTGCTTCATCTTCCTTTCAATTCCTCAAGGATATGCTTCAACACTTGATCGTACAAGTAAGTGGCACTTTCTTTTTACTGTTGCTTTTCATGTTTCTCCATACTCGATTATGTCTTTCCCTTTATGATTAGGGGTTGTTATCTAGTATGGAGAAACATACGAGGGATGACCAGGTGAAAAAGATTCAGGTCCGAGGAGTTATGCAATATATTGGTAATTACTGGCATTCCCTTCGTAAGATCTAGTACCGTAGTAAGGGAAAGCCCACTTTGAAGTCTTACGACCCCTTTGTTGATGGAAGGTATAACTAGGAGGATTATACCCCTGCCAATTTCAATGCTACGTACGCTGATGCTATTCAGAAGAGTAACCTTCTTCCTTGGAGTGTTGTCCCTCATCTTATTCATGTCACCGCTAAGCAAATTTGGGAAGGTAACATCCTTCATCTGTTAGAGGAGATCGATAAGACCGGTTTGACTGTCATCCCTTATTCTGCTAGGTTACCTTTGCCAAAGTCTATCCATATCCATATTTGATCATGATGATCGATGGGCTCGTACTCCCCTTTGTGTGGTAGGTCCTTGGGTCTACGGTTTTACTACTACAGATCCCAATGCTTCTCATATAGATCTTTCCTTGCCTGAGAAGTATGATGGATATCAGCCTTGGGTTTTCAACCCTGCTGCTTCTCATGAGGTAACCTTCGTTTTTGTTTGAAGGTTTTCGCTTTAATATATTTGTCTGATATTCTGAGGGCTCTCTTTTGCAGTTTTCCCCTGCTTCTTCTGCTGGAACTGCTCCAGGCTCTGTTGCTAAAACTTCTCCGGGCTCTGCTGGTAATTTCGTAGCCACTAGGACTAGGAAAAGAAAGGCTTTGGCTGAAATAACTACGCCAACACCTGCAGAGGTAAGGATCTTAACCATACCTTTGTGTCCGTAGATTCCTTTGTATCTTGTCCCTGATTCTTAGCTGGCACATGCGTTCTTCCATAGTCTTCCAAGAGAAAGGGAAAGTTAAAGGATGTTATTGATCTTGAAGCATCAGACGAGGATACCAAGGCTTGTGAGGAGTTACCGTATGATGAAGATATAGAGGATATTGAGGATACTGGCCTCAGCCCTCATTTGAATAATATTGAGGAGGATTTTTCCAAGGATATCCCCAGTATGTTGCATGTCGTGAGTGCACTCAAATTAAATTACTTATTTCCACATAATTAACTGGTAATATAATGGAAGTAAGGATCGTTCCCACGAAGAGCAGAGAGTTTTAGTTGTCAAAAATGTCACAATGGGGGGTTTTGTTTTAGATTGTAGAACAAAGTAAATAACAAAGCAATTGAAAGTAATAAAGTTGCAAGCAATGGAGAGAAATATGATCAGGGAATCCTTCATCGTTACTAAACCGTCATTAAGTTATTATATTCATCCATTAATACAATTAATCACAGATTATTACCAACCGTGGAATAACATCTAGCTCAGTTCTATCCCCTAAATTCCTTATATCACTGAGTTCGGAAGCTCTCCAATACTAGATTCTATTCGTCTAAACCACCTAGTAGTAGCTCACTTAAGGTGTAATTTCTTCGAATGCTTTCTCTTTTTTGAATTATAGATTGATCCTAGTAGTTAGACTCTTAGCTCAAGGTCCACTTTTTAGTGTTGTTTATACACACAATCACTACACAGAATCCCTCTGCAAGGTCTTGTGTTCTCTACTTTTGTATGAATTATTCGACAATTACTTATCTCCTAACTCAATACTAGCATTTGATTGAATCAACAAATTAATTCAGTTGGCCACCTAAACAATCTATCAATTAATCATAAATGTCTAATTAGTATAAACAATCAACAATCATGTGAAGAACTTCAAAATAGATTTATATAATAACTCAAATCGTTTCTAGAACTTAGAATTCATCCCCAATCATTAAGAAGTTTAGCTACTCATGGTACTAACAAAACCCATGAGTTTCATATGATAAAATGGTAAAGAAATAGTTACGGTGATGAAGAATGCTCCAAAAACCTAGCTTTTCTCCCTTGTATTCTTCTCTCCAAAACTTGATTAAAGATTATAATATTGATCTCCCAAAAATATTAGAAGTTCTCTTATATAGGTATCCCAATTGTAGTTGTGCCCGTGCTCCAAATCCCGTTTCGAATGGTTTCCAAAACAATGCCAAATCCGTGTAAAACAACCAAACTCACGTCCATATAATATTCATGGGATTCACATGAACAGTAAATCCCAGCCCATTATCAAACTTTAACTGCCATTGGCCTTTCAGTTTCCTGGAACTGACAAGCATAGTTTCTTCTTTCAATTACGTATGGGATATCCCGTACGAAAGTTCTCCTGTAACTTTTTAACCATTTTTCTTCTTTCAGTTACGTCCAGGACTTCCCATACGAAATTTCTCCTGGATGTTTTGATTCTTTTCTTATATTAAACACGGATGGATTTACTCAACCGTAATATCTCCCGTAGATTTTAAAACTCACTCATACCGTGGTTTGTTCACGAAAATTCGAACTTGTGTTCTCTCGAGCTCAACTGCATCACTATTCACCATCGATTGCTAACTTCATAAACTCCAGCAGCATCTTCAAAGTCTTCTGCTTGGTCCATGTGGTTCCTCAAGCTTTTCTCTATCTCCCATTATCAATATCAACCACTCAGATTTCGTTGCTTATCTGAGTTCGAGAGAAACCCACCATCACCGGACCTATGAAAACCACGTCACGATCAATCAATGGCTACATCAACGCCATGCTCTGTTTCGAGAACTCAACAACATCATTATCTCTATCTCGTTCAATGCAAGCAGCGAACTCACTGTTTTGTAAGCATTTTCTACAGCTGATATTAGCATCAGCAGACAGCTTTTACTCCAGCTTTCCATTACTGGACATGCACCATTATGAACCCTAGATCTACTGTCCTTCAACTCAACAGCTCATCGCAATCAGCTTTAAACTCTTCTCAACATCTTACAATAGCGCCATTAATCTCTAGCCTAAAACCATCGATCACTACTAAGCTGTCGAGCTCCATTGCTTCCATGCTTGAGCTGTTGACCCAAAACCATCATAGCCTCGAGAAACCATCATCTTTCATCTCGCTGTATCATTCGCAGCAAAGGCAAACCATCGTCCATACTTTCAACCACCATCGTCATCTATTATTCTTCCCTGAATCACTAGCCAACACTGTCGTGATCATGAGACCACTAGCATCACTGCTCTTGTGTAGCCTTAACTACTGGCAAACAAACCCATGTATTCAGCCACTGACCATTCAATCTTCATTGCCCGATAATCACCACCACTGCCAAGCTCAACTCCGTCCAACTCGGCAAAACCATCATGAACCGAGCACAACATCAGCTCCATCCATTGACAACAATGCCTTGGATTGACCTCGACCCCTTTTAATGGCAGCAGTCATCACTCAATCACCATGAATCTCTAAAAATTACCATTACTGCCAACATCCTAGTCCATCTCTGCTTCGTTTGTGCATGAAAATAAGGAAGATGAAGTGCCCGGTTAAAACTTGACGCCTGCCTTTAACATGTTTTTTTGAATTATGGATTCCCCACAGTACAATACTCGACTGCCTTTAGTAGTTCCTTTAAAACAATTCATCCCTTAACAAAATGACTGCCCCTTAACGATCTGTGCGTAAACAATTTTGCAACTTTGCTTGCTTCAAATGCCCATAAAATCTTCATACGACGTCGGAACGACTCTATTCTTTCGACGTTGGCTTCGTATTTTCATCCTCTTCGAGATGATAGCATGCACTCCTAAGTTTGAATGAGTTATACTTGGTCTTTGGCCCTTCCCCGCTTTTAGCTAACTTCTTTCTTTGCACAATGAAGTGTTGATTCCCTTCTTTTGGATGATTTACCTAACAAAACACAAATAAAACAAAACAAACGTAATATACAATAATTCACAAGAAAATATAGCAAATACTAGCATGGATTCGACACTAAATATATGCAAAATATGCACTTAACAAATTCCCCCACACTTGGCTTTTGCTAGTCCTAGAGCAAACTATCTAAAATACAATAACTCCATGTCGCCGAGGATACAGTTACTCTAAGCATGAATAACAGGCCTTTAAACCCCTAGGTGTCCCTTGTGGACGAGTTATAGTCTCGTGAGGGCTTACAAGAGATATACCCACAAAACCTACTCCAATTTCAAAGCGTTCCAGCTTCCAAAGCATCCAAAGAGCTATGAGGACATAGAATTTCTGCATGCTAGTAATAAGAAGTTAGAAATACCAAAGAACATATTCATTCTTTAATCTTGAGTGAGAAATAACCACACCATAATGAGAGAAACACGTTTTTGAGAACGATCAATAAGAATTTCTCCTCGACTTCTTCCTCACTTAAAAGGATTTTATGATAATTGCACTCAATAAGACGGCTTTTTTTTATGGGTCTCACATGTGTGCATGTAGGAATGAAGAGAGAATCCTACACACGTTGAATGGCGGGAAGGAAACCTTCCGAATAATTTCTGGAGACTCCACAAAATCGTGGAAAACAAAAATATTTTTCTGATGATCTCTAAGAAAGGAAATCAACCACTATAGCAAGGATGGGAGTACTTACCACCTTCACATCTGATTGCAATGATGAAAGCACCACTCTCACAGCATCCAATAGAAACGTAGTCTTCGGCTCGTCTTCTTCATCTTGGTATTTGGTCTTCAACTGTTGATGATAAACTCTTGAACTTGTAGAACTTCGACAATTTGTACTCTTTTCCTCAATTCCTTGTTGCTTGAAACTTCTTTATATATTTTTCTTCCACATGGCCTTATTGAACAAATAACAACCTAAATGCAAATCTCTTTGTATATATATATATATATATATATTAAAGAAATTGTAACTAAAACAATAAATATGAAATCAAATTAACATGGCCATGAAAGAAGTACGTTGCCACTTTGATCTTCACAACTTGTAATGCCTCCGTGTCATAAACTTAAATAACTCTCATCTTTTGATTCTCTTCACTCTTGTAAATAAGTCTTCATACTTTGATATAATATTCCTCTCCTTATGTGTAAATCTTCAACATGTATAAAAATATGCTCATTGTATGTTGCTTTACTTGGATATGAAATTTGCCTTGTATTGTTTATTGTAAACCTCAAACGTCTTCAAATTTCTTAGTAGATTTTGCTGTCGCTCCCTTGTTGATGATGATATGTTTCTATGGACCTGTTGTTGGCGAGAGAGAGAATGGTGCTAACTGCAAATCAAACTACAAGAAGGTGGTTTTCATCTATGGACGTCACCCTCATGATTGAAAAAATTAGCACTCAAGAGATCAAAAATAGTGCTGAAAATGGTGTGAAGTTAGGTAGCTCACCATTCTACCCGGAATTAACGTACGGTGACACACACTCAAAAGAAAGCTCTTTAGTCAGCTACTAAGAAAATTCGGTATGGTTCCTTGGTTGATATGAAAATGGGTAGTCTCCGCTAATGATTGATTAGCAACTCTAATAATGCATTTCTCTATGCTCCTAATTTGCATCACCGGCATGATTAAATCCATAATTTAACACTTCGATTCGTAAGAAATCCGAATGTAGTTCCCTAACACTTCCAAGTTCAATTATGTCGGTCACAATCTCTATGTAAACATACCTAGAAGTATGCTAGTGACTCTAAAATCTCTACACGTTGAAGGTTTTTTATGCAAAATTTTGAAAAATCTATATGCAAAATACTCCCCCACACTTAAACTTCACATTGTCCTCAATGTGTAAAACCGAAAGTTCTGAATTCTGACGTAACATCAGATAAAACGCAAAACCTGTGCACATTGGTAAGGAATTTGGAAAAACTCCATTTCACAAAAGTTGTTATAAATGTGTTTTCTACATAGTATCAAAAGGGAATAGTGTTTGGATAAACGGTCTGACAGTTATGGTCTCTGGACTGAACTACGTGCAGTCTGAATTTTTCTGACGAAAAGGTATTCGTCATAATTTTCTTCTAAAATATATTACGGACTCAATGAAATTAAACATGGGGATGCAAATATGATATGAAAACAATAAAAAAAAATAGAAGGGTTCAAGATACAAAACCTATGGGTTGCCTCCCATTTTGCGCTTAGTTTTACGTCCTCAGCCCGACTTGGCATTCTCCTTATTCTACTCCTCCAGAGGGAGTAAATCACGAAGCTCTAACTCATCCACATTCACATAAGCGATGTTTTCATAGTATGGCTTCAATCTATGGCCGTTGACCTTAGAAGTAGTCCCATCTCTTAGACTAGTGATATCAACTGCACCATGAGAGTAAACATTAGTAACAACATATGGTCCAATCCATCTGGACCTTAGCTTACCAGGAAATAACTTAAGACGATAATGAAATAAAAGAACTTTCTGTCCCACAACAAAATTCTTCCAAGAAATCATTTTGTCATGGAAAAGCTTAGTCTTTTCCTTATATAACGAGAACTCTCGTAAGCATCATTACGTATCTCCTCTAGCTCATTGATTTTTAGTTGCCTATGTTTCCCCGATTTATCATACTCCATGTTGCACATCTTTACCATCCAATAAGCCTTATGCTCAAGTTCAACTGGGAGATGAAAAGCTTTGCCATAAACCAACCGATATGGAGACATACCAATCGGTCTCTTATATGCTGTTCTATACGCCCAAAGTACATCGTTGAGTCTATAACTCCAATCCTTATGTGTAGTGTTAACTGTTTTCTCAAGGATGGACTTAATCTCACGATTTAAAATTTCATCTTGCCCACTAGTTTGTGGGTGATACGGCGTACAAATCTTGTGTGTAATGTTGTACTTCTTGAGAAGAGCGTGGAAGGATTTCTTGAAGTGAGAGCCTCCATCACTGATAACCACTCTTGGTGTACCATGTCTAGAGAAAATATATTCCTTTACAAACTCACAAACAACTTTAGAATCATTAGTAGGGTGGATTTAGCTTCCACCCATTTTGAAACATAATCCACAGCAAGAAGTATATAAAATTTTCCATTCGAATTAACAAAAGGACCCATAAAATCAATGCCCCACACATCAAAAATCTCGACAGTGAGAATAGGATTGAGTGGCATTTGATTTAGAGCACCAAGATTTCCCGTTCGTTGACATCTATCACAAGATTTACAAAAAACATATGTATCCTCAAATAAGGTTGGCCAATAAAAGCCACTCTCAATTACTTTGAGAGCGGTACATTTTGCACCAAAGTGACCACCACAAGCATAAGAATGACAAAAAGATAGAATTGACTGAAATTCAGAGTTTGGTACGCACCTGCGGATAATTTGATCAGCACTATATTTCCACGAGTAGGGATCATCCCACACATACTGATTAGCTATTTTCTTAATGATGAGTGCCAAATATTGCATATTTATACACATTGTTATTGGCATTTAACTCATCTTTTGCGCTTTAAAATCATATATTATCCCAATTTCTGTATATTTACTGTTTTCAAGAATAAATATTTGTACTGATTAATTTTGTGTTCTTAGGCAGTAAATAAACCTTGGATGAATTGAGAAGCCAAAAGAGCAGAAAGTTGGAGGCTAGCAACTATGGAAGAGTTGCAACCTGCTTGCGCATCAGTTACAACCTGTTTACAAATTCATGGGTTTAAACTACCCATGATTCAAGACCCAAGCCCGTTTCCATCTTGAGCCATCAGATTTAATCTAGTAGATGAGTATCCAATGGCATCTCCAATCAATGCATCTACTTTCCCTTCTCCCGCCTCACATCCTAGCTACCTATCCCCTTCCCCCAAATCGCACAAAACACCACCCAACACTTTCGTTTTTCTTGTCCCCAAAAGAGCCACCTCCGCTTCAATTTCTCCATCAATCACTCAATCAATTAAGGAAAATTAGAGTTATTTTCAAAAAAAAGAAAAGAAAAGAAAAGAAAAAGCAAGCATCAATTAAGGAAAAAATTGAGGATTTGATTTGGTTTCTTTCTCTAAATTTTGAATCCAAGGATTGAGAGAATTTTGTGTATAAATAAGGGGTGTTGTTGTGTTGACCAAATCATCCAAGACTAGCTTGTTCATAATAGTTTCTTAAATTCAATTGTGTTTTCACCCTATCATGTTCTAAATTTATTTACTGGGGTTTATATGAAGCCCTAGTCTGCTTATATGTTATTTATACTTTGTGTGTTGTTCTTGAATGCTCAAACTATTTTAAAGATAGAACTTAATCCAAGTTTATCAATATTTTGCTCTCACAATGTATGTCATGTATCCATTGTAGTTAGAATATCACTATGTTGATTATGCTGCAACTCATGCTAAAAAATATTATTGATCCTTAGATTAGTTATGCTTTAACTAGACAATTAATGCTTTGGAGAAATACTTTAGTTGTGATTAAATTATCCATTGTAGAAACACCTTAGATACAAGGTAAACTTGAATCTGCTATAAGGACAAGAATAATATCACAAGTTGAATGCATATTGTAGGTTAGTGGAGGATTTGAATGCCCTAGTATCCATATTCTCATTGTTTACATCTTTTATCAATTGCATCTGTCACTTCTAATTACTTTCTGTTTTAAGTATCAACAAAATCTGTCGTCGTATCGACAAAATCAAACCCCTTTTGGCTACTCTCGGAATTAGTTATAGTAAAGCTTTTGAATCAACTCTACACTCTCCTTGTCTCTGTGGGATCGACCTTTATTTTACTTGTCTGCAATAGACGATGTGCACTTGCAGTTCGACATAGTCGTAGGTATCTTTCTTAGCCTACCAAGTTTTTGGCGCCGTTGCCGGGGACTCGGAAGCGGTGTAGTTGAAGTTTCTATCTTTATTTCACTGATTTCAAGTTATGTACATATTTGTTTCAGTTGTAAGTTATAGCTTGTCTGTCGATTAGTTTAAGTTTGTTATTTCCATCATCTGTGTACATAGTTGTCATCACATCTCTTTAGTGTTATCTTTAGTTATTAATTTTGTTCAATTAAGTTGCTTGCATCATAGTCTTGTAATTAGCATATTAAGTTACTTGTACCTTTAGCATAAGTTGGATTGTAAGTCTCCTGCCACTATTCACAAATCACTGTAGAAAAGTCAATTACAATCAATATTGATACTCTCTGATTTTGCTTTGAAACTTCGAAGCCCTGACAACCTCTTTTGAGCTCACCAGGTACTTGTAATACTGTTGCGGGAACTAAGGCAAAGGAAAAAGAGGAGCGGGACAAATTGCAGTTGTGCCTACACCTGGTAATAGTACCGGTGGTATCATTTCTAAACCTTGAATGTGAACTGTGTACCATCTAGTCTTTACAAGCATTTTTGTTTTAAGTGCATGAATTGTCTTTTGATTCTCGTGAGCAGTGAGTTGTGATTGTCCTGGTTGTTCGGATTTTTATAACATGTTGATTGGTATGCATGCTAGGCTATGATTGTGTCTTTTAGAGACCAATCAAACCGACTAGTTAGAATCATCCAAGAAAACATAGTTGAAATACCAAGTTCTGAGGAAGACAACCCTGACCAATCTGAGACAATGGGTGATGTACCTAACCCACCCCGTAGTCTCAAGGTTTTGTTGGTAGGATTCCCATATCAGGAAGCATTGGTTAGATAACATCTAAGGTCAATTAAGTAAAAACCAAATAATCTAAACCTACACTAAGACCCTAAGAGAAATTAAGAAATAAGAAGTATTAAAAGCCTGGAGTTTTATTTCGTTTTGAGAACAATAAGGTGGCTAGCAGGAGAAAAACAGTTGCGCAGCAAGAACAGTTTCGATTGATTTCGATAGATCATCTTAAGCACTTAAATCTCAAGTCTAGGGAAAGTTCTTTCTTGCTTTATCTTGTACTATCAGTTGTATGTAAGCTACAATCGTTGTTTCTCTTCAAGTTCTAGGTTAAGAAAAGAATTTCTAGGTTAAACTCGTTTTATTTATGATACCTGAAATTATAGGTACTGTTTGAACCATTAAATAGCATCCAACCATCGGATAATCTTGATTTATGAATATATTATACATTAGTATGTACTAATGACTCGACCAAATTTCAGAACGATCAGAATAGTAGAGGTTACATAAACATCAGTATTTAAGAGACTGGTTATGCAGATTTTGTGTGATTAGGAAGTTCTGAAAATCTAAAGTTATATAGTTTTACTTTATAAAATGCCCTGAAATTTTAAAGAGAGAAACCCATTTAGACAAGGAGTTTTTTGTATAAAATTGACTTGAATCCGAGTTTCGGAAGTACCCCGACTAACTGACTTTTACAGGTAAATTTGCAGGATTTCAGTTTTCGATAAACACATATAATTGATTGTATTTTAGTTTCTAACCGTTAGTTCTCGTTGAAATTTGGATATGATGTTTGTCATTTATACATGAATGAATGGTGAAAGTTTCTTTGAGATCATATTATTATTCACAATGAATATGATAGGACCAGCAGTGGATGTCAATGCAAACTAGCTTGCTGTAATAGGTTGTGAGTTGTTTACTGGGGTATTTGTTTCTGTTTTGTTTTGGGTTGTTCTTATGAGTCTTAATGTTGTATTGAAGTGCAGGTACTAAATGATACAATGTTTAAAATGTTTTGTTAATGGTTGAAATATGGCCATGATTTAAATCCTTATTTGAATGATACGTGGTATGTGTATCTACTTACTAAGAGAGCAGGGCCTCTTCTATTCAAATAGTTTGAGTGTCGCGGTGGGTAGTAGATGAGTTGTATAAGCCAAGAGTTCAGGGCCACAATAGCATATAGCTTGTGAGCACCGGTGGGCGCTGGACTAAATGTAAATATTTTATTCTTGAATGTGTATGTGTGAATTTTTTTTTGTGAACTCCCGAAGGTAAGCGGCATTGTCACATTGGTTGGAATGCTAAGTCTCTGATCTAAATTTTGTTGTACTTAAAACTTCTAGACTACCCTTATACTTTTGTATCTTAGATGCTATTGTTATATATGATGGAATGAGAATGAACTTGCAGTTATCAAGGCTCTGACCTTGTGTTGATTTTCTATTTCAGGTAGTAGAGTAAACAAGTGATTTAGTCGCAAAGTTGCTCTTGGAGTCGCTGCAGTTTTGTGGGAAGAAGTAGGACCTCTTCTTTGCAGTGAATATATTTTATATTTTTCTTTCTTTTTCCTTATTCTCAATAAGGTTTATCACTGAGAGACACCGGTGCTTGGCACCATGCTAAGAGTTTTTTTTTAGCCTTAATTATTTTTGAACATAGTTTTGTCGAAACATTCTAGTATTTATTTCTTAATTCAGTTGAACTTCTAGTCTAGTTCGGTACCTTTTCTTATGAAAAAGAGTTTTTTCTTGCAGTAGTGTTTTTAATTGAATATTACTTTCAATTCAGTTAGACGTTTTGACTAGCGTGAGCTATATGGACCTATGTTTGTATAGAAAGATCTTTAATTACTATTGATAGGGCCGACCGGACTACTAATATGAATTCAGGGTTGTCACATGTATGATTCACAGCCACAGTCATTTCATACATGGGATGACCTTACGAAAGAGTTTTTCAACAAGTTTTTCCCCAATCATAAAACTACGACCATTCGTCAAAATCTGAATAGTTTTGTGCAATTAGATGAGGAAACTCTAGCCAAATATTTGGAGAGGTTTAATGAATTATTGCTCCAATGTCCTCACCATGGTTTTGAAAAATGGAGACTTGTGCAAATTTTGTATGAAGGTTTAGATGTCAGAACCCGAACCACAGTTGAGTCAATTTGCAATGGTGTATTTATTGACAAAAGTGCTGATGAGGCTCGAACTTTCTTAATTGAATTCGCTGAAAAGACTCAACAATGGGAGTCCGCTCATGAACCTAAAAAGACTACCCCTGTAGTTAATGTCCATAGAATTGAGTCTGACTTCGAGGGAAATGCAAAAATTGCATCCTTGGCTAGGAGAATAAAAGCGATAGAGCTACAAAAGAATGTAAAACCTACTGCCCCTACTCTCCGTAACCTAATTGAAATGGCCACTTGTGCTGCATGCCATAGTTCAGACCACATAGTGGATAGTTGTCCAGAGATACAAGCATTTCATGAGTCAAGACCTGAACAAGCCAATGTTTTGTATCATAGGCAAGAGAACAATCCCTATTCTCAAACCTACAACCCAGGGTGGAGAAACCACCCTAACTTTTCATGGTCCAAGGTACCTGTACAAGGGGGAACAAATAATAACCAAGGATACTTATATCCTAGAAACCCCCAAGTGCAACCACATTCTCAGTACCCTATAGAGAAAAAGCCTAGCTTTGAAGACAGTGTCGGTCTGTTGACCCAAAATCTTTTACAACTTCAAAATACCACAGACAAACGTTTTACAAGTCTATAACTTAAAATGGGTCAAATTTGTGATGCATTGAATGAAAGAGAAAAGGGAAAACTCCCTAGTCAGCCCCAACAAAATCCAAAAAATGTATTTCAGGAAGGTACTTCAACTTGCAATGAGGCCTCCCATAATCAAGTAAATGCTATTACCACTCTTCGTAGTGGTAAAGTTGTTGAAAATAATGTAAGTGAACCACATTCGAGTAAGTCTAGATCAGACTCACCAGTGCATACAACCCCACAGAAAACACCTGTTGTGGAAAAGGAATCTGAGCATGGTAATGACTCTAAGAATTCCCATGATGCTAATGTCCCTGCACCATCTCATGTACCTGTTGCTCTATTCCCTCAAAGATTGGAGCAACAGAAGAAAGGTACCCAATACAATGAGATAGTGGAGATGTTTAAACGAGTCAATATAAATATTCGTTTTCTCGAAGCAATTAAGCAGATACCTGCTTATGCTAAATTCTTGAAGGACCTATGCATACAAAAGAGAAAGATTCATGTGCATAAGCGTTCCTTTCTCACTGAGCAGGTAAGTTCAATCATTCAAAACAAAACACCACCTAATTATAAATACCCAGGTAGTCCAACTATCACATGCACTTTAGGCAACCATACAATCGATAGGGCTTTGTTAGACTTAGGTGAAAGTGTGAACCTTTTTTCATACTCTGTGTATGTGCAGTTAGGTCTTGGGGAGCTGAAACCCACTCCTGTTACACTATAATTAGTGGACAGATCTGTAAAAATCCCTCGGGGTATTGTAGAGGATGTGTTGATCAAAGTTGACAAATTTTATTTCCCTGTGGACTTCATTGTGATGGATACTCAACCTGTGCAAAACCCAGATTGTCACATTCCTGTTATTTTGGGACGTCCTTTCCTGGCTACGTCCAATGCTATCATAAACTGTCGTGATGGAGTGTTGAAATTGTCTTTTGGTTACATGACTGTGGAACCGAATATCTTTCGTGTAAATCAAAAACCCACAGATTGTGATGATAATGAATTGCATGAGATTAACATGATTGAGAGTCTGATTCAAGACTCATTTCCTGACATCCTATCTGTGGACCCTTTGCAAGCATTTTTAGATTACCTTGACTTAGATCTTTTTGATTCTGAGTACATTGGGGAAGTTCGCTCTTTGCTTGAATCTGTGCCACCTATGGATATTGCTAAATGGCAGACTGCAGTGGAACCACTTCCACTCTCTGATTCTAAATCTGCATCATCTCTTGATGAACCACCTAAGCTTGATTTGAAACCATTTCCTGATACTCTGAAGTATGCCTTCTTAGGACCTTCTGATACTTTTCATGTGATTATTGCATCATTTTTAGACACAAAACAGGAAAGCAAACTTTTAGAATTTCTTAAGAAACATAAAGAGGCCTTAGGTTGGACCATCTCAGACCTTAAAGGTATAAGTCCCACAATTTTCATGCATCACATAAATGTGGAAAAATACACTAAACCATCTAGGGAAATGCAAAGGAGACTTAATCCCAATATGAGAGATGTTGTTAAAGGTGAGATTTTGAAGTTTCTAGATGCGGGTATCATATACCAAGTTCCAGATAGCCAGTGGGTCAGTCTTATTCAGGTGGTACCCAAAAAGTCTGGCATTACTATAGTTCAAAATGAAATGAATGAGCTTGTCCCCACCCGTGTGACCACAGGGTGGAGAGTTTGTATTGACTATAGGAAATTGAACACATCAACAAAGAAAGACCATTTTCCCATGCCCTTCATTGATCAAATTCTAGAAAGGTTGTCGAGACATATGTACTATTGTTTCTTAAATGGGTATTCAGGCTACAACCAAATTCACATAGCACCCGAAGACCAACATAAGACTACATTTACTTGTCCTTATGGAACATTTGCTTATCATCGTATTCCTTTTGGGTTGTGTAATGCACCCACTACTTTTCAACGTTGCATGATAAGTATATTTTCAGACATGATAGATGAGTTTCTGGAAATTTTCATGGATGATTTTTCTGTCTTTGGGTCTTCTTTTGATGAATGTTTGCATCATCTTACTCGTGTGCTTATTCGGTGTAAAGAAAAGAATTTGGTTTTGAATTGGGAAAAATGTCATTTCATGGTTGACTCAGGCATTGTTCTAGGGCATATCATCTCTGAAAAAGGCATAGAAGTAGATAAATCCAAGGTTGATCTCATTCAATACTTGCCTCAACCTCGTTCTGTGAGGGACATAAGATCATTCTTAGGCCATGCGGGTTTTTACCGCCGATTCATCAAAGACTTTAGTAAAATTTCAAGACCTTTGTGTAATCTTCTTGCAAAAGATGTTGCATTTGTCTTTGATGATGCTTGTAAGGAAGCATGGGAGCAGTTGAAAGCTATCCTTACATCTTCCCCTATAGTCAGACCACCCAACTGGACCTTACCATTTGAAATTATGTGTGATGCATTTGACTATGCTGTAGGAGCTGTTTTAGGTAAGCGAGTAGACAAACTCCCTTATGTGATATACTATGTTAGTAAAACACTTAATGATGCTCAAATGAATTATTCAACAACTGAGAAAGAGTTGCTAGCTGTTGTGTTTGCATTAGATAAGTTTAGATCTTATTTGATAGGATCTAAAATCATCATATATTCTGACCATGCTGCATTGAAATATCTTTTATCTAAAAAAGATGCTAATGCTCGTCTAATTCGATGGATACTCTTGTTACAAGAGTTCAACCTCGAAATTCGATATAAGAAAGGGTCGGAAAATGTTGTTGCTGATCACTTGTCTAGGTTGAATGTTGAATCTGCTGATGAATCCGTGCTTATTAAAGAATCATTCCTTGATGAACAATTGATGCTTGTATCTGAAATGCCTTGGTTTGCTGATATCGTAAACTACCTTGATACAGGTAGAATGCCTTTGCATTGGTCTAAACAAGACCATTCTAAATTCTTGGATGAAGTTAAACATTTCCTTTGGGATGACCCATATATGTTTAAGTACTGCCAAGACCAAATCATTAGGAGATGTGTCCCCAATTCTGAACAAAGGGATGTCATATCTTTCTGTCATGACCATGCATGTGGAGGCCACTTTAGTGCCAAGAATACTGCTACAAAGATCTTGCATAGTGGTTTTTACTGGAAAATATTGTTTAAAGATATCCATGCTTTTTGTGTTGCTTGTGATCGATGCCATAAATTAGGAAGTATCTCTAAAAGAAACATGATTCCCTTACAACCCATTTTGATTATTGATCTGTTTTATGTGTGGGGTATTGATTTCATGGGTCCATTTCCTAACTCTGAAGGTAAGTTGTACATTCTTGTTGCTGTTGATTATGTCTCTATGTGGGTAGAAGCCATTGCATATAAAACAAATGATCATAAAGTTGTTCTTTCTTTTCTTAAAGAAAATATTTTCTCTCGCTTTGGAACACCTAGAGCAATAATTAGTGATGGAGGTAGTAATTTTTGCAATAGAACTTTTGAATCACTTGTGCACAAGTATGGAATCACTCATAAGGTAGCAACACCTTACCATCCTCAGACCAGTGGCTAAGTAGAAGTTTCTAATAGGGAAATTAAGTATATCCTTGAAAAGACTATTAATCCTTCTAGGAAAGATTGGCCTTTACGTTTAAATGATGCTTTGTGGGCCTACAGAACTGCATACAAAACTCCCATTGGTATGTTCCCTTACAGACTTGTGTATGGTAAAGCTTGCCATTTACCTGTTGAACTTGAACATCGTGCATATTGGGCTATTAAAAGGCTTAACTTTTCTCTTGATAAGGCAGGTACACTACGGAAACTCCAACTCAATGATTTGGACGAACTGAGAAATGATGCTTATGACAGTTCAAAGATGTACAAAGATAGAATGAAGATGTCCCTTGACAAGCGCATTTTGCGCAAGTTATTCACTCCAGGCCAGAAAGTTCTATTGTACAACTCACGTTTGCACCTTTTTCCAGGTAAATTGCGTTCTAGATGGACAGGTCCATTCTTGGTATGTACTTTTTTTCCCCATGGAGCTGTTGAAATCAAAAACCCAACAGACAAGAACATCTTCAAGGTCAATGGTCAGAGATTGAAACCATTTCTGGAGCATCTGCCACCGGAAGTTGAGACCGTTGACTTGGAAGACCCCATCTATGTGGACTGATCTAGTTCACTTTTGTACATACATATGGACTACAAATCCATTCTCTTTCCCTTTTATTTCTCTCTTTGCATAATTGTTATGTGTGCTAACAAAATTATTTTGTATTGCGCTCATAATGTTTGCTTTCAAAGCATTCATTCAATTCTGGTTAAGCACCATCCTCTTTGCATCTGGTAATCTCTTTCCTTTATATTTGCTCTGCTTTGTTCTCATGGTATGTTTTTCTTCTTATGTTTTGAAACATTGAGGACAATGTTAGATTTAGGCATGGGGGAGTGTTATGCATATAGAGTTTTATTCTTTTCTCTTCCCTTTATGTTAAAAAAAAAATCAAAAAAATCAAAAATCAAAAATCTTTGTAAATATTTGCATAAAACCTCCAACTTTTAGAAATCTTAGAGTCACTAGCATGCTTCTAGCTATGTTTACATAGAGAATCTGACCGAAATAGCTAAACTTGGAAGTACTGGAGAACACAATCAGGTTTCTTGTTTATCTGAGCGTTAAAGTTGGATTTAACCATGCCGGAGAGCGAACTAGGTGCTGCAAAGTTATTTGGTAGTAGAGTATGATCACCCTTAGTGGAGACTACCTATTTTTCATCAAGCAAGGCACCAACCATCATTTGTGTGACTATCTAAAATATTTTTTTTAGAATGTTTACAGTCAGCACCAATCACTCTCTCTCAACAACATCAATCAGATCCATAGAAACACATCATCATCAACAAGCAGAGCGATATCAGAGTATTTGAAGAAAGTTGAAATAGTCCGAGGTTTACAAACAACAACAACAACAACAAAAAAAAAAAAAAAGATCTGAAGATGAATCAAAGAAAAATAAATGAAGAACCAATAAAGAAAGGAGGTGATTTTATCTGAGTGTTGACCGATCCAGACATCTTCATCCCAGGCAGCATCTTTCCCTAAATTATCAAATCTCCATCTTCGATCCGAACATTAATATGGATATCAAGTTGTACTAGCATTAAAAAAAACATACAGATCCATACTGAGATTCCACCAAAGACATCTCACTTCGGTTAACACTACTTCAGCCGCTCAAACTGCTTCTTGCATACTCCACCAATAAATGATCACTACAGCAATAAACCAAACAAACAGAAAGTGGAAGAACATGAAGAAGATGTGCAGAGAGGAAAACATGAAGAAGATGAGCAGAGAAGAAAAGATGAAGAATATGTGCAGAGAAGAAAAGAAGAAGAAGATGTGCAGAGAAGAGAAGAGAAGAAATATATAAGGCAGAAAATTAGGGCTCCATCAAGCCACCTAATCGGGCATCACTCGAAATGAAACCCGACCCGTTGCGGTTACCCATCCGACCCGCTAGCTGTTTTCACTCTAAAAAATTATAAAAAAAAATAATTAAAAAAAAAAAAAAAAAAAAGGTTCCGCGAAATTCAGAAGTTCATCATCAACAGTGGAAGACGAAGGCATTTCTATGGATGATGTGAGAGTGGTGTTGATTTCCGATCAGATGTGAAGGTAAGTAAGTACTCTCATCCTCCTATAATGATTGATTTCCTTTAGATCATCAGAAAAAGATTCTTTTTGTCCACAATTTTGTGGAGTCTCCAGAAATTATTTCGGAAGGTTTTCCTTCCCACCATTCAACGTGTGCAGGATTTCACTCTTTACTCCTGCCTGTACACATGAGAGAAACTATAAAAGCGGTCTTTTCGAGTGCAAATTTCATAAAACCCTATTAGTGAGGCAGAAGTTGAAGCTTGTGATTACTCTCAAACCAGAATTCTTTCATATGGTATGGTTATTTCTCGCTCAACTCTTAAGGATGAGAATGTGTTATTTGGTAGTTCTAATTTCGTGTTACTAGTATGCATAAACTCTATGTCCTCATAGCACCTTGGATGCTTGAGACTCTATTACACTCTGAAATTGGAGAGGGTTTTGTGGGTACATCTCTGGTAGGCCCTCACGAGACTACAACTCGTCCAACTAGGGACACCTAGGGGTTTAAAGGCTTAGTGCATACGCTAAATGCATTCGAGAGACCAGCGACAGTGGTATAGTTAGGATTTCTTAATTTTTGTTTCACTTGAGGACAAGTAAAATTCAGGTTTGGGGGTATTTGATGGGTTCCAAATATTGCATATTTATACACATTTTTATTGGCATTTAACTCATCTTTTGCGCTTTAAAATCATATATTATCCCAATTTCTGTATATTTACTGTTTTCAAGAATAAATATTTGTACTGATTAATTTTGTGTTTTTAGGCAGTAAATAAAGCTTGGATGAATTGAGAAGCCAAAAGAGCAGAAAGTTGGAGGCTAGCAACTATGGAAGAGTTGCAACCCGCTTGCGCATCAGTTGCAACCTTTTTACAAATTCATGGGTTTAAACTACCCATGATCCAAGACCCAAGCCCGTTTCCATCTTGAGCCATCGGATTTAATCTAGTAGATGAGTATCCGAAGACATCTCCAATCAATGCATCTACTTTTGCTGCTACCGCCTCACATCCTAGCTACCTATCCCCTTCCCCTAAATCGCACAAAACACCACCCAACACTTTCGTTTTTCTTGTCCCCAAAAGAGCCACCTCCCTTTCAATTTCTCCATCAATCACTCAATCAATTAAGGAAAATTAGAGTTATTTTCAAATAAAATAAAAGGAAAGAAAAAGCAAGCATCAATTAAGGAGAAAATTGAGGCTTTGATTTGGTTTCTTTCTCTAAATTTTGAATCCAAGGATTGAGAGAATTTTGTGTATAAATAGGGGGTGTTGTTGTGTTGAACAAATCATCCAAGACTAGCTTGTTCATAATAGTTTCTTAAATTCAATTGTGTTTTCACTTTATCATGTTCTAAATTTATTTATTGGGGTTTATATGAAGCCCTAGTCTGCTTCTATGTTATTTATACTTTGTGTGTTGTTCTTGAATGCTCAAACTATTTTAAAGATAGAACTTAATCCAAGTTTATCAACATTTTGCTCTCACAATGTATGCCATGTATCCATTGTAGTTAGAATATCACTATGTTGATTATGCTGCAACTCATGCTAAAAAATATTATTGATCTTTAGATTAGTTGTGCTTTAACTAGACAATTAATGCTTTGGAGAAATACTTTAGTTGTGATTAAATTATCCATTGGAGAAATACCTTAGATACAAGGTAAACTTGAATCTTCCATAAGGAAAAGAATAATATCACAAGTTAAATGCATATTGTAGGTTAGTGGTAGATTTGAATGCCCTAGTATCCATATTCTCATTGTTTACATCTTGTATCAATTGAATATATCACTTCTAATTACTTTCTGTTTTAAGTCTCGACCAAATCTCTCGTCGTATCGACAAAATCAAAACCCTTTTGGCTACTCTCGGAATTAGTTATAGTAAAGATTTTGAATCAACTCTACACTCTCCCTGTCTCTATGGGATCGACCTGTATTTGCCTTATCTGCAATAGACGTTGTGCACTTGCTGTTAGACATAGTCATATTTTTCTTTCTTAGCCTACCACTTAAGCTTTAGCTTTTGAAAATTAGACATAGTACTAGGTACTTGCTTTGTAACCAAATAGTTCACTATATCAGCGTACCAAGGTGTTGATTCTTCAATCGAGAAAAGTTGTTCGTCTGGAAAACGATCATGTAAGGGAAGTTCTTCTTCGGAAACAGCAAGTCTACTAAGATGATCAGCAACTGTATTCTCAACACCTTTCTTATCTCTAATTTCTATATTGAATTCTTGTAGCAAGAGAATCCAGCGTATGAGTCTTGGCTTAGCCTCCTTCTTTTTCAACAAGTATCGTAGTGCTGCATGATCAGAATATACAATCACATTGGCACCCACCAAATAAGCTCTAAATTTTTCTAAAGCAAATACTATAGCCAAAAACTCTTTCTCAGTGGTAGAATAGTTGATTTGAGCATCATTTAGGGTCCTTGATGCATAATAAATCACATGCGACCTCTTGTCTACTTTTTGACCCAAAACAGCTCCGACTGCATAATCACTTGCATCACACATTAACTCGAACGGCAAACTCTAGTCAGGTGACTTAATAATTGGTGCAGTAGTCAATAATTCCTTAAATTTATTAAAGGCATACTTGCACTCCTGGTCGAAGTTAAAGGAAACCTCCTTTTGCAACAATTTGCATATCGGCATTGAGATTTTGGAGAAATATTTGATAAACCTCCTATAAAAACTGCATGACCAAGAAACGAGCGAATTTTCCTCACCAAAGTGGGGTATTGTAAGTTCCTAATCAAGTATATCTTTTCCTTGTCCACTTCGAGCCCTTGATAGGAAACGATGTTGCCAAGTACAATTCCATGGTCTACCATAAAGTGGCATTTCTCCCAGTTTAAAACCAAATTAGTGTCTATGCATCTTTTAAGCACAAGTTCAAGATTATTTAAACAAATATCAAATGAATCACCATAAACACTAAAGTCGTCCATAAATACCTCAATGATGTTTTCCACGTAATCAGAGAATATACTAACCATACATCTCTGAAAAGTGGAAGGTGCATTGCAAAGACCAAACGGCATTCTTCTATATGCAAATGTACCGAAAGGACAAGTAAAAGTTGTCTTTTCTTGATCCTCTGGTGCAATAACAATTTGATTGTATCCCGAATAACCATCCAAAAAGCAATAATATAAATGTCCCGCTAACCTTTCTAGCATCTGATCAATGAAAGGCAAAGGAAAGTGATCCTTGCGGGTAGCCGAATTGAGATTTCTGTAGTCTATGCACACTCTCCATCCTGTTTGAACTCTTGTAGGAATGAGTTCATCATCTTTATTTCTAACAACAGTGACACCTGATTTCTTAGGCACCACTTGCACCGGACTAACCCATTTGCTGTCAGAAATTGGGTAAATCACACCCACACTTAGTAATTTGAGGATATCTTTCTTCACGACCTCCATCATTGGGGGGTTAAGCCTACGTTGAGCATCACGTACTAGATTTACATCATCTTCCATAAGGATTCTATGCATGCACATGGATGGACTAATGTCTTTTATATCAGCAATTGTCCAACCAATAGCTATTTTGTGCTCTTTCAGAACTCGAAGAAGGCGTTCTTCCTATATTGTTGTGAGATTCTTTGCAATAATGACCGGAAGCTCTTCCCCATCACCCAAGTAAGCATACTTTAAGTGATCAGGTAGAGGTTTCAGCTCTAATTTAGGTTCCTGCACAACAGAAGGTAAAGGAACTTCATCAGTAATAGGTAAAGAGATATATGAAATATTACCTGTTTTAAATTCTTGTGATGCCGTTAAAGTACCACAGGTCTCAACAAACTCCTTGGAAATATCAACGTACAAGTTAGGAATGCCATGGATGTCCAAATTAATGCTATTTTGTAGCACAAATTCTATTTCATCTTCTTTGTTCAAATCAAACATCTGTTGTGCCAAAGAACCAATAACATCAATAGAGAAAGCGGAGTGCACATCACTAGGATAACACATGGCCTCAAATATGTTGAAGTGAATGATATCCTTATCAAATTCCATAGTGAGTGTACCATTTTCCACATAAATCTTCGTCTTTGCTATTTTCATAAACGGTCTCCCAAGAAGTAACGAAGTCGATGAACAATTATCTCCATTATGCATATCCACAATGTAAAAATCAACCGGAAATATTAACTGATTCACTTGAACTAACACGTCCTCCACGACTCCCTTAGGATATATATTTGACTTGTTTTCCAATTGAATAGTAATCTTCGCCTCTTTCAAAGGTCCAAGATTCAAAGAATCATAAACATCGGCTGACATAACACTTATGGATGCTCCCAAATCAAGAAAAGCACGCTCGAATCGTCGTTTACCAATAGTAATTGGCACTATGAAGCCACCAGAATCTTCACACTTTGCAGGCATCTTCTTCAATAGCATAGCTGTTTCACTTTATCCAACCTGAGTAATTTCATTAGAAATCAACCTATCCTTCCTTGTACACAAATCCTTTAAAACCTTAGCATACCTGGGTACGGTTCTGATAGCCTCAATAAATGTGATGTTGATTTGTATCTTGCTGAAAATATCCATGATCTCCTTATCTTGAGCTTGCTTCTTTGATTTGGAAAAACGACTAGGGAAATGAGATGGTGTGGTAAATGAGGGAACCGTATCCTTAGGTTGGCCATTTGAGGTTGGCTGTTCCTTTGGGATGATTTCCTCATCTACTTCCTTTTCGATGTCGTTATTAACCACTTCTTGTTGCTTTGGCTCTTTCGTTTGTTTTCCACTTCTTAGAGTTACTGCATTAACGTGCTCTTTTGGGTTCACAAAAGGTAGTGATGGAAACTTTGTCGAAGCTTGTGCTTCCATTTGATTCATATCTATCGCCAATTGCCCAATCTGTACTTGCAAGTCTTTAACGGCAGCATCATTTTTTTGTTGATAAAGTAGGTTTTGTTAAAATATCGCCTTTTTCTCTTTGGAAGTTTCATCTTGCTTTAGCATCATAGCTTTCATCATCTCTTCTAAACTAGCTTTGATTCTGTTGTTGAGGTTGTGGATGAAATTGTTGTTGAAAACTACCTTGCCTCGCATAAGGAATATAAGATGCAACTTGCTTATTTGCATAACTAAAATTAGGATGATCTTTCTAACTTGTATTGTAAGTATTAGAATATGGATCATACCTTGGCCTAGGATTAGGGAATAAAGCATTAACTTTAGACTATTCTTCATATGATGGAGCTACTACAGAAGATATGCGATGAATCGCCTTCTAAATTGTACTTAAACGATGCTATGTATTCGGATATTCCCCCATCTCGCTAACTTTTCTAACATTTGAGTCATGTCTTGTATAAAACTATTGAGCATTTCAGGCCATACTCTCAATCAGACTAGTTGGTTGCGTGAGTGTCTTCTCAGTGAGTGAACCACCGGATGCTGCATCAATCAGATTCCTCTTTTCTGGAAGTAATCCTTCGTATAAGTATTGAATAATAAGTGTTGAGGATATATTATGGTGTGGGCAGCTTGCCAACAACTTCTTATACCTCTCCCAATATTCATATAAAGACTCCCCAGACATCTGTAGAATTCCACTAATCTCCTTACGAACGGATGCCGCTTTGGAAGCAAGAAAATATTTCTCCAGAAATAGCTTTTTCATCTCATTCCATGTTAATGCTTTATTACCTTGCCTCGCATAAGGAATATGAGCTGCAACTTGCTTATTTTCATAACTAAAATTAGGATGATATTTCTAACTTGTATTGTAAGTATTATAATATGGATCATACCTTGGCCTAGGATTAGGGAATAAAGCATTAACTTTAGCCTATTCTTCATATGATGAAGCTACTACAGAAGATATGCGATGAATCGCCTTCTCAATTGTACTTAAACGATGCTATTTATTCGGAGAGTCCCCCATCTCGCTAACTCTTCTAACATTTGAGTCATGTCTTGTATAAAACTGTTGAGCATTTCAGGCCATAATCTCAATCAGACTAGTTGGTTACGTGATTGTCTTCTCAGTGAGTGAACCACCGGATGCTGCATCAATCAGATTCCTCTGTTCTGGAAGTAATCCTTCGTATAAGTATTGAATGATAAGTGTTGAGGATATATTATGGTGTGGGCAGCTTGCCAACAACTTCTTATACCTCTCCTAATATTCTTATAAAGACTCCCCAGACATCTGTAGAATTCCACTAATCTCCTTACGAACGGATGCCGCTTTGGAAGCAGGAAAATATTTCTCCAGAAATAGATTTTTCATCTCATTCCATGTTGTAACACTCCCTGGAGGAAGACAATATAACCATTCTTCTGCTAAGTTTGTCAATGAGAACAGGAAAGCTTGTAGCATAGCCATATCTCTGTCTTCGACTCCTTGTCTTAGACTTGTCATCTTGTGTTGAAATACTTGAAGATGACGGTTCGGATCTTCACCGGGATGTCCCTTGAACTTCGGGAGATGATGAAGTATATTCGACTTCAGCTCCACTGGGTTAGTGATTGTAATGCACAGTGGTTGCGAATCTGTAGGTACTGAATATCGCAAGATAATAGTTCACGAGTATCGTAATAAATAAAGGAGGAAAGAGTTATAAAATGATACGATGATAGAAGTAGCGTGGGGAAATATGAAGTTTTGCGAGGATGAAATAATTTTGCGAGGATGAATTGCGATACTTCGCAATTCATATACAGCTGCATAAGTTTTACTATAATTAGGAGTTCAAAGGTAAAATTCGAGAGGTTCTTTTAATGAGTGTAAGAAATTATCTTAGGAAAGAGAATAGAAAAAGTTGTAACTATTCTAGTTCCATTTTGATAATTCTATGTAATCAACTAAGAGAATTAATAAGAAAATTATCATTCAACATCAAGAAATTCTTGAGTTTTTACTAATTCTATTGAGGGTGTAGTTGTAAATTATTCTGCAACTACATAATTGGCGCTAGAAACAGGGATTTGAAGAATTCCTGTACCAGAAAAATGACAAGAAGAAGAAACACATCAGAACCATTAACTGAAGTAAGAAGAAGTGTAAGACTCACAGGAGGAGAAGCAAATATAACAGGAGAACCTAGTAGGAGAAGGAGTAATCGAAGAAATCAAGCTCAACAAATAATAGATCATGATCGAGTGAGTATACACACTTGGAGAACTGATACACCAGAAGAAGAAGATAGAGAACCACAAATCAGAGAAAATGGGAGGTTGATGGGAGGAACAATTCTTGAAAGAGAAAGGGAGATGTTAGAAACATTGAGACAAGGAATCCAAGAAGAACGAATGATCGAAGCTGAAGAACGTGCCAATTTAACAAGACAAAATCAAGAATTGAGAATGGAAAATGAGATGCTACAAAGAAGGAAATCTCAAAGTGTTGCAAGATCAAATGTTAGAACAGAAAGAGAAGGACAAAATTCACCGATAATCAATAATGAAAATAATATGCAAGAACAAGCGTAGAATCAAGGTGAAAGAAATCAAGAGAATCGTTTCATTTTAATACCAAACCACGAACAAAACATGGAGAATTTACGAACAAGGCCAAATTCTAGAGAAAACAATCAGAATCGAGAGGAAGAACAACAACTTATGGAAGAAACTGAGAGAAAACAAGCAGTACATCAAAACAATCACGAGAATGGAGTAAGAAGATATGAAGAGGCTCGTAACAAACAAAATGTTGAGTATGAAAGAATTAAGAGAAGAATTGTAAATCAACAAACAGAAGTGGAGAGGAATGAACCAAACTCTTGAATCAGAGTACAAGCAAATCAAGAAGAAATAAATCACAGAAGGAGGAGAAATGAAGAAGAAGAAATTCCTGATATTCGCATGAGAAGAATGAGAAGAATAGAAAGGGAAGAACAAGAATTCCAAGATGCTCTGCGACTGAACAATTATGATAATTTAGAAAGAAGATATTTTCAAAATTATGCAAATGAAAACATTAATGAAGAATATGATAGAATGCGAAGGATCGCAAGGGAGGAAGCGCAAGAACGTAGAAGAAGAGAAGCTGCATTAAAAAGACCAATGGATGAGAATTCTGAGGAAAATGCATGGATCTTTCGAGAATTAGCAGAAATGAGAGGGATGATAAACAATAGAAGAGGAGGAGATAGAAGGCAATTAGATGAAGCAATAGAAGAAGCTGCGAGGACTCCATTTGCTAGAGAAGTACAATTGGGATGAATTCCACCAAAATGCAATTTGACCACACTTACCAGTATCTTTAATGGGACTTCATGTGCTATTCAGCACATTAAAGCATACATAAGATGCATGTTACAATGGGAGAATCAGGATGTTGTGTTATGCAAGTACTTCGCATCGAGTTTAACAGGGGAAGCTTTAAAGTGGTTCGAAGGACTCCCTAAGAACACTATTACGTCATTCAGTCATTTGCAAGGAACTTTCCTTGGAGCATATATCACAAATCACTCTTCACGTCTTGGTATTGAAGATGTATTTGGTTTAAAACAAAGAGTGGGTGAAAGTTTGAAGCATTTGGTAAGACGATGGAAGACTATGTGCAGTGATATGGCAGGGCGCGTGGATGAGAGATACTTGATTTTATCCTTCATAAATGCGATGTTCGCAACTGAAAAATTATATGTTCAAATCTTCAGAAGAAAGAATTCCATAATGATGACAGAGTTACGAGAATTGCAAGAAGAATACATTACACTTGAGGAAAAGCAAAACAGTATGGAGTTATATCCAGTAGCAAACACTAGCAATCAAGATGGAGGAGCAAATTTACTTCCCAAAATAATCAATGTAGTAGCAGGTACTTCGCAAACATCCTCACAAACTTCTTCGCAAATTTCAGAAGAGAACAAAATCAATGATAGCCAGCCAAAAATGGTAGCAATGGGTAGTAGAGATCAAGAAGAGTATGATAGAGAGAGGAATTTCTATAATCGAATAGGAAATAACCAAATTCCAAGATTAGATCAACAACAAGAAAATTATGGGGGACAAAGGAAAAATTATTTTGGACAAGGGAACCAGAGACAAAATTATAACAACGGTCAAGGAGGTCAAAGAATGGTAAGGGAAGAGATAAAGTTGCCACCTTTGAATACAAGTGTAGAAAAGATATGGCAAGCAATTATCCTGGTAGAGCATATACCAACTCCATGGAACATGGGAAAGGAACCACCAATGGGTCCAAGAAGTCATGAATTTTGTTCATATCATCATTTTCATGGACATTCTACAAATAATTTCCATAATATCAAGAGGATAATCTTGCGAATGATTGATCAAGGAAAACTAAATCAATTTTTACTTAAGCAGACACATCGCAACAATTACCACAGCTCCATCCATAACTCGCAGGAGAACACAAAGACAAGAAAAGGGAGAATAAACCCTACATATAGAAGTGGGATCAAAAGCAAGGAATGTTTTCTGTAATTCCATTGTTCATTCATATAAAACCATAGAGGATTTTAATGATAATGTGTTAAGCAGGGTATATGCGAGGGATGGTGAAGGAAAAGAAGTAATGAACATCGCAAAAATTTCACGACTTGAAGATTGGCAGAAATGTGAAATTTCTTTTGAAGCCACTGAAATTCCAGAAGGTTGTGAAGCACATGATAATCCATTGGTAGTAAGATTAGCAATCTACATGAATATGGAAGAAAACGAAGATGATATGGAGGAAGAATCAATTGGTCTTAATAGGATTTTGATTGATACGGGAAGTTCTGTCAATATCCTCTTCTATTCTCGCTTACAAAACTATGGGGGAAAAGATGCAGATTTAATACCTTCTACTTACAGAATTTATGGTTTTAATGGAACTGCTAACAAGCCCAAAGGAGAAGTGAGCATGCGAATTCCATTAAGTGGAATGCGAACTGAAATTCTGTTCTGCGTTGTTGATGTAAAATCACCATATAATGATTTGATAGGAAGACCATGGCTTCATGGAATTCTAGGCGTAGCTTCCACTATACATCAGTGCATAAAGTTTCCTCATATGAAGGGTATTGGAATTATCAAGGGTGATTGGGCTAAGGGAAAGAAATGTTATGATACAGAAGTAGAAGTTTGCGAAGGAAAAACTACTGAGAAGGAAAATTGGAGAAAAATAGCAAAGGTCAGAAAAGAAGTGAAAATTTAATGGCGGAGGATTAAGGCAAAAGAGAATAAAATTACGATGATAATCATACAAGAAATTTACGATGATAATAAGGGGTTGTGATTTGCGAAGAAAGAAGAAGGAAAATAATAAAACAAGAAGGTAATCAGTATGTTTGCTCGTGGAAATGAGGTATGTTGCAAAACAAATGTTTTTATTTCGTGATAAATTTTACGAATATTGTTTTCTCGCAGGAAATTGGGAAAAGTTACGAATTTCAAAATTTATATTGCGATTAAACTTTCATCAATTTGCGAATAAAAGACCGCAATCTGTGATCAGCCTCCAAAAAAGAAAGAGAGCCGCAGAAAATTTTATACAGGCAAACCTTTGTGGCGTACACCCTAGTTCGCGAAGCTATATATCGTAAGAGGCAAAGTCCTAAAGTACGTCATTTAAGGGGGTACCTATAAATGTGGCTAAGGGTAACCGGAACACCACCAAGGGCCCTTAGTACATGGGAAAATTTTAGGGGTACAACCCAATAATGGGGTACCTATCCGGGTTAGACACCTTGGATTCTCACCTAATCTAGCGACATTACGCAATATAAAATGCGGTGTAAGAGGATTTAGGTTGGGCGAATAAGGCATACTGTCTTTCCCAAGAAGTGTAGAAAATGATCAAGGCGCCGAGGTACACGGTTGAGTCAAGAGTGCCGGGTGAGGTTGAACCACATCTGCCATTTTTGACAAGTCTTGGCAAATGATGCACTTGGCCCAAAGATACCCCATAGGGTGCAACCTCGTAACTATAAGCCCTATAGGCAAAAAGGATAAGAGGTTGCGATCAAAAGCTGGTTGTTGGCAGAATCGGATGGGAAGAGCTAACCTTATATGGTCGATGTACGCTTCCTTGAAGGGGCAACCAGGGGGGAGATAAAGGGCAGCACCCTTCATTAGGGAGTTGATACGTGCTATAAGACGCAAATGTCACGAGGCTTCTTGTTTGCGAAAACATAAAGGCTTGTCATATTTGTGCAACAAATGAAGTTCTGCTAGCATTCTAAAAAATAAAAAAAGAGAGAAGGAAAACATACAAAAAGAACTCGCAGAATGAAACAAAGAAGTTAAGATGAGATCAATGGGTTATTACATGAAAGTGTAAAAACGTCATGCGATTTCATCGCAAGACGATAATGTCACGAGGTTGTATGTTCGCAAGAATGTTCAGACTTGTCATATTATCGCAAATACAAAAATTTACTACAAAAGAGGTGGAAAATAAGACCTTTACTTAGGAAGGCATGATAAGACCACAGAAATTAATGAAATTCATTACATCAAAATCATTGAAGAAATTATACAAGAATATACATTATGAAGATCTGAAAAGAAGACAACTTCGTCGATATCATTGAAGAAATTTTACAAGAATATACATCATGAAGTTTTGAAGAGAAGACAGCTTCGTCAATATCATTGAAGAATTTTTACAAGAAGTCCTATCAAAGAAGATAACATCATTGAAGAATTTTCACGAAGACTTAAAAAAAGATGCGATTTTGATAGCAATCAAATACAGATAAGTTCATACTCGTAAAATTTTACGAGAATTACATACTTCTTATACTTCTCCATATATTGAATATTTCTCCACAAATTCAATACTATTTATACTTCTTCAAGAATATATCATATTTATTATACTTCTTCAACGGATATTTAATTTTGCGAAGGTTAAGTACTTATTATACTTCTTCATACAAAGAGTAATAATTCTTATACTTCTTCATATATTGGGCAATTCTTCATGAATTGAATACTGCTAATACTTCTTCAAAGATATTTTATACTTCTTAAGGGTATTTCATATTTCGTATACTTCATACTTCCTATACTTCAAGGGGAGATTTATTATTTACTTCCCAACATTCCGCAAAAGGCAAAAGGCTTATATTTCTTATACTTCAAAGGGAGGACTTTTTATTCATAATCACAATAAGACGAAACTTCGTAAGATAAATTGAGAAGGATATTCTAATACTTCCAGCGATAGTTGATCATTTGAAGAGCAATAATAAGGGGAAGGGAATACTAAGCTAAGTCTTTAAGATATATTATTTCTCTCCACATGATCAAGTTATGCGAATAAGGGAAACAATCAATCAAAGAAAGATTAATTCAAATTAAGCTTTGAAAAAGAAATTGTTGGATTGATTAAAAGTGCAATCAAGAAGAAAGTGTTGTATTGAAAAGAAACAGAACATACATACAAAAAAGAGTGAAGTTACACAACAGATATACAAAAAAGAGTGAAGTTATTTTTCAAAGCGATCTATTCCCATCAAAATGATCTTCTTCTTCAACTTCACTATCATCTTCAACTTCACTATCATAGATTTCCAGATATGGAGTATCTTCAGTTTTTCTTCGGAAAGGAGCGTATGGTACTTCTTGAGAGGAATTTCATTATCTTCGCAAATCTTGCGAGTCATCTTAGCTCGAAAACGCTTGACATATAAACTATGGTTATGCTGGGAAATTAGAAGTTCTAGATCTCAAATTAGAAATTTTCTTATTACGGTTAGCAAGGATAGTTTCCAGATCGTCATTCATCTTCGATAATTTTCCAGCAGCAAGGAGAGAAATTAAGGAATTGGTTAGCAAATTACGAAGGAAAAGTAATCAAAATAATTACCATCGCAAAGAATTTACCTTCTAATTGCTTCTTATCATTACGAAGAGAAGAATTTTCAAGCTTTAATTGATTATTCTCCTCAAGAAGAGAAGAATTATCAATTGCGATGCTCACAGATTGTGAATTATCTTCGTGATGGGATGTTAATTCTGCGTTATCAATACTTAAATCCTCTACTTTCTGACGGAGATTTGAATTTTCAACCTCTAACTTCTTACAACGATTCAAAGTTTTCTTCTCAGCAATAGAATGACGTCTTTCCCAATCAGAAGCAAAATGCACAACTAACTCTTCCAACCTAAACAAGAAAAAAGGGGTTAGAAATCAACAAAATAAGGGAAATAAACAAGGAATAGAGAAGAAACTTACCATGCTACCTAAAGCATATAATGAAGCAGAGAGACGAATCTTGAAATGCCTTTGAGGGAGTTATTATCAATTACAAAGAGGAACTTTACAAGCCTTCGCAATAAGTTTGTGAGCATTCTCTGTAGGAGAATTTCCTAATCCACGAGAAGAATGGAGGAAAGCCTCGAGATATGCTAACCATTGCTTTGAGGAAAAGTTTCGGATATCTTGCAATCTTCATTTTCACCTTCATCAACATCATTATCATCATCTCCTTCGTCAGAAAGGGTATCGCAATTAGAACTAAAGTCCTTCTCAGGAAATTTATCATCTTCATCACCAAGATCTTCCTCAATATTCTTATTAGAAGAGATTACATTGGAATGAGACTTGGTTGAGAGTTTCTTATTTTTCCTCCTCTCGTAAACAACATCTTGAAGTTTCCTTTTCCCTTTGCGAAGAGCATCATCTTGACTACCAGAAGCTTGGGTAACCTTCGCAGAATGAAGAGTTTGTTGTCTTGCAGTAAACCTTTTAGAAGAAGTAGAACTCTTATTTTCACTCGCAAAGAATCTCGGAAGAAGTGGAACCTGCAAATTCAAATAAGGATAAGAAACAGAGGCAACAATATATTGTTTAGAAAAATACAAGAGTGTTTCTTACCTCATTTGAAATTAAAGGGTAACAAAAAGATAAGGAGATGGAAGTACATACATTTCTATAAACCCAAGGTTGATAATGGCGGTTACGAAGGTTCGCAAGAAGTTCTACTATCCCAGAAATATAAGAACCCGATAATATTAAAGGGTACTTATACCAATCTTCATCATTAGAACGACGAGGTGTCTTATTATTTCCTAAGGCATAATCAATATCGTGCATGAGAAGATCATCTGCTGCGATATTATATTTACGATGAAGACGAACACCCCAATGATTATCTTCTTTCCTCGCAGGAATTAGTGTGTAATTTTTGAAGAAACCCTCAACTGTATAATTCGCAGCAACAATTTTCATATTTTCAAATCCAGGTTTCCTAAGATCAACTGAATACAAAGATTTCCCAAAAGCGGCACGATTTGCGAATTCAACTAAGAGGCGAATACAATCACCAGTCAATTGGTAAATGGCACAAGAAAAATTGGGGTGGGAAATAATTTCATAGAATAGAGGAAAGTTAACATCATAAAGAGGAAGAGGAAGACCATGAGGATTTGACCTCGTGAGATTAAAATTTTCTGATCATCCCAAACATAGTTGGTAAAGAGCTTCACAAAGAGAGAAGATTTATTATCATAACCTTCAATCTCAGAGAGAATGAGGTCCCTATCAAAGAAGTTCCGCATTAATCTGCTCAATAGTTTTCTTCTTTGGTGCCATTGAATATAAGATGGAAAATAGAAAGGAAAAAGATAAAAGAGATTGCAGAGGCGTATGGTGAAGAAGATGAATAAGATAAGAGAATAAAAAGCAAAAACAAAGGATAATATTTATAAATAGAGAGAGTTTGATGAAGATAGAAACTCATTAATACGAGTAAGCGTGAATGGTTGAAAAGAACGGTTACGAAGAAACGTGTCAAAAAGGTAAGGGAAAAGTAAAAAGACGTGTTGCGAACTTGATGGGTGGTAATAACTACACTAAATTTACAAGAATAGAGATTCTCATGACATTTCTTCTTCGTAGAATTGACATGAGAAGAGGCAAGATGTAGGTACTGAATATCGCAAGATAATAGTTCACGAGTATCGTAATAAATAAAGGAGGAAAGAGTTATAAAATGATACGATGATAGAAGTAGCGCGGGGAAATATGAAGTTTTGCGAGGATGAAATAATTTTGCGAGGATGAATTGCGATACTTCACAATTCATATACAGATGCATAAGTTTTACTATAAATAGGAGTTCAAATGTAAAATTCGAGAGGTTCTTTTAATGAGTGTAAGAAATTATCTTAGGAAAGAGAATAGAAAAAGTTGTAACTATTCTAGTTCCATTTTGATAATTCTATGTAATCAACTAAGAGAATTAATAATAAAATTATCATTTACCATCAAGAACTTCTTGAGTTTTTACTAATTCTATTGAGGGTGTAGTTGTAGATTATTCTGCAACTACAGAATCTAAGCATGGAGATGTCAACTCTCCTAACTTCCTCTCCGGAGGTGGAGGTGGTGGTGGGTTATTGTTACCGCCTACCATTGTTGATGTAGAAGGTTCTTCTTGAAACTTTGGACGTGCTTGTAGTACCGTTCCCTTACGATTTTAAATTCCACACCTCTGGTAATTCCAATCAATCGATGCCAGAGATTAAGTACCTGAAATAAAATTATCAAAATGTAAATCAAAAACCAAAAATAAAAAGAAAACAAAAAGAAATAACAACTGAAGCTACCGACTGCTCCCCGGCAATGGCGCCAAAATTTGTTGCGTGTCGTGAGTGCACTCAAATTAAATTACTTATTTCCACACAATTAACTGGTAATATAATGGAAGTAAGGATCGTTCCCACGAAGAGCATGGAGTTTTAGTAGTCAAAAATGTCACAATGGGGGTTTTTGTTTTAGATTGTATAACAAAGTAAATAACAAAGCAGTTGAAAGTAATAAAGTTGCAAGCAATGGAGATAAATATGATCAGGGAATCCTTATTCGTTACTAAACCGTCATCAAGTTATTATATTCATCCATTAATACAATTAATCACATATTATTACCAATCGTGGAATAACAGCTAGCTCAGTTTTATCCCCTAAATTCCTTATATCACTGAGTAAGGAAGCTCTCCAATACTAGATTCTATTCGTCTAAACCACATAGTATTAGCTCACTCAAGGTATAATTTCTCCGAATGCTTTATCTTTTGTGAATTATAGATTGATCCTAGTAGTTAGACTCTTAGCTCAAGGTCCACTTTCTAGTATTGTTTATACACGCAATCGCTACACAGAATCCCTCTGCAAGGTCTTGTGTTCTCTACTTTTGTATGAATTATTCGACTATTACTTATCTCCTAACTCAATACTAGCATTTTATTGAATCAACAAATTAATTCAGTTGGCCACCTAAACAATCTTTCAATTAATCATAAATGTCTAATTAGTATAAACAATCAATAATCATGTGAAGAACTTCAAAATAGATTTATATAATAACTCAAATCGTGTCTAGAACTTAGAATTCATCCCCAATCATTAAGAAGTTTAGCTACTCATGGTACTAACAAAACCCATGAGTTTCATATGATAAAATGGTAAAGAAATAGTTACGGTGATGAAGAACGCTCCAAAACCCTAGCTTTTCTCCCTTGTATTCTTCTCTCCAAAAATTGATTAAAGATTATAAGATTGATCTCCCAAAAATATTAGAAGTTCTCTTATATAGGTATCCCAATTGTAGTTTTGCCCGTGCTCCAAATCCCGTGTCGAATGGTTTCCAAAACTAGCCAAAACAATGCCAAATCAGTGTAAAACAACCAAACTCACGTCCATATAATCTTCATGGGCTTCACATGAACAGTAAAGCCCAGCCCATTATCAAACTTTAACTGTCATTGGCCTGTCATTTTCCAGGAACTGACAAGCATAGTTTCTTTTTTCAATTATGTATGGGATATCCCGTACAAAAGTTCTCCTGGAACTTTTTAACCATTTTTCTTTTTTCAGTTATGTCCAGGACTTCCCATATGAAAGTTCTCCTAGATGTTTTGATTCTTTTATTCTCTTAAACACGGATGGGTTCACTCAACCGTAATATCTCCCGTAGATTTTAAAACTCACTCATACCGTGGTTTGTTCACGAAAATTTGAACTCGTGTTCTCTCGAGCTCAACTGCGTCACTATTCACCATCGACTGCTAACTTCATCAACTCCAGCAGCATATTCAAGATCTTCTGCTCGGTACATGTGGTTCCTCAAGCTTTTCTCTATCTCCCATTATCAACATCAACCACTCATATTTCGTTTCTTATCTGAGTTCCAGAGCAACCCACCATCACCGGACCTCTGCAAACCACGTCACGATCAATCAATGGCTAAATCAACGCCATGCTCTATTTCGGGAACTCAACAACATCATTATCTCTATCTCGTTCAATGCCAGCAGAGAACTCATTGTTTTGTAAGCATTTTCTACGACCGATATTGACATCAGCAGTTAGCTTTTACTCCAGCTTTCCATCACCGGACATGCACCATTATGAACCCCAGCTCGACTATCCTTCAACTCAACAGATCATCACAGTCATCTTTAAACTCTTCTCAACAGCTTACAACAACGTCATTAATCTCTGGCATAAAACCATCGATCACTGCTAAGCTATCGAGCTCCATTGCTTCCATGCTTGAGATGTTGACCCAAAACCATCACAGCCTCGAGAAACCATCATCTTTCATCTAGATGTATCATTCACAACAAAGGAAAACCATCGTTCCTACTTTCAAACACCATCGTCATCTATTCTTCTTCCCTGAATCACCATCCAACATTGTCGTGATCACGAGACCACCAGCATCACTGATCTTGTGTAGCCTTAACTGCTGCCAAACAAACCCATGTATTTAGCCACTGACCATTCAATCTTCATTGCCCGATAATCACCACCACTTCCAAGCTCAACTCCGTCCAATTCGGCAAAACCATCATGAACCGAGCACATCATCATCTCCATCCATTGCCAATAACGCCTTGGACCCCGCAATAAAATAAAGAAGATGAAGTGCCCGGTTAAAACTTGCCGCCTGCCTTTAACATGTTTTTTTGAATTATGGCTTCCCCGCAATAAACTACTCGAATTCCTTTAGCAGTTCCTTTAAAACAGTTCAGCCCTTAACAAAATGACTGCCCCTTAATGATCTGTGCGTAAATAATTTTGCAACTTTTCTTGCTTCAAATACCCATAAAATCTTCATACGACGTCGGAACGACTCCATTCTTTCATCGTTGGCTTCGTATTTTTGTCCTCACTGAGATGATAGCATGCACTCCTATGTTCGAACGAGTTCTACTTGGTCTTTGGCCCTTCTCCGCTTTTAGCTAACTTTTTTCTTTGCACAATTAAGTGTCGATTCCCTTCTTTTGGATGATTCACCTAGCAAAACACAAATAAAACAAAACAAACATAATATACAATAATTCACAAGAAAATATAGAAAATACTAGCATGGATTCGACACTAAATATATGCAAAATATGCACTTAATACAGTCCCATCCGGCCGGCTCAGTGGAGGGTGATAATCTCCTAGTTGGTGGTGAATATTCGTTGATTAACCCTGTTAGTGTTCAAGCTCCAGCTCCAACTTTATCTCCGAAGGTGACTTCATCTTCTGCCCCTAGCGGAGTATTGCATGTTTCTTCGGCTACATATGAGGTTATTGTTGTAGATTCTAAGAGTTTTCCTTCATCTCCTGCTACTTCGCTTCAATCAAGTGGTTCGTTTTCCAAGTTTGTTATCCCTGTGGTGAGGTTTAGCAGCTCAGATTCTCAGCCGAAGAAGAAGGTTGTGATTTTACTGTCTAGCTTCTACTTCACTTCTACGCCAACCTCGTTAGGAAGTGCTCAGTATGTTTCTACTTCCCCTGTTAGCAAAGCTATTGGACCTCCACCTTCATCACCAAATTGGACCGTACTGGGTAATATTCCTTCTGCTGGTGATATGGACTTAGGTGGTGCTCAAGCTTTTTCTTCAGTTCCCAATTCGGCCACACTATGCCATCCCTTTATCGTGGTGAAGGTTCAGTTCTCGTGCCCCATGCTTGCTCTCAAGCGATTGATGGAGTCGTTGCTGAGACTGATAAGGGTAAGCTGCCTGAGTGCTTGAGTCTTTGGAGTTCTGATGATGCTATCCTTGAAGACATAATGCATGATTCAAAGGGACCTTTTTCTGCTGAGGCTGATCGTCACCAACTGGCTGGTTCCTTTGAGATTACTTCTCAGTTAGGTGTTATGTCTGCTCAATATCGTGTGGCTAAGGATCTATTCTTTGATCCGGATTTCCTTCGCTCTAGTCATAGCTTTGGTGAAATCTATAGGGGAAGCATCCAAGATATGGAAGCTTTCATGGACACCGATGCTGATTTCCTTCCTCGCCTTTCGCTATTCTCAGTAAGTGATTCTTACCTTATCGTCTTATGCTTTATTTTAGACCCTTCGTATGTTATTATACTCCATTTACTAGAGCGTGCTCGTCAAGAATATGCCCTTGTTGGCACATAAAAAACTTCGTCTAGTGAAATGCTTCTACCTCGAAGATATCTTCGTTCGAGGATAACCTGAGAAAGACTCAGAGATCCTTGGAAGCTTGTTTGTTGGCTCTTGAGAGGGATAACAATGCTGCCAAAGTTGCTGAGGATGGGCGCAAAGATGCTGATTCTTCCTTGGCTGTTGATTCATCTAAATTTATAGCCAAGTTATCCTCTAATGAGCTTAGACATCTTCGGGAGCAAGTAGACAAGTTATCCTCTGATGTTTGGTATTACCAGAAGAAGTCGGACAAGTTGATGAACGTGACTGTTCATAATGAGGCCCAACTTTCTCTAGAGTCTGCTCATATACCATATCCTGGTTTAGCAATGCTTCATTTTCGGATGTGCGCAACGGATATAGATGTTTCACAGTTAACAACGTTAATATCCGTTGCGCACCAGATTATCCATTGCACAAATTATTAATATTTCATTTATTATTTATTAATTAGTGGTGCAACGTATGTCAACATGTATAACCGTTGTACACCGTGTGGTTTTTTTGTAAACACGTTTTTTTTATTTATTAATTATTTTTTTAATTTTAATTTTTTTTTTTTTTAATTTTTTTTTTTTAAATTACTCTCTCTCTTCTATTTTTCATCGAAGGATTTTTCTCTTTTTAGCCGAGAGCGAAGAGAAAAGTTTTTCACTTCTTCAATCTTCAACAAATCAGTCTACCCCGTCTTCGATAGATTTTAGGTTTCAACAAGAAATCCATCATCAAATGAAAACCCTTCATCAAGAAATCTCGATCTACAAATACATCATCTAATCAAACCCCATCTTCAATAGATTTTAGGTTTTCCTGAAATATAAAAATCAAATCATTCAAGTCTGATATTAACTAGTTTGTTGGATTATCATCAGGTAAAAACTAGTTTGTGCTTAATTTTGTTTTCATCTGAAATCATTTGATAGAGTTAGGGTTTTTGATTTTGACCTAACTAGTATCTGAAATAGTTAGGGTTTTTGATTTTGGTGGTCTTCAAGCTTTAATGGAGGAACAATTATGATTCGTAAAATAACATGTGTAGGGTACTAGACGATGTACATCCGTGCATGTCGATAGATGCTTACTCTTGCTTTTCGAGAAGGGTTCTTTGATGTTTACTGTTATTCCAGCTCTTTGCTTAATTTATTTTGTCTGTTTGATATTCATAGTATTCCTGTTTGTGGTTGTCCTATGTGCAAGTGAATGAATCTATTGAAGTGTAAAAATACTCAAGTGGTTGTAATTTAATCATGTTCCTTCAGGATAAGGAAGGTATCCCACCATATTGGGAGAGGTTGATTTTTGCTAGTAAACAATTGAAAGATGGGCGTACCCTTGCAGATTACAACATCCAAAAGGAATCAACCCTTCACTTGGTCTTGAGGCTTAGGGGAGGAACTATGATCAAGGTTAATACACTTACTGGTTAAGAAATTAATATTGAACCAACTGACACCATTTATAGAATGAAGAAGTGTGTTGAGGAGAATGAGAATTTGGTGTGTATAACCTTTTGAAGAGTGGACTCTTAGGATAGTTGTGTATAATGTGCTTATGTCAATTTTTTACACTTTGATACATATATTTTATGCTCAGCTCGCTAGTTGATTAAATACCTTGTCAACCTGAGGCAAATATCAACGTTTATTAACTACACTAAAGTTTTCTTTGATTTTACGAGTTTAGATTATGTTTGGTGTGTTCTTGTTATTTAGTTTGGTCTATCACACTCTTCTAAATGTTCTTTTTCAAATGACTAAGCCAACATTTGACATGTATCTAATTTTCCAATAGAAATCATGGGTTGTTCTGGTTTCCATCCTAGTAATATTTCTAATAATATGCCTGCGTTTTATGAGCTATATCTGAATAGAATTTTTAGAAGTGGCTAAGAATTTTATTTTCTTGTTTTTTTATTTAAATACATTAGTCAATAGTTACACATATTTCTTTTGTATGTTGCTTCTCAGAACACTAGGGAAACAACATTCTCTTTAAGGAAGATGCCTTTGGTTAAAGCCAAGAGGTATTTGGAGGATGTATTGGCACACAAGCAATTCATTCCATTTAGACATTTCTGTAGTGGTGTTGGTAGGACTTTCTCAAGCCAAGAACCGTCACTCAAATGTACAAGGACGTTGGTACGCCAAGTCTTCCAAGTTTATCCTTGACCTGCTTAAAAATGCTGAAAGTAATGCTGATGTAGTTATCTCTTCTTTGTTTTATTTTTACTTCATCAAGTTAGATTTTACTTATCTGAATTATTTCTTATCATACGATGCAGGTAAAAGGTTTGGACGTGGATTCACCATACATTTCTCATATCCAAGTTAACCAAGCTCATAAGCAGAGGCGTAGGACATACCGTGCTCACGGAAGAATCAACCGTAAGTCTCCTTTTAAATATATTTTGTTTCTCGTTTTTTGGATGGTTGGATTTAAGATGACTGCAATATTCATCCTTGACTCAGCTTACATGTCATCTCCTTGTCACATCGAGCTGACCTTGTCAGAGAAGGAAGACGCAATTAGGAAAGAGGTGAGGGTCACTGGAATATTAACATAATTATAGTTGTTTTATTTATAAAATCCTAGTTATACTTTTTATGTTAATGCTTGCTGATATAGGTTCATTTTTTTGTAGGCTGACACTCAGTTGGCACCAAAGAAGTCAAAGAAATCTCAAGTTCTTCGTAGGGGTGCCTCACCTTAAGCAGTAGAGAAATATGAGTACTAAACAATGTATTAGGTTCCATTTTAGCCTTACTATTTTGACAGGAGATGCTCAACATGTTGAGGAGGTGAGCTTTTCTTTATGAATCCATTACTTGTTTATATAGTATATTGAATTCATTAATGTAACTAGTCTTAGTAGAGTTTCTGCTGGTCAGGATATTATATGATAATGTGTCCAATACGAATAATAACAGCTCCGTTACATGTTCATAGACCCTGAAAGGGACATCAATCCCACCCTAAGATAAAAGTCTGCATGCTTGGAGATGCTCAACATGTTGAGGAGGTGAGCTTTGCTCTATGAATCCATTACTTGTTTATATAGTATATTGAATTCATTAATGTAACTAGTCTTAGCAGAGTTTCTGCTGGTCAGGATATTATATGATAATATGTCTAATACGAATAATAACAGCTCCGTTACATGTTCATAGACCCTAAAAGGGACATCAATCTCTGAGTGTTCAATCACGCATATCTTGTGGGCGAGTCCCTTTAGAAACTGATTTAGGGTCTTATATAAATTGACATCTCAGAAAGCCATTGCTCTATCTTCATCAGCTTATGGCTCGCTATGATGGATACATATTCATATTATTATTTTGTTAATTATTTTCTTGAGTTCTCAAATTCTCTAGCTACTAGGGCCATATTGGTGAGAGTTGATCAAATTGTTTATGTCCCGATACCTAGCCCTAGAATGACAAATCTAGGACCTAGCTCCCATCCAGATCCATAGCAGTGATGTCACCCCTCTTCATCCACGAGCTTGTGGAACAACTACAAATGAAACAACAAACTAGCCTGATGATGGGAAGCAACAAAGTCACCGTTTGCCCCTTCTTCCTACTTCATCTCTTTTCTCTCCATCAAGCTCAGCTGCATGATCTTCTTCAGCTCCGCGAAGTCCTAGAAGGGCAGAGACTCCGGTACTCCCTGGGTCACGCTAGAAGAAGGGAAATCTACTAGGATGAGTCACATTTGGACATGTTTATGTTGTATTCAATAGGTACACCCAGTTTCTTGTTAGCTTTCCCTTAATTTTCTTATTACAATGTTCTGTTGTTACTAGTACTGATATTTCTGTGTGATTATGCCTGAATTTAGGCTTGCAAGCTAGTCTAGTTCAGAAATTTGTTTTAACATGCATCATTTTATCCTTTCACATGTACTTTATTATTATTCTCAGTCAATGTATAGGGTTCCCTGTGCAAGCAATTTGTAATTTTATTCTCTTTTTAAATAGTCAGCCTTAAGTGATCATGTATTGTTGTTGGAACTTATGGAAACTCCCCTCTTATTTTATGTTGTTTCTATTACAGAAAAAGTGGCGAAATGTGTGTAGTGAAGGAGGTTACACTTTTTGATGATGATGCAAAGTCAAGAGAGAGTGCGAAGCATCTGGGGAAAGTAAGACTTCCAATAGATTGTAGGAGCCTGGTTGTCTTCTTTGTGTTCTCTGAAACTCATTATATTCTTCCTCTGCATTGATATGTAAATTTTGGATGTCATTTTAGGAAATTATCCTGCTGAGTCGGTTGAAGCATCCAAATACAGTATAGTACTATGGGACTGAGACGGTAATTATTCGGCTGATGGTTTTAAAAATCTCATACTATTTGTAGACTTCTTATGGTTGCCATCTAACGAATATTTTCTTACTATCGTGACATTAACTTTTCATGAATTGCAATATCACGCTGATTCTATCCTCCCATATACATGCTTTCTTATAACTACTTAATCTTAAATAAGAGATAATTTCATACTTACTCTGTGCTATGACTTGTGACATTTCTTCCATTTTGATAAAATTAAATGGTAGCTGATGCCTTGAATATTTTGCCCTTTTTTTTTGTCAGTTGATGGTCTCATATGTTTTTCTGGAACAGGTAGGTGATAGGCTTTATATCATTTGGAATATGTATCTGGTGGCTCCATCTATAAGCTCCTTCAAGACTATGGGAAGTTTGGTGAACTAGCAATACGTAGCTATACCCAGCAAATTCTTTCAGGGATTCCTTTATACATGTAGATCCTATATCTGTTTGATAATAGTTATATATTCTGGAAGCACTTTCCCTCCTCATATTGTTGTCCAGGTAAAACAGTTTCACTTTATCCATGACATCTGAGTTTTCATATGTTTGACATGGATATCAAACTCAGATTAGACTTCCCAGAATTATTTTGCACAAACACCTGAAAATTATTTGTATACTATCTAGCTACTTAATTTGTTAATATATGAATCGTTCTTGATGGATTGTGGTGATCAATAATTGTTCTTGGTCGATTGCAATTCAGGAGCAGAAATATGCCGAAGAATGTGCCGGCGGTAAAAAAAAATTTAACCTGAAAATTAATTTGCAACAGATATAAATGTTGTACAATTATACGTTGCACAAATTATCGGAAATGAGCAACGGATGTAACTGTAACCATATAAATAAAACGTTGACAAAATCAAAATGGGACCCACAAAAGTGTTATTCTATAAATAATATATGTTGCACAAATAAGAAAATGTGCAACGGTTGTGCAACGTTTATAAGCGTTGTACAAATGGATTTGTGCAACGGATATTATCTGTTGCACACCAATGCGCAACGCCGTTTTTCCAACGTTTATTTCCGTTGTAAAAATTATGTGCAACGTTTATAAACGTCCCTAAATGGCCGTTTTTTAAAGAGGGTCTTGTTTAAATCAAAAGAGGGATATTGCTTTGGTTGAGAAACGTCTCTCAGCCCAAGAAGTCATCCGAAAGAAGTATCATGACGATTTCTTAGATGTTGACAAGTGCATAATTCATATGATTTTAGTGTCCATTCCATACTTGTTTTAGCTATTATTCTTGCATGTTTTCGTATTATTACTCTTGTTTTCTCTTATTTGTCTCAATTAGGTTAATCATCCAAAAAGGATCTACAAAGTGCTAAAAGGAGCTAAGAATATAAATATTCCAAGTATCCAAGCGCCCAAGTCCAAGAGAAGTAGAAGAAGTGCGACGAAAAGGAGCAAAACGCTCAAAATCAAGAGACGGGCCAAAGACCGGGATTAACTCATTTAAATTAAAGATTTATTATCATCATCTTAAACAGAATTCAAAGGTAAAAAGAATGCAAAAATAATTAGGTCATTTCGAGTTCGGACGAAGAAGTTGTGGCCAAACATTTCCGAAAATTTCTGTTGGAATTTGAGGTGCGTGTACTTAGCAAGTAGGAAAACGTGTATAAACTCCTTAAAAGGCCTAAGGGAACGTTTGGGGTTACTAGTTCGTGTTTTCGGGTCGGGTTCTTGAACCGAACTAAATACTTAGAGACCAAGAAATGTAAACCTATAAAAAGGTATTAGGTTATGTAAAGAGATATATCAATCAATCTCATATCACAAGTTCTACATCAAAAACCTAGGTTATACCCCTTTAGGGGGAAAGCACCATTCTTCATCTTCTTTGTAATATGAGTAGCTAAATCCTTTGTTGATTAAGGATGAATTCAATGTTCTACGCATGAAGCTTTATTATTAATACAAACCTATTGAGAGTTTTTATCATCATCGTGTGTTTTCACTATTTTTAGGGTTTATGATCGATTAATTAGATTATTTGGAGTGCACGTTAGATTAATCTATTGATCATTATATTGCTAGTAAAGGATTAGGATATCCGTGTAATTGTTGAATAATCCTTACACAAGTAGAGAACATGAGACCTCACAGAGAGATTTTGTGGAGAAATCATGTGTGAAGACAACACTAGTAAGTGGACCTTGTGCTAAGAGTCTAACTGCTAGGATCAACCTAAGTTCACATAACTTAAAGCTTCCGATTGGGTTACACCCTAAGTGCGCTACTACTTGGTGGTTCAGTTGGATAGAACTTGATATGCGAGCGCTTCGGTATCCAGTTACATAAGGAACTTTGGGGATAACACTGCTCTAGCTGTTACTCTACGTTTGGTGATGAATGGTTCTTACGAACGATAGATAAGTATACTAATCCAGATCGCTTGGTAACAGCGAAGGATTCCTTAATCATCTTTTTTTTTTATTATTGTTTTTTTTCTTCTATTCATCTTATAAACCAAAACCCCCCTTTGTTATTTATTTTATTTTGCTAATACAAATAACCTATCAATTACATAGCTCTCTGTGGGAATGATCTCTTACTACCGCTATATTACCAGTTAATTAGTGGGAAATATATTTATTAATTTGTTGAGCCTACGATAGCCCATACAAACTTTGGTGCCGCTGCCGGGGAGCAGTCGCTAATTGATTTGTTATTTGTTTAGCTTGTTTTTTTGTTTTTAGATTTTTTTTGTTTTGATTTTCTTGTTCTTGTGAGTCGTCATGTTTCCCTACGGAAATAACATGTACGGAGCACAAGATCAGACATATAATAGTGGTAATCAATATGGTTTTCAATCTCATTCATATGACAACTACCAACCATCCTATTATGGTTATAATCAAAACCAATCTTTTGGCTATGATCAAATATCCCAAGGAACCTTATGGATACTCTCATGCATATCAACAACCTTATGACGGTTATGTAAGTGAGAAACCGCAAGGATGGGAGGATAGTTATGCTTTTAATCAAAAATTCTTTAGTTTTGCAGAACGGATGTGTTCCATGATAGGGGAGCTTCAACAACAGATACAAGAATCACTACAAAATCAGAAAACCTATGATTGGGAGGAATCACATTGAGAAATTCCAAGAAATTCAAAGAAAATATACAAACAAATTGCTCAACTCAGGGAGACAAGGAATGAAGAAGAAGTTTTGCCTCAAAACCAGAATAATTCTGAAATTCCTACGGAAGTCAACAAATATTTTGAAGATGAGAAACCTTTGGAAATTTCCTATAACAATGATACAGTTATTCCAACTCTGTATCATAATAAAGATCCTTCGCCTATTCAAAAGGAGGAGTCTGGGTATGACATATCTATTGTTATAAATGGTGTAACGTACTCAAACGAAAGGAAATTAGGAGTTACATCAATGAACTAGACTTTTTAGAAGAGGATTCTGATTCCGATAAAGAGGTTGACGAAGAGATTGAGATTGAGAATGAAGCCAAATTGATTGAATTCGTGGAAGACCCAACTGAGCTTGCCAAGGTTTATAATGATGCTGAGATTTCAGTTGAAGCAGAAATTAAAAGTTCAATAGAGGACCACGATATACATGAGGTAAATAATTCAAGGTTGATTAATAAAGATGAGGATCCGATACAAGGTTTGTTTGATCCGTTGCATGATTCTATATCTTTTGATTTTCCTTTCCTAATTAAAATAGTTTCTGAAAGAGTTGTTAACCCAACTTTCAAGAAAATACCTCACTTAGGATTGAAGTTGTGTGCTTCCAAAGTTTTAACGGATTATTTTGCTTCTAAGTATCCACCACTTTATGTGTTTGATTCGAGTATTGTGCAGGTTCACCAAGCTGAGGAACCTTTTGAAGTTCCCGAATTTTATGTTCTATATCCACTTTCAAGTATAGAAAGGACTAAGTATGGGGGAAGCTTCAATAAGTGATAGCTTCAATATTTATATTTTGTACTAACATTTTTGTGAAGCTGTATTTTGAACTGCAGATTGTTATTTGGAAGGATTACTAAATTTTCTGATTATTGGTGTACGGACAATAACAATAATGTCGGGATGACGACGTTAAACCAAGCGTTGCGTGGGAGGCAACCCATCGATTTTTTATCTCTATCCCTTTTTTATTTTATTTTTCTTAGTTTTGCATATCATATCTTGCATTCCCATCTTAGATTTTACAAAGTCCTATATCTATAATGAAAGTTTTGACGAATTCTCGTCAGAAAATTCTGACTGCGCAGTTGTCACGAAAACATCTCTTGAGACTTCATATGAAGTACGATTTGAGTGTTTGACCTCAAATTTTAAAGAGGACAGACATACCTTTCTTTTCAAAAAATAAAATCTGAATTCGGAGTATGTTAAGTTGGAGCGATAGGCCTGGACATTTAAGTTTTGGTATTTTTTCAGAACTTTTTCAGATTGCATGTCAGTCAGTACGGAGGCCATAAAAGTCAGACCGTTTGTCGAAACACTGTTCCCTTTTGATACCTTATATAAAATACATAGGCGAACAACTTTCGTTTAGGATTTGTTTCTTAGTTACCTATCCATTGGTACAGTTTTTGAGATTTTCAGGGTTGTTATGTCAGAAATCAGAATTTTCGGTTTTGAACATTGAGGACAATGTTGAGTTTAAGTGTGGGGGAGTAGTTAAGCATATTTGGCTTATATAAATAAAATAAAAAATATAATACTCTTTGATTTCTTGCATTCTTGAGACTTTATCTTTTGGAGTTAATTATGAGCTATTTAGGATGACACTCTAAACCTTTTTAGGTTAAAACAGTTATTACGGCTATAGATTAAGTTCCACTTTATCGTTCTAAAATTCTTAAATATATACGTTCATAATTGAATGTGAAACTAAGCTATGATAGTCATTTGAAAGATTCATCTTCGCAATTAATCATTACTGAATCACTTTCTTTTTATTTTTGCAGTTATGTGTTTCTCAAAAGTGATTTGGTGGGATCCTGATACTGCCGTGGATGTTGTAGCAAGGTAATCATTGGTTGAGTTATATAAAAGACCCATAAGACAATTGTCTTACACTCATAAAGAGTGAGCCGAAAAAAAGAAGGTAAAAAAAAAAACATATATATAAGGCTCCGCTTCTTTTATCGACATTAATAAATGATAGGTCTGGAATTGCGGACTAATCATAGTCGATGAAACAAAAACCATATCATCATTATATAGCAAGTCAAAAGGACTATTGATAAGGTTCTTGACACTTGGATAGCAGTATGTGAAACGCTGTCCCTATATCTGTCGCCTAAACAAGCGTGGAACGCAGGATCCAAGGCAACTATCATGTACTTGCTGAAAAGGAACATGCGCTTAGAGTATCTAATCATGTGGTCGATTTAAATGGGTGCTTCTCTCAACTATTGCGCTATAAGTAGAATCCTTTGACGACATTCATACAAGTATTGTGGGTATACATCTTTCACTTTATTTAACATTTGCACACTTCACTTTTATATTTCCATTCTCGTATCTATCCATGTGATTTCAGTATGCGAGTGTTGTGACAAAAGTTGCAACAAGTACGATGACTATCTTAGTAGAGTTTTGCAATCAGGTTGAATGTCACACGTAAGTAATTGCTTGTGTGTGATGATTGGAATGCATGTGGGATGTTTGCCGCTAAAGAACATATGCAAGCTAATTACTTTGCTTTTTACTTTGTTTCTATCCTTAGTAGTTATTCCAAGGCGAGAGATTGGGGTAGGTTTTATGGGTATACCTCTTGTAAACCCTCACGATACTATAACTCGTCCACTAGGGACACCTAGGGGTTTAAAGGCTTGTTATAATACTAACTGTAACCATTTTCTCAATGAGATAAAGTTGTTGTATTTAGGATTATTTTATTTTAGTTTTCTCGAGGACTATCAAAGGCTAAGTGTGGGGGAATTTGATAAGTGCGTAATTCATATGATTTTAGTGTCCATTCCATACTTGTTTTAGCTATTATTCTTGCATGTTTTCGTATTATTACTTTTTTTTTCTCTTATTTGCCTTAATTAGGTGAATCATCCAAAAGGGAGCTACAAATTTCTAAAAGGATCTAAGAAGATAAGTATTCCAAGCATCCAATCACCCAAGTCCAAGAGAAGTGGAGGAAGTGTGACGAAAAGGAGCAAAACTCTCAAAATCAAGAGACGGGCCAAATACCGATATTAACTCATTCAAATTAAGGATTTATCATCATCATATTGAAGAGAATTGAAATATAAAAAGAATTAAAAAAGAATTAGGTCATTCCAAGTTCGGACGAAGAAGTTGTGGCCAAAACAAACTTTTATTGAATACCGAAGACACTAGGGTACGCATACCCTAGTTCCGAAAATTTCTGCTGGAATTTGAGGTACGCGTACTTAGCAAGTAGGAAAACGTGTATAAACTCCTTGGAAGGCCTAAGGGCATAGTTGGGGTCTCTAGTTCGTGTTTTCGGGTCGGTTTCTTTAATCGAACTAAATACTTGGAGACCAAGCAATGTAAACCTATAAAAAGGTATTAGGTTATGTAAAGAGATATATCAATCAATCTTATATCACAAATTCTACGTCAAAAACCTAGGGTTTACCCATTTATGGGGAAACTACCATTCTTCATCTTCTTTGTAATATGAGTAGCTAAATCCTTTGTTGATTAAGGATGAATTCAATGTTCTAAGCGTGAATCTTTATTATTAATACAAACCTATTGAGAGTTTTTATCATCATCGCGTGTTTTCACTATTTCTAGGGTTTATGATAGATTAATTAGATTTTTTGGAGTGCACGATGGATTAATCTATTGATTATTCTATTGCTAGTAAAGGATTAGGATATCCGTGTAATTGTTGAATAATCTTTACACAAGTAGAGAACATGAGACCTCACAGAGGGATTCTGTGGAGAAATCATGTTTGAAGACAACACTAGTAAGTGGACCTTGCGCTAAGAGTCTCACTGCTAGGATCAACCTAAGTTCACATAACTTAAAGCTTCAGATTGGGTTACACCTTGAGTGCGCTACTACTTGGTGGTTCAGTTGGATAGAACTTGATATGTGAGCACTTCGGTATCCAGTTACATAAGGAACTTTGGGGATAACACTGCTCTAGTTGTTATTCTACGGTTGGTGATGAATGGTTCTTACGAACGATAGATAAGTATAATAATCCAGCTATCGCTTGGTAACGGAGAAGGATTCGTTAATCATCTCTTTTCTTTATTATTGTTTTTTTTCCTATTCATCTTATAAACCAACCCCCCCCCCCCCCCCCCCCCCCTTGTTATTTATTTTATTTTGCTAATACAAATAACATATCAATTACACAGCTCTCTATGGGAACGATCTCTTACTACCGCTATATTACTAGTTAATTAGTGGGAAATATATTTATTAATTTGTTGAGCCTACGACATCCCATACAGATGCCTGCGCTTCCTTAGCAAAGGTTACCACAGAACGAATATCTTATCTTCTGAGGTCAGTTCTCTTAAGAACAAACTTGTCGAGGCCGGCTCCGTGTCTTCTTCCATGTCTCATGCATCTTTGGTTAAGAGGTTAGAAGAGTTAGAGAATGTTTACCAAGTTTTATCCTATGAGAATGCTTCGCTCTGGATTGATGTTGATGACCTACGGACCGAATGTGATACCCCCGTGGAGGATCTTGATACCGCTGAGGTGGATCTTGCTGAGGCTCAGCATAGTTTAGAAGAATCCCTTAGCCATGAAGGAGGTGGCTTAGGTCCCTTATATTCCAGCAGCATCCTTTGTATCATTAGATGCTTCTTTTTATTTCTTACACCCTTTGTACCTGCAGGTCTCTAGGAGCATCTGGTGGGTGTCAATGCCAAGATTAATCGCCTTGAGGGTCAAATATATTCGTTGGATATATCTCGCCAATTTGATGCTTCTGCAAAGCTCAAGGATGAGGCGCTCCAGCAAGCTAATGATCAGCTCAGTGCTCAGGTGATGGAACTTCATAAGAAGTCGTCCTCTGATTTGGAGGCCCAGGCCTCCCAAATGAAGGCGCAGTTGGAAAAGTCAGCCATTGATTATATCTATGATGCCTTTGCTAAAGCCGAGCTCCAAGCTGAGGGAGTTGTCTTTCCTCATCTCCCTTACCCTTGATCATGCCCGTGTCTGGTCTATCTTAACTGAACTTTTTGTTGTATTATGCCCCCAGCTAAGGGGCCTCTGTATCATCTCTTTTTCTTGAAACAATGCTTCGTGGTGGTTTGAATCTTTGTTATCTGCAACTTTAAGACATGTCAGTCATATTTTGGTAACATTATCATTGTACCCACATTATTGTGTTAACATCTCGTTTATAGATGTATTGTGTCTATTTCTATCGCACATTCAAGTTATCAAAAGGTGCTAAGGTAAGTTTAACCTTTGGTGGAACATTCATCGTCCTTCTTAAGTATCCTTTGGCCAGAAGGTACCGTGGTGGCGAGGTCTCCTACGTGGGAAATAGTTTTCCTGTAACCCTACGAGTTCAACGCGGAGGCTGCTTTACTTCGACAAGGTATCTCTATAGGGGATATCTTACTTTTTCTTATTTCCTCATGAATAGAGCTATCACTCCGAGGATATGAGTATTAACATATGCGCAGTTATGTCTTGCCGTGTCTCATCCTCAATCCTAACGGGGGGGGGTTGGTCTATTCTAACCCAATTTAATCAAAAATTGACTTTCTCTTAGCAATAAGGTTTTTTCATTGATTAGTAAGGTTTATAATACCTTTGATCAGGGATAGAACATGGTGGACTATTGACTGTTCCCTTCTTCTCCTGAGTAATCACCATTCTCTTACGGGTAGTACTTTTTTAGGTACATTGCATTCCAAGGTTGTTGTAATACTTCACCTTTGAGGGTCCTTAGGTAGTATGACCCTTTTCTAGCGATATCATGTATGATGTAGGGCCCATCCCACGTCGGATCTAGCTTCCCCAACTCCTTCTTTCTTTGATATGGTGGTATCTGACGTAATACATATTTTTCGACCACAAATTTTCTATGGATGACCCGTTTGTTGTATTCGCGAGCTAGCCTTTGTTGATAGTTTACCATCTTTTGCAAAGCCACTTCCCTCCTTTCTTCAAGATCGTCAAGCTTCTCTATCATTAGGTCTGTTTTTAGGTTCTTCTCCCATGCCTCTGTTTTTTTTGTTGGAAGTATTATCTCCGTTGGGATGACTGCTTCGGGTTCGTAGGTTAGCAAGAATGGATTGTCTCCGGTAGCTTCCCTTATTGTAGTTCGATAGGCCCATAAGACATTGTGTAATTGTTCGTATCATCTTTTCTTGTATGTTTCTAGCTTTTTCTTTAAGTTCGTCGCTACTGTTTTGTTTGTCGCCTCCGCTTGCCCATTGCTCTTAGGGTATATAGGAGTGGACTTGTTTTTCTGAATGTTGAAAGTATCAAACAACATGTCTATGTTCTTTCCTTGCAACTGCTTGCCATTGTCAGAGACTATGGCGGATGGTATTCCGAACCTGCATATGATTTTTTCAAACAAGAACTTAAAGAAATTTGTGTCCCTAATTCTGTCCAGAGCTTTTGCTTCCACCCACTTGGTGAAGTAATCCGTAGCCACAATAAGGTATTATGTTTTCGAGGTTCCCTCTATCAAGGGTCCGATAAAATCAACCCCCCACTTTAAAAATGGCCAAGGGCTGATGACTGAGTTGAGTTCCGTTGCTGGTGCTTTAATCTTCTTGGCAAAGCGTTGGCATCTTTCACAGTGCTTAGTCACGTTCTTTGAATATTCGTCCATGCTTAGCCAATAATATCCTTGTATCTTGGCTTTGACTTCCAAGGACCTCCTTCCTCTAAGATTTTCAGCATCTCCGTTGTGTATGTCATGGATTATCCTCCTGCCTTCGATTTGTGAGAGGCATCGCATCAAATATCCAAGAAATGACCTTCTATACAGTATTCCATCACGCAAGATGTACATTGCTGCTTTCGATTCAAGTTTCCGAGCCTCTTTGACATCTGCTGGTAAGATACCCTTGTCGAGGTATTGGTGGATTGGAATTCTCCAATCATCTTCGGCTTCGTCTGACATGGATTGGTCTTTGTCGGACTCGTCGACTTCGTTATCTAGTTCTCTTACCTCTTCGTCTTCTTTTTCCATTTCTACTTCTCTCATAGCCCGAGTTTGGATGGCCCAAGCCTCCTCAGTGCCCGAGATTGGTCTTTCTATCGAAGGTTCATATATCCTTCCAATTTGCACAGAGGTGGTACTCTTGTCCTTCAGAATTGATGATATGAATGATAAGGCATTTGTGTGTCTGTTATCTTTTCGACAGAATGCCTGAACGTTACGTTGATGATATTTGACGCATGCTCCTGCGCTAAATTTAGGTACGAAGATAGCACTGGATCGAAAGTTTTATATTTGAGCTTGATTTTCCTAATAACCAACTGTGAGTCACTAGTCAAACGAACATCTAATAAGCCTAGCTCCGGTGCAAGCGTAGACCATGTATGACTGTCTCGTATTATGTGATGTTATTGGTGTATTGTTCGAATTCTAACCTGAATGCATAGATGAGTCGGTCTCCAGTAGGGGTTGTTATCACGATCTCTATGCCTGCGCCCTCTCCATTGGAGGAGCCATCTACGAATATCTCCCACCTCCATGAATTCTGAGGTTCCAAGAGATCTTCTGGTTCCGGCTTGTCTTCCTACATTCTTGGGATATCATCAATCTCGGATTTTTCATTCAGAGGTAGGTCCGCTAGAAAGTCTGTTAATATTTGTGATTTCTCAGCCTTCCTTGTTTCAAAGATTATGTGGAACTACTTGATCATGGAATTCCATTTTGCCACCCTTCCAATTTTCTCCATGCTGTCGAGGATTTGATTTATCTGAGCCTTTTTGAAGACTCGGATGGTATGTGCGTCGAAATATATCCTTAGTTTTTGTCTTTCCACTATAAAGGCATATATTAGCTGCTCCACATTGGTATAATTACGCTCCACTAAACTGAGTGTTTTTCAGATGTAGTATATGGGTTTTTCTCCTTTTCCTTGGTCTCATACCAATAATGCGCTTATAGCGTAGCTTGTTGCTGCTAAGTACAAGGTGAGAATTTTACCTGGATCCGGCTTCTGTAGGATAGGTACTGAAGTCGGATATTCCTTGATTTTTTTGGAATGCTTGCTCGCACTCCGTGGTCCAAATGAACCTGCTTCATTTTCTTAGTGTATCGAAAAATTCCTTGCATTTATCTGATGATCTTGCTATGAATCTCCCCATGGAAGCTAAGATACCATTTAAATTTTGTGCTCCTTTTAGTGTTTGTGGAGATGGCATCTTCATTATTGCTCTGACCCTTTCGGGGTCCACTTCTATTCCTCGCTTAGTTACCAAGCATCCTAAGAACTTTCCTGAGGTTACTCCGTATGTATATTTCTCCGGGTTCACCTTTATGTGAAAGTTTCTCATGACTTCGAATATTTCCTTTAGGTCTGACAAGTGGTTTTTTGCCTCTTTGCTCTTGACAAGCATATCGTCCCCGTAGACCTCCAGTATCTTACCTATCCAAGGCTTAAAAATTTTGTCTACCAATCGCTAGTATGTTGCCCCCGCGTTCTTTAGTCCAAAAGGCATCCTTTTATAACAATACAAGCCTCGTGTGGTAAAGAACGCAGTATGCATCTGATCTTCTTCTGCAAAGATTTGGTTGTAACCTGAGTATCCATCCATGAAGGATATCCTCTGGTGACCTTCGGTTGCGTTGACTAGTTGGTCAATGTTTGGAAGTGGGTAGCTTTCTTTGGGGCACGCTTTGTTGAGATTGTTGAAGTCGATGCAAATGCGTATGCCTCCGTTTTTCTTGGGGAAAATCACCATGTTAGATATCCACGTTAGATATTTGGCTTCTCGTATGAACCCTGCGGTTAGTAGCTTTTGTAACTCATTTTCTACCGCCTCTTGGTAGATGTCTGCCACCTTACGGATGCATTTCTTAAATAGTGGTATTTCTGGTTTGAGCCGAAGGTGGTGGGAGACCAAATTCTGGTCAATTCCAGGCATGTCTTCCATTGACCATGCAAAGACATCTACGTATTCCCTTAGTAGCCTTTGTAGTTACATCTCCTCTTCCTCTTCAAGTAAAGTTCCGATGTTGATCCTTTTTTATTCCGCCTCCGTTCCGATGTTGATTTTTTTTTTGTTGGTTCCACCGGTGAGAAGGTTTGTTTTTTAGGACATTAATGAGTGCTTTTATGTAACTGTCATTTGGAAGTGATGTTCGCCCATGGAGTGGCGGATGTGCTTTCCTCCGGAACTGAGGTGGATTTGGGTACTAAGAAGGCGACATCCTTTACTTCTTTGGTGTTTGTCTTTCGTGCTGCTGGGCATCATCTCTTTCTTCATTGAGTCTGAACTCTGCTTTATTGCATAGCCTTGCTCCTTGCTGGTTACCTTTGATTTCCATTTCACCCATGGTTGTAGGGAATCGAAGGTACTGATGATAGGTCGAAGCTGTTCCTCGTAATCTATAGACCCATAGTCTTCCCATGATTACATTATAGGGCGAAGGTGCTTCCACCATACAGAACCTTGTATTGGTTACTAAGGGTCATGCACGTACATGCAAGACAATTTCTCCTTTTGGTCTAGAGACTACTCTATTGAAACTGTATATTGTGCAAGTTGAAGAGTCAATCTACTCCACTGTCAAACCCATGCGTAGGTAGGGTTCATAAAATAATACATTTAACGAACTGCCACCGTCAACGAGGACCTTCGTAACGTTCTATCCATGTATTGGAAAAGTTATCACAAGTGAATCGTTATGCATTTAGACCTCCTGATTGACGTCTTTTGTTGTGAATGTTAATGGCGTGGCCATCCATGCTTCCCAAGTGCTAGTAGGTGGTCCGCTTAGTTTGAACACCTCATGGGTTTCTAGCTTTCTTCTGTTTCGAGCTAACTCGAGGATGTCTTCTAGCAGTTCTTCTTTACCTCCACTGGAGAAGGTGATCATATTGATGTATTTTCCATCCTGGGGTCATTCCACCCTTTTCTTCGGGGACACCTCAGTTTCGGCCGGTTGTACCTGTACGTACTACATGAATTTTCCTTCGTCTATGAATCTATGAATTGTGTTCCGTAGGTGATAACATGTATCAATTGTATGGCCATAATACCGATGGTACTCGCAGTATTACATACCCTCCTTCATTTTCTATGGTTGCTTTCCCCTAGTGTTAGGGTAAGGAAGGCCCGGCTTCGCTCCTTCCTTGCTTAGGATGTGGGAGAATGTGGTATTTAGCTTCATGTAGATTTTATATATGAACTCGTCTCTTCCTTTTCCTCTACCTTTTCCATCTCCATATTTTGATCTTTTGTCTCGAGAGCTGGTTCTGCCCCCGGTCTCGTTTTGCCTCTTAGGTATCTCCAGAATTGGTTCCAGAGAGTTGGTTCTTTACGGACCTGTTGTTTTATTTGCTTGTTCCCTGGGGTTGTCCTTATGGATTTCTTCGAGTCTGATGTGGCTGTCTTGGACAACCCTGATCTCTCCTTCAGAATCAAGAGCTCTGTTGTGAAGCTCCACGAAGATAACTGAGGTTCTATCAAGTCAGTACTTGTAGCAATTAATTCTAATTTCTGGATTGACTTTTCCAATTGCTTGGCACGTCTTTTTCCACCTGTCTGTGTATTGCATCAATATTTCGCGGGGTCCGATAGCTAAATAAAATAGCCTATCTAACCCTGCCTTCATTGACTGGTTGTACATGTATGTCTCCAAGAATACCGTGGATAATTTCTCAAAAGACTCAATTGAGTTTGCTGGTAAATTGTCATACCATGCCAATGCTGATCTCGTCAAGCTTGCGGGAAAGTACCTACAAATTACTACCTCATCTCTTTCCCAATGTGCAAGGCCACGAGTGTAGTACCGTAGGTGGGCTACGGGATCTGAGGTACCGTTATATGCCTGGAACGTAGGTACCGGACAATTCGGAGGGATGGATTCCCTAAAAATGCGAGAAAAAAAACGGAGATGTTGTCGCTTCTTGTATCACCTCTTCCAGTCTTGCGCCTGCGTGACCTATTTTTAGACCTTGTATCTCCTTCCATATTTTCTCCATTTGCTCCATAACCATGTTCACATTGTGAGCATCTCTGGAAAATGCCTCATCATAGTAGGATTGCGAGGGCTTGTATATGGATCCATTTCGTCTAGATCATGCTACGCTCTCCTGGCTCCCTTAGGTGGGTTAGCCTTCATTAGGTTAAGATTCACCATTCGTGTTCTTGAGATAGCTCCGTTCTCACGCCTCTTTAACGGAGGGTGAGTTTGGGAACCTTCGATCTGCACATTCATCATATATTTTAGGTTTTGGTTCTCCTGGGACATCACGTGCATGGCATCATCGTGTTCCTTGCTTCGTAGAAGCAAAGCCACTACTTGTGCTTCCATTTGTTCTTCATTGTGTATTCCACCACCCTGAGGAGCGTTTTCGGTTGGATCCTCGGAGTTATATGCTCCTTATTCTATGACCGGTGCGTCTGGATATATCTGAATTGAAGTTAGGTTTCCCAACCCTCGTCTCATAGGAACTAGGGTTCTGGGTAACCCTGCGTTGGCCGCAGATGGCTGCGTGACATTAGGATGCTACGGTAATGGCATGCTGTAAAGTGGTTATGCTCCCTATGTTTTCCCCATACCTTCAGCAGGAATAGGAGGCTTGTTATCAATCATTTTTCTTGCTATTTCACTTTTCCGTCCTCTGCTTCTGTTCTTTGATTCGCTTGAGATGGCTTTTGAGATCTCCCTCTCGTGACCGCTGGTCGTGAACTTTTTGGTACATCGCTTGGTTTATGAATTCCTTCGGCTTGTGTTATCCTACGACCACAGAAAAAAACGATAATGTTTGCTACTTCGGTGCCTTCGTCAAAAGTAGCAATTAATGCTCTGACACAGAAAATGGCTAAGCAGCTTTTTCATAAATAGGACTGAAATGATGTCTTGGAAAGACATGTATTGATTTTTTTATGGTACCCTTGGAGAAAACAACCTTAAATATTGAAAATAATTAAAAAGGGGTACCAAATCTTTTCAAATAATGGGGTATTAAATGTTTGAAAATATTTTTGCTTCCTTAAATTCTTGCTGAGATTCCTCTTCCCAGATCTAAAGAATACTTTGTCGGAAAAGGTGTTTTAGTATAAAACAAAAGTTTTAACATTTTGTGAGTGCGTTTTTGTGAAATTTTTTGTAGATCTGTGAGATTGCTAGTCTTTAGAGGCTATGAACTCAAAGAAATTACGAAAACAATAGACATTCACTAAAGAGTGAGATCCATCGATGTTGAACTCAGATCTCTTCGTCAAATAAGATGCATTAGTAAAGTAAATGGTGGAATATAAAAACTCAAGCTGGTGAGCAAAACCTTCTAGTGCCAAACTGTGACTACTCGATTTCCCGTAGTCTACGTAATGTATACAGTTCAGAGAATCGGATGCTAAGTAGTATCGATGACTCTGTTGAACTGATAATGCTATGTAAATAAAGATACTCAAGATTACAATAATAACGAAGAACATAAATATAATGTAAAAGCTACTAAGTTATCATGAGACACAAGAGATTACGTGGTTCGACTTTTGTCTACGTCCATGGGGTAATAAGTGATTTTTTTGTATTAGATTATGGTGGTTACAAAGATCTTAAATGCTTCCCAAAGTAATAGAGAGAACTCAAGTTGAAGTAAATACTTAAGTTCTAAAAATTAAAGAGGTATAATCTTAAGACTAGATATTCTCTCCTCGATCTTGAATGCATTTAGTTTGTTGGCGAGGGTTGGTATTTATAGCCCCTTCTTATCCAGGTATATCTTTGCTGTCTTTGGATCCATCGTTCCCTGATATAACTTCTGTATAAATGGTACCTTCGTTCGCCGCATGCTTTCTCCAGTTGAACTCTGCCACCTCATCTAACCCACATTCCTTCGGGAACTTCCCAGCCTTAGTACAGACTGTACCTTCGCTCACCGCTAGCCTTTTCCATCCAGGTTCCTCCATATCGTCTCTCTTCACGTTCTTGGATTATGTGTGTAGATAAGATATTTGTGCATTTAATGCTGATTATATATGTCATCTTCCTCTGTCCCTTCGCCAGCTGCCTCTCCATAGACTAGGCTTTTACTTCTTTCATCTTAGCCGTCGAGGCATCCTTTCTTGGGCCGAGATAAAGTAGATCTACGAATGTATCCTGTGTTACTTGGATTCCTCTGCCTAGCGAGGGATACATAGTCATCTTGTATACGACCACTGAGAGCATACCACGTTCTCTACAGAATATTGGTATTCACACATAATTAGGGTTTTAATTTATCAGTTAATCAAAGCATCATTTCCTTTAAAAAATTTTTTTTTTCCTGAATCATCTCAAGGAAAAGTCTCGAGTAAACCCAAACCCTCACAAAATCATTACCCATTAATTCGAACCCATAAAAAATCAAACCATGCAAGAGATATCTCATATCTTTCAAAAATACCGAGGGGAATATGTAAAGGAAAACAAAGCACAAGATCATCAAGCAGCAGCACATTCTTTCTGGAGAAAGCATCTTTCGCAGAAGCAGACAACTTCAACCTTCGCCTGACGAGATCCCTGGAAAAATTTTTTGTTATCTACAGTTTTCTGTATTTTGGGAATCCCCTTCACGGAACCAAGAAGCAGTGAATTTGAAGTTAGGACACGTGACACTTCTGGGTTGCAACTACTACTTCAGAAACGACGCGTTGAATCACATTACACGCGCCATTAATTGGAGTTGAAGCCTCCTCACCTAACAAGCACGGATTTTAGATTTCTTGGTCTGTGGAAATATGTCCATGCTTCTACATACCTAGATGGCATGCTCCAAATATTCAAGAAGCATGTAGTCTGCATCGGGAATTATCAAACAGAAGAATGGGAAGGACCTAGATTTTTCGACCAAGGTACTAGGCGTGGATCTACCGTAACCCTACCAAAGAACGCTGCAAGATATTGCGAAATTTTCTAAGGATATGAATTTCTTAGTCGGGAGGTTTCATTCATTCATCTGATTAGAAACGTGAAACCATCAAAGAAACACGAATGAAAACTCATGTTTGATGAATCCTTAGCTCCAGCCGCATGAAATATAAAACTATTAAATGACAAAGTAACATCTGCAAGCTACGAAAAAGATGCTCATCTACAAAAAGGAAATAACAAAGTGGAAAATCTAGTTCTCAGCATCAACACATGGATCGATGGAGCCTTCATTGGAGTTCTCTTTGGAAGCTTCTTCGGCATCCTATTCATAAGCCACTCCTACATCTTCTACAGAATCCGCCTCAACATCCTCTCCAAGAGCCGCTTCAATGTCCTCTCGAGAAGCTACTTCAACCTATTCCCTGGGAGTCGTATCAACATCTTTTTCAGAGGCCGCTCATATACACTCTTCAGAAGCTATCCCGATATCCTTTTAAGAAACTGCTCCAATAGCCTTTTGAGGATGCTCTGATTCGTCCACATCATAGTCGATAATTATGACGCCGTTATGGATAGGGTAATCATGCTTATTCCCACTGGAGGTTTCTTATGCTCAATCCTTCGTCGCTTCAGCCGAGAAGCGAATCTTTCAGCCGTGGCACTCATTGGATGAGATGCCTCATCATGCCTCCACTTTTCCACCATGTTAATCGAAGCCAGGAAATAATGAACAGCTCTCGAATAATATATATATTTACGAGAGGCATACCATGTATAGTACGACCAGCTTCAAGAAACGAAGGATCTATTTTAGATAATACCTCCTCGAATATGGTAAACCTGGGTTTGTCGACTTCAAAACTATTTTCCGTAGAATTAGAAAAATAATCATTACCAGGAGTTCCCATCAAATACTGCAAAAAAGCGTTGTGGTTATGTCAATAATCGACGTAGTAAAAAAAAACTACAAGAGAATATGAAGCAACACCTGGAAAGAAGATGAGCGCAACTCTGTGATGATTGGTATAAAAATAAAGACTCAAGTGATCCCTTTTATATTTCGCAAATTGGAGGATGATCACCTCGTGCTTGGATACTTCATTATATGTGTCTTGCTCAAATTCTGAGCCGACCTCTATCCTGGTAACATATGTCTGCCTCACCTTATAAGTTTTATCTTTATTTATCACCATATATTTCTTACCCTGCAATAATGTCACTGTTACATACTTGTAGATGGGGAAAAACGATTTGTGAAGTGATGAGCGTGCGGACGAGACTCCCCAATCGAGCAAACTACTTAACCTCAAATAGATACACTGCAAAGGGAGTGCTTAGATTCGAGAGATCATTCTATAAGACTCTGGCCTAAACCAAGTCAATGGCCATTCCAGAGTCAATTCGGTCACAAAGAGGGAGATGAGTTAATCTGTAGAAGGAAAGCTGAGAATTGTGTGGGATCAGTGATGATCAAGGACTGTGGATGTGTTGACAGTTTCTTCAAGATTGATGAACTGCTGAATGCTGAGTTCGAATAAGTTCTGGTTGATTGATAGAATTTCTGAGAGTGATTGCTCGAGAAATTGTTGGTGTTCAATCATCGATCCAGAGACTTATTTATATTATCATAATAGTAAACACCTTGATCCCTGTAAGTGTTACGGTTTCTTGAGTGAAAGAGTGGGAAAGTGGGAGATCATGATAAATTAAGTTACGTATCGTGTGGAGACTTGACTGATCGTGCACCCACTACTTTGCTAACTCCTTCAACCATTTGCACGACTTACGCACATTTCTCGTCGTGGATGAACACACGTGTCGTAGGACGCCAGACCAAAACCCTAAGTGATATCCCCCTATTTATGACGTGATTGATATCTCAAGAATTGTGGAGTCTGCAAGGCAGACATGTATTTAGTTAGTCAGTTGTTGACTAATTAGATAATGTGTCTAGGTTTTGTTGAATCGATCATGATTGACGAATGCTCAGTGATTCATGAATGTTAATATTGAGTTGCGATCAATATTCAAGTTTCCCAATTCAGCAAGTTACTAAATATTGATAGTTGGACCAATATTTGAGCAGCTGAGCAAGTATTGCCCAATTCAGCGAATTATGATAAATTACTGAATATTGATAGTTGGATCAATATTCGAGCAACTGAGCAAGTATTGCTGAATTCGACGAATTACTAATAAATTACTTAATATTGATAGTTGGATCAATATTCGAGCAACTGAGCAAGTATTGCTCAATTTGACGAATTTTTTATTGGTGACGTGACCCAATAAAATATTAATTAAAATATTGGTAGATTACCAAATATTGTATAGTTAATCCACATGTTAATGGTTGGATCAACATAAATTTATTAGTGTTTGAACTTGCTTCAGAATGATGATTTCATGGAACGTTTGTTCGAAACCCTAATTTTTGATCAATTGTTCGTCAACTGATGAATTGTTGAAAATAGGTCATGAATGAGGGAGGGACTGACCACATGGGATGATGGACGACCATGTGGGGCCCGAGTGCTTGAGTGAGCATGCACCAAGGTCCCTAGTTGACCGATTGGTGAAAGAATAATGATAAATGCCGGTTTTATCATTTATTAAAATAGTGCTCGCCTGAGCAATAGGTAATAAAACCTAATCTATGAAGAAGTGAGGGACCATCTAAGAAGGCATGAAACCGGACCTTAGGGATGTGGGACTGGCTGATGGTCGATTGAGCAAATTCCAAGTTGGTTGGGAAGAGTTTTGACCCAATATGAGCAATTGAGCAAATTAGGTCAAAATTGTGAATATGTGTGGGACCAGCTTAGTGTAAGCCTTAGGGGCGGCCTTGGTCGGTCAAGGAAGCATTCCTGTGTCACCATAATGTCCGTGTCTCAGTCCTGAGAGTTTTGGTATTTTCTGATGTGCGTTCGAGCAATATTTTGAATTTTTAGAAGAATTCGATCTTGACTGAAATTCTTGATTTTGCTCGAATGAGCAAGTAGAACTTTGCTCGTTTGATCAAAAATTTGGGAAATATTAAAATAATGATATTTTAATACTTGGTGCGAGAAGCCTAGTCTGTCGTGTGACCATGTTGACTTTTTTGCTTTTTCATGGTTTGGGCAATATTTGAGAAAATATGAAGAAACCATGATTTTTGCTCAAGCGGAGGAGTTTCATGAGATGTAAAAATAATAATAATAAAACTAGGGTTTGTAAAGTGTGGGACCGGCCATGGCCAAGGCATGACCAGACGGCTAGGAGCCCGGTCCTGTGACACTTTCCCTAATTTTGTATTATTTTTCATGATACAGAGGAAATTCCATGAAACCAATAAGTTTTGTTAAAACTATGAAATTTCCATGAGATGAGAGAAATAATAATTATTAAAGACTAGGGATTGTAAGGTGTGGGACTGGCCACGGATAGGGCCTGGGCGGCCGGCTAGGTTTCTTGGTCCCACGAAACCTTTCCTTATTTTATGTTATTATTTCTCATGAAACCGTTGTTGATGGTGGGTTTTCAACAAAGGTCAAATCCGAAAAATCATGATACTCCATGTTTCTGATACAGCTTCAGGCATGTGACGATTCATATTTTACGAAGCCATGATGAACATGTATTTCGAAAAGCCTCCACTAGCTGAGCATTCGATCCCCGTCATTTCATCATGCACTCTATATAGAATAATAGAATTGGGCGGTCCTCCTACATAATTGTTTGTTGAGAGGGACTTAACGCCTTCAAGATGTCGGTGATACTCACTGTTCCCTGACTACATGAGAGCAACTCCCCTCTACATATAAGAACGATTGGGTGGTTCTCCATAAGATTAAGAGCAACAACGCCTTCAGGACAGTGACACTCACTGATCCTGACTATGTAGAGCTACCGTGTATCGACTCGGGTGTTCTCCGTAGTGTCTAGGAACACCCTCAAGATTAGTCGTCTCCTGACTATGCACATAGATTAATTCTACTGTGACATTCACCACTGAATTCCCAGAATAATCTATTATTGCTCCTATTCCATGGTCGAATCCACGTCCTGATCCCATGGAATGGCAATAAAAATTGCTCATATTCCATGGTCGAATCCACGGCCTGATCACATGGAATGGCAATAACAGTTGCTCTGATTCCATGGTCGAATCCACGGCCTGATCCCATGGAATGGCAATAACATTTTCTCTGATTCCATGATCGAATCTACGACTTGATCTCATGGAATAGTAACAACAATTTATCTCATTACTCCGATTTCATGATCGAATTCGCTGCTAATCTCATGAATTGGTAATAGATAATCTTATTACTCTGATTCTATGGTCGAATCCACGATCCCATGGAACGATAATGCATATTTTATTATTCCGAATTCATGGTCGAATCCACGACTGATCCTATGAATTGATAATAAATAACTACTCATTTTCATTGTTCAATTTCATGAATTATTCTACATTGAATTTCATAGATTAGCAATAAATACTTAACAACCGGGCATCTGAACTATCACTGAGTAAGCCCCACAAAAATGGTGTAAGTGTATTCGACAATGATGCACGACTGAGCACCCAGATGCACGAATGAGCGTCCAAAGATATGAACAAATGAGGAATCCTACGGAAAACAGGAGAAAACAACAAATAATAATAAAATAATGGGAGGCGCCCAGGGCCCGGGCCTACCGGCCATACCCTAGCCATGGCCAGTCCCGTGCCTCCTCCATTATTTTTCCCTATTTTTTGTTACTTTCATGAATTCATGAAAAACTCCTTCAATTTAGAAACTTTCCTTATTTGTGCGAAATTCATGAATTCTCGATAACTTCATGGATTCATGAAATAATATTATAAAATAAGAAAAGGTGTGCGGGACCGGGCAACATGACCGACCAGCCATGTCCAAGTCGTGGCCGGTCCCACACCTTACAATCCTTAGCCTATTCATTCCCAATTTCATGAAACTCCTCAGTTTCAACAAAAATCATGGATTCTCCATAACGAATTCATGAAATAATAATAATATTATAAAATAGGGACAGGTGTGCAGGACCGGGCAACATAGCCGGCCGGCCATGCCCTAGCTGTGGCCGGTCCCATACCTTGCAATTCCTAGCTTTTTATAATTATTATTATTTCCTAAACTCATGAAACTCCTTCGTTTCAACAAAAACTCATGGATTCTTCATAACATCACGGATTCATGAAAATAATATTATAAAATAGGGAAAGGAGTGCGAGACCGGACAACATGGCCGGACGGCCATGCCCTAGACGTGGCCGGTCCCACACCCTTCAATCCCTAGTCTTTTATAATTATTAATTTCCTTGAATTCATTAAATTCCTTGGTTTGAGAAAAAATCACGATTTCTTCATAATTTATCAAATTTTGCTCAAATCATGAAAATTCAAGAGACAACATGGTCACGTGATCGGCTAGCCTCTCACGGAAAAATTGGATGTTAAAATACTCTTGTTTTAATATTTACAAAATATTGATCAATTGAGCATACATGTTCATTCCAACACAATCAAGAATTTCAGTCAAGACGAAACTCTTCTGAAAATTCACAATGTTGCTCGAACGCACATCAAAAAATATTGAAACTCTCAGTATGGTGACACGGACACCATGGAAACATGCACGTGCCTTAATGACCGACCAGGGTTATTCCTAGGGCTCGCACAAAGCCGGTCCCATATGTTTTCATAATTCTGACCTAATTTGTTGAATTTCTCATATTGGGCCCAAACTCTCTCCAACCAACCTGAGGATTACTCAAACGACCAACAATTGGTCCCGTGACCACCAAGAGACGATCCCATGCTCTCTTGGTCGTTCCCCTATCTTTCATACTTAGGTTTTGCCTAATGTTTAACCTAGCATTAATTCAATAAATGATGAAACCGACACTTAATCATCATTACTTCACCAACACTCCAACTGAGAACCATGGTACACGCTCACTCGAGCAATTGGGCATCACATGGACATCCATGGTCTCATGTGGTCGGTCCCTCCTTTGCTCATGACCTATTTTCAGCAATTCGTCAACTAATGAGCAATTCATCAAAAATTAGGGTTTTCGAACAAACGCTCAACAAATCATTATTCTGAGCAAGTTCAAGCACTTATAAATTTATATTGATTCAGTAACCAGCATCTGAATAAATCATATAATATTTAGTAGTCTACCAATATTTTAATATTTTATTGGATCACGTCACCAATAAATATTTCGTCGAATTGAGCAACATTTGCTCAAATATTGATTCTATCAGTAATTTGTCGAAATAAAAGATACTTGCTCAATTGCACGTCAAATTATCAATTCATCGGTAATTTGTCGAATTGAGCAATACTTGCTCAATTGCACATCAAATTATCGATATTCAGTAATTCGTCTAATTGAGCAATACTTGATCAGTTGCTCGAGTATTGACCCAACTATCAATACTCAGTAATTTATCAATATTTTGTCGAATTGAGCAATACTTGTTCAGTTGCTCGAATAATCCATATATATTAAGTAACTCTTCAATAATTCAACAACTCGTTTAATTTACAATATTTGCGTTCATGAATCGCTGAGCACTTGTCAAACATGCTCGATTCAACAAAACCCGGGCTCATTGCCTAATCAGTCAACAACTGACAAACTATCCAAAAACTCGGGCGAGTCAAGCTCTGCAACTCGGGCGATTGAATCGTTCGTCGTTCTTCGTTTTTCTCAGCATTTATTAATCTCATTGTCATTAATTCAGGTGAAATTTAACATCTAAACATCAATGATTGGTGTTTAATTCTTCTAGGTAATTCTTTACTTTTGATTTGCATTATTTTCATGGAAACAACTCAAAAATTCGAAATGGATTCATCTGTGGTGGATCTTAATAAAACTGTGGAAGACAGTACTTCAATTGATTTGGTTAATGGAACTGATAAAAGATGTGTTGTATGGAAATTCTCTCTAATAGGTAGACTAGATTTACTTCGTCTAAAATTTTCTGATGTTGTTTCAAATCTTAAATCACAATGGAAATTAGAAGTTTAATGTAAAATGATAGTATGATACCATTAGGAAAGGGGTTCTTCACCATTAAACTTGATAATGAAAGAGATCAAAATTACATTAAATCAGGTTTATGGGAAGTATATCATCAAAATTTATGGATTCGGAATTGGATACCAGATTTTCGACCAGAACTTCATAGAACATCTACTGCAATGGTATGGGTACATTTTCCTGGATTGAGTTTGGAATATTGGGATGAACAGACTTTATTTACAATCAGTAGGGATTTGGGTGAACATGTTAAGGTGGATGAAGCTACTCTGAATTTTGAAAATGGTTTATATGCAAGGGTTCTGATCAAAATATACTTAGCAAATAAAATTCCAAATAAACTTTGGATCAAGACTAAGTTTGGAGGGTATATGCAAAGTGTTATTCTAAGTAAACTTCCAAATTTTTGTCATCATTGCAAGATAGTTGGTCACCTACAAGCTGAATGTAGAGTGAAAGAATCATCAGAAGTAACACAAGGTGCCAACAAAGGAAAACATAAAGCTGCAACTACTAATTCCAAGCCAAAGTCACCTGAGAAAACTGTGGATAAAGGAAGCGCTCAATCTCCTAAAACACAAGTTCATCAAGAACAATCCAAATTTGATATTTTCTTTACTCCAACCCCTAAGGTACATCAAAATGTTGCAAGTCCTCAAACAGTTCATATAACTTCAGGGAGATATGAAACTCTCAATACTGTAATTGAAGAGGAAGTTGATCCTCAATTAAATGAAGGAGATGGAAACTTATCTGTTGCAATAGTACAACAAGTAATTGAAGACAATACAGTAGACAAGAGTGTTATAAAATTTATGAATGGTAAAGATGGATCAATTTCTGAGGAAAGAATTCCCGCAACAACTTGGTCAAGAATTATACAAAACCCTTCCACTTCAGGCACTAAATCAAATACAGAAGTTCAACAGAAAGAAGGTCAAATTAAGCCCAAGGCTCAGCAGATCAACTCCAAATACAACTTCAGGAAAAATCAAGGTAAAGGGGGTACTAGGGACCTCCAAGCCTTACAATGAAAGTAATATTCTGGAACCTCAGGGGCCTGAGAAGACCTAGGGCTCAGGAGAAATTAAGGTCTTTAATAAATTAGTTCCAACCTTCACTTGTCTTTATAGCAGAACCTAAAATAAGTTGCAATGCAGCATTTTGCAACAAGTTAAATTTACCAAGAATGCAGAATATGTCAATTCATAACTCTTTTCCAAATAAAAAAGGAAATATTTGGCTTTTTTGGAATAAAAATTGGCCTACACCAACAGTGGTCTCTATGTCAACTCAAATGATTACAGTCAACATTGGAGGCAGGCTAATACCTGGAGTACATGCTCATGTTGGAGCAATTCAAAGAAGAAGTTTATGGGCATAAATGGAAGTAATAAGTGGGATCAATCTCCATTGGTTAGCTATTGGGGATTTTGATGCCTTTTTATCTGCAGAAGAAAAAATTGGGGGGAGAACTCCTAATACAAGAAATATGCTAGATTTCAATAACTGTCTGGATAAATGTGAATTACAGGAGGCCTCCAAATCAGGTTGTGCATTTAGTTGGTCTAATTGTCAACATGGAGCAAAAAGAATTCTATGTAACCTGGACAGCATGAAGGATGGAGTTATAAAGTTGGTCTGAGAATAGCTTCTGACCACTTTCCTCTTTAGGGGGTGTGTTAGCTGTCCTAAACCAAAAAATGTGCCTCAAAAGTTTCAAAAAATATGGATTGATCATCCCAATTTTTTAAAAGTTGTTAATAATTGTTGGTCTGAAGAAGTAGAAGGAAATCCATCATTTATATTTCAGAGCAAGCTGAAAAAGTTAAAAAGGGTGTAGGTGGAATGGAACTGGAAAGTGTTTGGTAATGTAAATGTACACATTCAAGAAGCTACAAAAGAAGTTCAAGAAGAAATGAAAATATCTGATGAATATCCTGGGAATGAAGAATTCTTAGACAACTTGGTTAAGGCTGAAAATAAGCTTAATACAAAAGAAGTGCAACTCAGTACACTGCTCAAACTTAAAGCTAGAACTAAATGGGTCAAAGAAGGTTCAGCTAATACCAACTTCTTTCATTCCAATTTCAAAGTAAGACAAGCAAGAAATACCATTTGTGAGATGGAAAATAACAACAATGAAATTGTTACTGATCAAGGAAAGCTAGCAGAAATGCTAGTAAATTTTTTTGAAGAAAAATTTAAGTTCAAGGAAGTTAATATATCAGAATCATTACTGGATGTCATTCCCAATTTAATAACAACTGAGGATCAAGCAATGTTGGATGCAACTCCTTCTATGGAAGAAATCAAGCAAATTATCTTTGAAATGGATCCAGGCAGTTCTCCTGGTCCAAATGGTTTCTCAGGGAGTTTTTACAGGGCATCTTGGCAAATAATTCAAGGTGATTTGTTTATTGCAGTTCAATTTTGTTGGGAAATAAGTTTTATACCAAAAGGATTAAACTCAAATTTCTTAATGCTTCTGCCAAAAGTTGAAAGTGCAAGAACTCCACAACAATATAGACCAATTGGGCTAAGCAATGTAAGTTTTAAAATTTTTACTAAAATCATTGCATCTAGAATGTCAAGCCTCATGCATAAGCTGGTCTCTCCTCAGCAAGCAGCATATATCAAAGGGAGAAATATACAAGATCAAGTTTTATTAGCATCTGAAATGATCAATGAAATAAAAAATAAAAAGAAAATAAGAAATGGAAACTTGGGTCTGAAAATAGATATATCTCAAGCTTATGACACTGTAAGCTGGAAGTTTCTATTTCAAGTGCTCAAAAAGTATGGATTCTCAGATAATTAGAGTAAATGGTTAAATACTATCTTTGAATCAGCTAAAATTTCAGTCATGCTCAATGGAGGACCAAATGGATTTTTTTCAATGAGAAGGGGGTTAAAACAAGAAGACCCACTTTCTCCAATTTTATTTATACTGATGGAAGATGTGTTAAGTAGAAACATAACAAAGTTGGTGATGGAAGGAATAATAAATCCAATGGTAATAAGGGAAGGGATTCATCCTACTCACATGTTCTTTGCAGATGATATTTTTAAATTTTGCAATGGAGAAAAAAGAAGCATTCAAAATTTGATGAAGTTACTTGAAGAATATCAAAACAGCTCAGGACAAATGATAAACAAACACAAAAGTAAACTTTTTGTGGATGGAACTTCAACAACAAGAATAATGCAGATAAAAGAATTAATGCAAATGGAAGTAAGATCTCTCCCTGATAAGTACTTAGGTATAATTTTAGATGCTGGAAGAGTTAAAATTGCAACAGTTTGGCCTATGGTAGAGTTGATACAAAAGAATGTGGCTAGCTGGAAAGGAAAATTACTATCATTTAATGACAGAATTGTTCTGATTAAGTCAGTGTTGTGTAGTATTCCTATTTACTGTATGGAAATCTACAAATGGCCAAAATCAGTGATTAAAATCTGTGAAAAGATCATCAGAAAATTTTTGTGGTCTGGGGACGGTGAGATCATAAAATTTAAAACCTTCTCTTGGAAGAAAGTGTGCTCTCCTTACAGTGAAGGGGGCCTTGGTCTACAAAGATTAGAAGTTCTTAATAAAGCTCTGCTTATAAAGATTTTGTGGAGAGTACTTAACTCCAATGCTGAATGGGCACTTTTCATAAAGGCTAAATATCAAGATAAGCATCACCAATGGAAAAGCAATTGACAACTTACTACTATTTGGCCAGGATTAAAATGGGCTTGAAATTATTTGAAGGAAAATATAAGGTGGTGTGTAGGGAATGGAGAAATGATTTCTTGTTGGTTTGATCCATGGCTAGGCAATGCTCCCATTATTCAAGAAGTTGGTTTCAATGAGTATATAAAGCAAAATATTAACTTAAAGGTCTCAGATTTAATTCTTGAAGGAAAATGGAACATAGCTGAAGAACTAAAACAAATAATTTCTCACTACTCTCTGCCAGAAATTGGAATTGGTGAAGACTGCTTAATATGGAAAGAATATATAAAAGGTAAATTCACTACTGCTTCTGCACTCAATTTAATAAGAAACAAAGAACAACCTTTGAAGTGATACAACAAGATTTGGAATTCTTTCTTACATCCATCTATAGCAAGCAATATATGGAAACTTATACAAGGTGTTTATGTGGATGAAACTGTAATGGTGGCAAGAGGGTTTGAACTTGCATCCAGGTGCTGCATTTGTGAAGAAGAGCAAGACAATATGCAATACTTTTTATGGTCTTGTAAGTTCAGTAGACAGATATGGCAATGGATAGGCCTTGTGTTCAATGTCAAAAATCCTAATTCCTTTGAAGATATTTGGAGCAGTGCAAAAAATTACAGCTCATTTATTAAAGAGTGCTGGATAATAGCAGCATGTGCAATAATGAAAGAGCTGTGGTTTCAGAAAAACAATTTATGGTTTAACCAAAATAAACCAAATATTCAAGGTTTCAAGGCAAGAATCAAGAAAATGATATATGAAGGAAGCCTCAGAATGAAAAGTTATAAATGGAATTCAAACATAGATAATTATATGCGTGTCGTAACCACAACAAATTAATTAATACTTTACTACCTAATTAACAAGTAATATAGGGTAGTCAAGATCGATCAAATGAGGAGCACGAGATTCTAGTTGTAAAATTGTCACACAAAGGGGGGTATTGATTAAGAATTTAAGAAAGTAAATAAAATAAACAAAGCAATTAAAAGTGTAAATTGAAATCAATAAGAAAGAATAGATCAAGGAATCCTTCTTCGCTGCAAAACAATGAGTAAAGTTATGTTCTTTTCCACTTTTTATTAGTCACAAATTATCACCAACCGTAGGTATAGCAGCTAGATCAGTGCTAACCCCAAAATCCCTTATATCACCGGATGCGGAAGTTCTCGACTACCGGATTCTATTCACCAAACCACCTAGTAGTAGATCACTCAAGATGTAATTTAGTTAAACGCATTGAGATTTATGAATTTATTAGGTTGATATTAGTAGTTAGACTCTTAGATCAAGGTCCACTTGCTAACGTTATTTTCACACACAATTGCTCCACGGAATCCCTCTGCAAGGTCTTGTGTTTTCTACTTATGTAAATAGTCAAGAAACGATTACTTATCCCCTAACTTTCACTAGATTTAGATCAATTAACAAATCAATTTAGCGTGCACTCTAAACAACCTATCAATCAATCATGAATGTATAAACATTCCTATTAGTAAAAACAAACGATAATCATGTGAAAACTTCAAAGTAGATTTAAAACAAAACTCAAAACATGTTAAGAACTAGGAATTCATCCTCAATCAAATTAGCTACTCATATTAAAGAGTTCACACAAAGAATAAAGAAAAGAAAAGTGTGTGTAGAAGTGTGCAAAGATGTGCACAAAAGTGTGTATGTGTATGGAAGTGTGGAAGTGTATGTGTGTATATAAAAGTAGAGAACTTCTCTATTTATAGGCTTCAATGCTCTCCATATAGAATCCCTTTCCTTTAGCACTTCAATTTCCAAATCCAAGCCTTTCTCAAATCTCCCATCTTCTCTTTCCATATTCAAACCAAATTCTTCATCCAATTCCAATTCTAAGTCTTCACATCCCATGAGAGAAATATACACAAAATTCTGCAACTTTATCTCGCCGGAAAACTGGGTTTTTGGCCGGAAATAGGCCGGAATTCGTCACCGCCGGCCACCTGAGATTCTGTCTCCCGGTTAGAGAATATTTCGTCATGGTCCGTTAATTGTAACTGTCAAACTAACAGTCGTCGTCAGTCAGTCGGGTCAAAGGAATGGAGTCAGCAAGTCAATCATCTGGCTAACTCTGGGCTAAATCGGCTGAGTGGTGTGATTCGTTCGGTTGGATCGGTCATCGTACTCATTCTGGATCGGTCACCGCCGGCACGAGTCAACTCTCCGGAACCTAAATCCGTCCGAGTTTCGTCTATTTACAGAGCTTCTCAGGCCACATTCAGGCCGATCTTTAATCCTCAATCCCTGTACAATCCTAGCATTCATCTAGTTTTGGCATTCATCACATATTGCCTCTTCAACTAGCCTTCTTTCCTGCAGCATCATTCAACATCACTAACCCATCTTCTGCTTCCTGCTCTACTGAATTTCATCACAATCTTTAAACCATACCAATCACCCCCTGTAACATCACTAACATGACATACCCTTTTTATCTCATAGTCAAACCCATTCTTCAATTATTCGAGTAGCTGCTGTTCTTCTCCTTTGATTCAACATCAACATCGAGTTTACAGTACAACCCATTAACAGTCTTCATCTCATCTTTTCTGCTCAAAACCTAAATCCAAATTTGAGAGAAACCCATTACAGCAACCATCATCTCCTCACAATTTCAATTTTACCAAACCCTACTTTCAGCTTTTTGATTTTAGCAGCGACGATTTTTGCTTTTCTGTCTCCATCTCTCTCGATTTCTCGGACGAACTACAGCATCTCACTCTTCTTTCTGTTATCAATTTTAGGGGAAAATTCGTAATACATAGTGAATGATAGACTTGATTTTAGGGTAGGGAAATATTGGGGTGGCTATTTGTGCCCCATGATAAGTACACCCACAGATTGGGTGCCTATATATATTGCCACTTCTGATAAGGGCTAGCCAGATGGAAGCCCCTTAACCTGTGCTGGCTTTTATTTAATACTTATTCAAACATGAGTGCTCCTTAACCTTAACTTGGCTCCAGATAGTGCTCGCCCCTGAAATGACCTTTTTGCCCTTTTAGCTCAAATTGAACGATTTCTTCTCCTTTTCCTTTGTGCGACTCCAGAGTACCTAATAACTCAAAAACACACGTAAAATACATATTTACAAGAAAAATAGCAAAGAAAGCATAAACTACTAGTTAGTAAATTAGGTGTATTCTACACCTATCAAATTCCCCCACACTTAGACTTTGCTAGTCCTCGAGGAAATCAAACTAAAACTTACAACTTCAAAGCGTTCCAGCGTCCCAAGCATCCTAAGAGTTATGAAGACATAGAGTTTATGCATGCTAGTAATAAGAAATTAGAAATACTAAAGAACATATTCTCATTCTTAAATATTGAGTGAGAAATAACCACACCATAATGAGAGAACACGTGTTTGAGAAACGATCAATAAGCATTTCGCCTCGACTTCTATCTCGCCAAAAGGGTTTTATGATAATTGCACTCAAAAAGACGGCTTTTTTATGGGTCTCACATGTGTGCAGGTAGGAATGAAGATAGAATTCCTGCAACACGTTGAATGGTAGGAAGGATAACTTCCGAAATTTTGAAAAACCCACATCTTTTAACATTTTGAAAAACCATTTTTCTAACAATCTCTAAGAAAGGAAATCAACCACTTATATCGAGGATGAGATTACTTACTTACCTTCACATCCGATTGCTAATTATGATAACACCACTCTCACGGAATCCAATAGAAAAGTCTTCCGCTCCTTGTCTTCATCTTCTTGGTCTTCGGCTTCAACTATTAATGATAAACTTTTCGAATTTCGTAGATCCTCGACAATTTGTAACCTTTTTCCTTAAAATCCTTGTCACTTGAAACTTCCTTATAAATTTTCCTTCCCCACGGCTTATTCAAAACAAAACAATAATAAATATTTCTCTTGTCTCATATTTTTTTTTCTTCAATTTTTTTTTTTTTTTCTTTTTTCTTTTTTTAGACAAGAGAAACACAATACAAATCAAAGTGAAAAATAAAATAAAGGGTATATTAATTATATATCCCTACTTTTAACTTCCTACAAATATATCCTTATCCATTTAATATTAGATTACCTTAATATCCTCATCCATATAATATTTTTTCTTTATTTTAAAATGGAACAAATTTCTTCCACTACCACTTCACCACCACCACTAGCACCACCACCACTACCATTCCACCACCACCGTTCAACAACCACCACCTACCAACCACCACCACCACTAATATTCCACCAAAACTCCTTCACCGCCACCATTACACCACCACCACTAATCTGTTGACACCACCACCACAAGTCACCGCCACTGCCACCGTCACCGCTGCCGCCGCCGTCACCGCTTCCGCCACCGTCGCCGCCACCGTCACCGCCGCTGGTTCTGACGGGGGGAATTTTTTTTCATGGTATATTAAAAAAAACAAAAAACCCATAAAAAATAGTTGATCCATTTCAGTTGGATCAACAATGGATGTTTATCCATTGCAGTTGAATCAATAGTAGAAGGTTATCTATTGCAGTTGGATCAACAATGGATGTTTATCCATGCTGATGGAAAAATGCTACCACTTCATCAGCTGCAGTTTCAGATCCACCAATAAAACCATCAACAGTAGAAGTTTATCTAAGAAAAAAGGATCAACAGTAGAAGTTGATCCAATTTTAGTGGATCAACAATGGAAGTTGATCCATGTAAAATTGGATCAATAATGATAGTTGATCCATGTAAAATGGATTGAACTTGGCGTGAGTCGAACACGCATCATCTGACATGGAGTCAGTCATGCTACCATTGCACCACAAGTTCAACATTGGGACAAATTTACATGATTTAAACTACAAAAGCATGAGTTCAAAGGATCAACAACAGTAGTTGATCCCATATAGATGGATCAACAACCATAGTTGATCCAAAATATATGGATCAACAACCATAGTTGATCCAATATCACTGCCTGCTTCAACCCAGATAACCACCATATTTCATTACTTGTAGCTTCATAAACACCAACAGCTCCAAGACCAGCTTCAAAACCAATCTCAGTTGAATCAACAATGGATGTTTATCTATTCCAGTTGGATCAACAGTGGATGTTTATTCATTTCAGTTGGATCAACAGTGGATGTTTATCCATTGCAGTTGGATCAACAGTAGAAGGTTTGTGATCAGACCTGGTTTACGATGAACACGGGAGAAATACCACGATAAACATGGAAGATTCGGTTCTCAATGAGTGCAGACAGACCTGTAAGAAAGCATTATATGACATAAAATAACATAAAAATGAAATCTAAGGAATCTAGACTACTAACTACTAACTATCTAGGTTCAAACAAATAGACACATCCCTTGTTCCCAAGAATTTTAGAGGAAGGAAATTCCAAATATCTTTTTCTGGACCCATTGAAAACTCAGGCCGCCACCGTATATATCTCGTAAATAAATTTCTTACGATATCAAGAATTTACCTGCTATTACATGATAGAGGACACTGAAGGACTATGGCACGAATTATTAATTTGTACAATTGCGTACTATAATTCGCCTTATTTGATCTGCATCTGTCTAATTCATTATTTTGATGGAACATGCAAGGGTCTCCAAGAAAGAGGAAGGGTCCCGTCTCTAGAACAAGAGGTATGGAGAGGTTTAGGTCAGAAGAGGCATTTTACGTGAACCCTTTACCAAATTGTTTGTGTCAGGTGGAGCCTACAAATATAAACAATTCTTATACTAGTAGTAATAGGTAGATGATGAAGAAGAGGAGTACAGTAAATCAAAATTAATCAAAAGTTGACACTGGCGACGTCACAGGACAACTTTTAAATCAAAATTAATCAAAATTAATCAAAATTAATCAAGAGGAGTACAATTCAATCTTCACAAGAGAACTAGAATAGATACTTATCTGTTTGGATGGAAATTCCCCTAGTAGTATCCACCACTCACCGTCACTGGGAAGCCATTAGAATCCCGCTGTAGAAAGTTTCCATTAGTGATACGGGCATTCTTCAGTTCAAAAGCATATCAAAACCTAGACCGTTAATAAACCAATTGAATTTTAACACACAAATTCTAAAATTGCAACTTTGCTCAAAACTTGATTTCAAAATATAAAAAATCAGATCTCGATTTCTTTGGATTTGATTTTAAGAATTAATTAATTATATAAGAAGAAGGAGATTTCATCTGTTGTTGATACGTCTCGATTGTTAGTGTGCTGGCGATGGAGATGGTAACAAGTTCATTTCATGTATTTGAATCTGATTTTAGAAATTAGTCGACAGAATAAGAAGGTCTCTCAAACAATAGATCTGTTGCAGAGGTGGTAAAAAATAACACACACATATTAATAGATCTGTTGCTAATAGCGATGGACGTGGTGGTGGCGGCGGGCGGCGGAGCTGGTTGTGGTAGTTGCAGAGGTGTTGGTGGTTGTTGAAAGATAAATATGAGAAGAAAGAAACCAAGTTTTTAAAAATTAAAAAGAAGATAAGACACAGAGGGTATAATTGGAAGTTAATATTTTATTATTGGGCCCCTGATGGGCTTGTACAAAAAGAGGGATAAAAATTTTGTGTGATAAGGATAATTGTATAGACCATCAAAAGTAGGGACAAAAATTCAATTACCACTAAAATAAACCATGGCCGTGGAAAAGTACTTTACCGCTTGATTCTTCACAACTTGTATCATCTCGAAATCATAAACTTCAATAATTCTCACCTTTTACTTTTCTTCTCTCTTGTAAATAAGTCTTAATACTTGAATATAGAATTACCTCATTGTATTGTAAGTCTTCAACATGTATGTAAAAATCTTCTCATTGTATGTTGCTTTACTTGAATATGAAATTTGCTCTTTTTCTTGTTCCATTGTTGCTTGCAAACCTTGAACCTTTTCAACTTTCCTTGTAGATTTTGATGTCGCTCCCTTGTTGTTAATTGTGGTGTTTCTATGGACCCGTTGTTGTCGAGTGAGAGAATGGTGCTAACTGAAAATCGAACTACAAGAAGGAGGCTTTCATCCATAGACGTCACCCTCATGATTGACAAAAATTAGCACTCAAGAGATCAAAATAGTGCTGAAATTGGTGTGAAATTTGGTAGCTCACCATTCTACCCGGAATTAATGTACGGTGACACACACTCAAAAGAATCTCTTTAGTAAAGGAAGAATTTTTGGTCGGTGCCTCACATGATATGAAAATGGGTAGTCTCCACTAATGATTGATCAGCAACTCTAATAACGCACTTCTCCCTGCACCAAATTTGCATCACCGGCATGATTAAATCCATTATTTAACACTCTAACAAGCAAGAAATCAAACGTAGTTCCCTAACATTTCCAAGTTCAATTATGTCGGTCAGAATTCTCTATGTAATCATACCTAGAAGCATGCTAGTGACTCTAAAAATCTCTAAAAGTTGAAAGTTTTATGCAAAAAATTATCTTTTTTTTTAACGCAAAAATATATGCTTAGCCACTCCCCCACACTTAAACCGTACATTGTCCTCAATGTAATTGAATCGTCCAAGTAAAGTCAAGGTGGGAAATCCTAATATGATATGGAATAATAAAAATAAATAAACGAAACTCAAAATAAAAACAAAAGGATAGGAAATACAAAACCGGTGGGTTGCCTCCCACTTAGCGCTTGTTTTAAAGTCGACGGCCCGACATAGCTTTTGTAACATTCATTCCCCATATACTAATAATCTGAAAATTTGGGGATCCTCCCATAGTACCTGTTTTGTAAACAATAACTCCATACAAATGTTAGCACAAGTAAATAATAGTGAAATTATTTCCCGATAGAAATTTCCCCCACACTTATTCTTGTCCACACTCGAAAGTGTATAAAGAACATAGAATTTGGGAATTTCCATGCATTCCTCTTGGCAAACCTGCATAGTGTTAGAATCAAGTGTTTCCAATGGTGGATATCGAGAAACAAAGTCATTCAAAAATACTTTCGAAGCACATACATTCAATCCAATAAGAGGTAAAGGAGAAGAATCAATATGCAAAGGGTTAGACAAACCTTGCACAATTTCTTGTATTACGGTATCCTCCTCATCCTTAAAAAATTCGAGTGAATTACTTACCTCTTGCATATCATGGTCCTCTATCAAACCTTGCAACCATTCTTCATCATTTTCTACCTTAACTAAAGTCTCGGCACCATCTAAATTAATAGCAAGTTAAATTGGGTCTTTCACAATATCATTCAATTCGGTTTCATTATCTAGCATTATCTCTTCAACATTCTCATCATCGGAATCGGGCCATTCACTAAAATGATTTTCGTCGGTAAAAATTGTAAGATCTTCTTGTGAGGGTGTTACACCGTTTACAACAATAGGAAAGTCACACCCAATCTCCTCCTTTTGAATGGGCGAATGATCGTTATTATGATCCGGATTTGGAATAACTTCCTCATTGTTGCAACGCTCATACACTTCCGCGGACTCATATCTTTCCCTAAGGAATTTTTTCCAAGAACTAAATGCATCTTCCTCAAGATCTACCTCTTGAATAGGTGATTGATCATTATTAAGATCAAGGCTCGAGTAATCTACACTAGCGCCATCAAAAGTCTCCAAAGGTTGGTCCTTTTCAACACAATCATCTTCATTATCGGACTCACCATAATAAGAATCGTCGTCGGTTTCATTAACTTTATCTAGACGTCGTTTAAGTTCCATATGAATGGTCCTACTAATTTCTGCGACAAGCTCTTCCGAGTCTCCATCATCTTCCAATTTATATAACTTTTGTGCAAGTTTCCGGACGTTCACACGCTTACCACCGTTTTCTATAATAGGTTATCTTTCCCATGACTCTAACCTTTGAATGGGTGAATGATCATAACTACGATCCGGAGTCGGGTAAGAAAAAGTGTTGCAGAAATTGGTTTGTGCGGCGTTCTTTCTTTCATGGTCAAGTGTTTTTCGCATGTCTTGCAAATCATTGATAATCTGCATACAACTAGAATGAATCTAATTAGAAGTAGATTTATCATACCTTGGTGCTTGACTTACATACCCATTACAAGGTTGTTGATATGCATGAGAGTACTCATAAGGCTCCATAGGATATTGATCATAGCCAAAAGATTGGTTTTGATTGTATCCTAAGGATGGTTGGAAGTTGCCATGATGTTGAGGTTGAAAACCGTATTGATTGTTGTAATATTCTTGCTCTTGTCCACCATACATGGAAAACCGGTACCTGAAAAACAATTCTCAAAAACTAAGTTAGATACGATAAAGAATCCAACAAAGCAAGAATAAAGAAAAAAGTAAAAAGAAAACAACTAAAATCATCCGATGCTCCCCGGCAACGGCGCCAAAATTTGTATGCGTGTCGTAACCACGACAAATTAATTAATACTTTACTACCTAATTAACAAGTAATATAGGGTAATCAAGATCGATCCCACGAGGAGCACGAGATTCTAGTTGTAAAATTGTCACACAAAGGGGGGGTATTGATTAAGAATTTAAGAAAGTAAATAAAATAAACAAAGCAATTAAAAGTGTAAATTGAAATCAATAAGAGAAAATAGATCAAGGAATCCTTCTTCGCTGCAAAACAATGAGTAAAGTTATGTTCTTTTCCACTTTTTATTAGTCATAAATTATCACCAACCGTAGGTATAGCAGCTAGATCAGTGCTAACCCCAAAATCCCTTATATCACCGGATACGGAAGTTGTCGACTACCGGATTCTATTCACCAAACCACCTAGTAGTAGATCACTCAAGATGTAATTTAGTTAAACGCATTAAGATTTATGAATTTATTAGGTTGATATTAGTAGTTAGACTCTTAGATCAAGGTCCACTTGGTAACGTTGTTTTCACACACAATTTCTCCACGGAATCCCTCCGCAAGGTCTTGTGTTTTCTACTTATGTAAATAGTCAAGAAACGATTAATTATCCCCTAACTTTCACTAGATTTAGATCAATTAACAAATCAATTTAGCGTGCACTCTAAACAACCTATCAATCAATCATGAATGTATAAACATTCCTATTAGTAAAAACAAACAATAATCATGTGAAAACTTCAAAGTAGATTTAAAACAAAACTTAAAACATGTTAAGAACTAGGAATTCATCCTCAATCAAATTAGTTACTCATATTAAAGAGTTCACACAAAGAATAAAGAAAATAAAAGTGTGTGTAGAAGTGTGCAAAGATGTGCACAAAAGTGTGTATGTGTATGGAAGTGTGGAAGTGTATGTGTGTATAGAAAAGTAGAGAACTTCTCTATTTATAGGCTTCAATGCTCTCCATATCTTCCAAGGAATAGAATCCCTTTCCTTTAGCACTTCAATTTCCAAATCCAAGCCTTTCTCAAATCTCCCATCTTCTCTTTCCATATTCAAACCAAATTCTTCATCTAATTCCAATTCTAAGTCTTCACATCCCATGAGAGAAATATACACAAAATTCTACAACTTTAGCTCACCGGAAAACTGGGTTTTTGGCCGGAATTCGTCACCGCCGGCCACCTGAGATTCTGTCTCCCGGTTAGAGAATATTTCGTCATGGTCCGTTAATTGTAACTGTCAAACTAACAGTCCTCGTCAATCAGTCGGGTCAAAGGAATGGAGTCAGCAAGTCAATCATCTGGCTAACTCTGGGCTAAATCGGCTGAGTGGTGTGAGTCATTCGGTTGGATCGGTCATCGTACTCATTCTGGATCGGTCACCGCCGGCACGAGTCAACTCGCCGGAACCTAAATCCGTCCGAGTTTCAGCTATTTACAGAGCTTCTTAGGCCACATTCAGGCCGATCTTTAATCCTCAATCCCTGTACAATCCTAGCATTCATCTAGTTTTGGCATTCATCACATATTGCCTCTTCAACTAGCCTTCTTTCCTGCAGCATCATTCAGCATCACTAACCCATCTTCTGCTTCCTGCTCTACTGAATTTCATCACAATCTTTAAACCATACCAATCACCCCCTGTAACATCACCAACATGACATACCCTTTTTATCTCATAGTCAAACCCATTCTGCAATTATTCGAGTAGCTGCTGTTCTTCTCCTTTGATTCAACATCAACATCGAGTTTACAGTACAACCCATTAACAGTCTTCATCTCATCTTTTCTTCTCAAAACCTAAATCCAAATTTGAGAGAAACCCATTACAGCAACCATCATCTCCTCACAATTTCAATTTTACCAAACCCTACTTTCAGCTTTTTGATTTTTTAGCAGCGACGATTTCTGCTTTTCTGTCTCCATCTCTCTCGATTTCTCGGACGAACTGCAGCATCTCACTCTTCTTTCTGTTATCAATTTTAGGGGAAAATTCGTAATACATAGTGAATGATAGACTTGATTTTAGGGTTGGGAAATATTGGGGTGGCTATTTGCGCCCCATGATAAGTACACCCACAGATTGGGTGTCTATATATATTGCCACTTCTGATAAGGGCTAACCAGATGGCAGCCCCTTAACCTGTGCTGGATTTTATTTAATACTTCTTCAAACATGAGTGCTCCTTAAACTTAACTTGGATCCAGATAGTGCTCGCCCCTGAAATGACCTTTTTGCCCTTTTAGCTCAAATTGAACGATTTCTTCTCCTTTTCCTCTATGCGACTCCAGAGTACCTAATAACTCAAAAACACACGTAAAATACATATTTACAAGAAAAATAGCAAAGAAAGCATAAACTACTAGATAGTAAATTAGGTGTATTCTACACCTATCAATAATCTAGTAATTCAGTACTTCCACCTTGAGCCAAGAAAAGTCAAATTCCAAAATATAAAGGTTTGCTTCTGGAGCCCTCCTTGCTTTGATTATATTATGTTCTGTTGTGATGGGGCATCAATTGGAAAGCCTGGATTCTCTGGATTTGGAGTTGTCATTAGAAATCATTCAAGTCAAGTGCTGGGAGTGATATCTGGTGGAATTGGTATTGCTACAAATTATTTAGCAGAAGTGTATGCAGTGATAAATGCAGTGAAATTGGCTGTTGAATGGAAGTTATAGAAAATAATCTTAACTTCTGATTCTAAAACAGTCATAACAGAGTTTAAAGACAAAAAAATTCCCGGGTTTGTAAAGATGAGGTGGCACAAGGTAGTGAAGCATATTCAAGACATCAAATTCTGTCACAATTACAGAGAAACAAACTTTTCAGCTGATACATCTGCTAAAAGAGGAGCAAGACTACCAGCTGGACAAAGACAATTTTATGAAGGAAGACCAAGTTTTTAGCAAGAATAGAACATCCAAATGTTGAGTATTATAGAATCCGAAAATGAAGTTCAATATTCCAAGATTTCATTGGGCCTAAAGTTGATATTTTCTTGGATTTTTGGGCCTATATAGTTGGCTCTGTTAATTTTTAAAAAATTTCTCTTGTAAACTCCAATTTTGTTGATCTTCTCTTTTTCAATTAATAAAAATATATATGATTCAGAAAAAAAAAAAACCGACAAACTAAATACACGTCTGTCATACAGACTCCACGATTCGTGAGACATCAATCACGTCAAATTGGGGGATAACAACTAGGGTTTTGGTATGGAGGCCTACAGAACATGGATTCATTCACACGAGAAATGTGTGTAAGTTGTGTCAATGGTTGAAGGAGTTATCAAAGTAGTGGGTACACGATCTGTCAATTCTCCACACGACATGGTACTGACTTTACCATGATCTTCCACTTGCCCACTCTTCCACTCATGAAACCGTCACACTTACAGGGATCAAGGTGTTCACAACTCTGATAATATAAATAAGTCTCTGAATCCATGATTGGGGACAACGTTCACAGTCTACACAGAATTTTTCGAGTAATTACTCTCAAGAATTCATCAATCCTTCACAACTTAACAGAACTCCACAATTCACCAATTATTGCAGAAACCCATAACACATCTGCAATCCTTGATCACCACTGATCCCACACAATTTCTCAGCTTCCCTCCTACAGATTAACCCATCTCCCTCTTTGCGACCGAATTGACTCTGGAACGGCCATTGACTTGGTTTAGGCCGGAGTCCTATAGATTGATCTCTCGAATCTAAGCACTCCCTTTACAGTGCATCTGTGTGAGGTTAAGCAGTTTTCCCGGTTCGAGGAGTCTCGACAACACGCTCGACTCTTCACTTCCCTAAAAAACCAACGAACCGTTTTTTCCCCATCCACAACCTTGAAAATATGGAGAAACCGTGAGTTTTGCTCAAACAAAGAAAGTTGCTAGAATGAAGGAGTTTCATGAGTTCATGAAATAATAAAATAATTAAAATAAAGGAAAAAGGGCATGGGGACCGGCCACGGCGGCATGACCGGACGGCCAGTGGGCCCGGTCCCCTAGGCACCACTTTTATTATTTTAATATTATTTTCTCTCTCCTATTTTGTGTATGATTCCTCATTTGTCCATATTTCGAATGCTCGTTCGTGCATTTGGGTGCTCGTTCGTGTATCATTGTTGAGTACACTTGCACCATTTTATGGGGCTTACTCAGTGGTAGTCCAGATGCCCGACTATTGAGTATTTATTACTAATTCATGAAATTCAGTGGAGAATGATTCGTGAAACTGAGTAATAAAAGTAAGTAGTTATTTATTATCAATCCATAAGATCAGCTGTGGATTCGACCACGGATTTAGAATAATAAAGAGAGTGTTACCATTCCGTGGGATCGTGGATTCGACCACATAATCATAGTAATCAACCATTACCATTCCATGAGATCAGCTGTGGATTCGATCATGAAATCGGAGTAATGAGATTATCTATTACCATTTCATGAGATCAGTCGTGGATTCGATCATGAAATCGGAGTAATTAGATAAAATAGGTTATCTTCTAGGAATTCAGTAGTGAATGTCACGGTAGAATTAATCTATTACAGAAGGGATATTAGCCAGCTAAAGCATCATACCCATTCCGAAAGGTGCATAGTTAGGAGACATCGAGTGTGGACGATGTCCTGAAGGCGTTTTTCCCTCTCAACAATCATGTATGGAGAACCGCCTAGATCTATACACGGGTTCTCTATATAGTCAGGGAATAGTGAGTGTCACCGACGTCCTGAATGCGTTATTTATCTCAATCTTACGGAGAACCGCCCAATCGTTCTTCTATGTAGAGGCGAGTTCCTCTATGTAGTCATGGAATAGTGAGTGTCACCAACGTCCTGAAGGCTTTAATCTCTCAATCTTATGGAGAACCACCAATTACGTTATTCTACATAGAGGCTATGATGAAATTCCCGGTGTCGAACGCTCCGAAGAGGCCTTTCGAGCGGCATATGCATCATACTTCGTAAAATATGAATCGTCACATGCATTCCTGAAGCCGTGTCAGAAACATGCAGTATCATGATTTTACGGTTTTGACCTTTGTTGAAAATCCACCATCAACAGTACTAAGCATGGGACTTAATGTTGATGGTGGTTTTTAGTTCAGGGCTAAAATTGTGAAACCCTGTATTTAATGAGTTGCCATTCTGCAAAGAAATAGAGCCATTTGAAAGTGATGAGTGCCTAGGCCTCTTTACTTACATATGTATTGAGCAATTCAGTATATGTATATAAAATTTATTCAGAATAGTGCATGTAGCAACAATCCCAAACATTATATAAATTTTATTAATATCCCGCCTGCATTATTTATTAACGTATGGATTATTGAGTATTTTCTTGTGCTATGTTCCTCAGCTGAACCCTTAATATTGATATGACATGATAATTAGTGTTCACTCGCAGCTGAGTAGCATGAATTTCTCGAAATATCAAGATTAAGGTCTGCATAAAAGTACTCAGACGGAAAGCATGCTGCTCTCTGATAATAAAGAATTTTGTGTCAACACACATAATTCACCAAATTTGATCAATTTTGTTATAACTCACAAGATTCAAATTGTAACCTAATTAATTTGCAAAAATTAGGTTTTTTGCAGCCTCCGCAATATCTCGAACCCTGTTGGTTAAAACTAAACCTATGAAAGCAAGGAAATTGATTCTCCATGGATTAGTATGAGCAAAATCCTACCAAAAGTAGAAAACAAGAAGTAAGAGAAACTGCGGCAAATAAAAGAAGCAACAAAAGGAGGTGCGGCCACACCACTTGGTCGTCCGGCCACACCTTATATTATTTCCTGATGGCCTCTATTTCCCATCGACTAATCTGATCGCATTAAATGCGCCACACACACTTTTGATTAAAGTAGGAAGTTGGCTGGTCGACACAACTAATACCTTAAAGAATTTAATATAGCCTACCCATGTCAGTCTTAACAATCACGGCCACATGATTTGGCCGGCTCACTCAATGAGCTTGGCCTCTTCTCAACAAGACCAAACAAACTTCATGATGTCCGCTGGTGTGCCCACAACCATTCCATCCAATCGGAATCCTCTTAGCCCGCCAGCAACATCCCTGATCCATTTCCTGAGCTAGGCTAGTCGCGCTGTTGAAAAGAATTCAACGAGTTAAGACTGTCCATGGAAGTTTCAAACTCATCGCATACATCCAACTTCTCCATCCTATAGATGGTGGATTTTCGACAAAGGCTAAAATTGTAAACCAATAATTATACGAACTTTTGATCCAGCAATTAGATGTGAGTATTGAGACACGGTTCTCTTATCAAATCTCTAACTGAGAATACTATCTTTTAGTGTACATGCAGATATGTAGTCTCTCCGCTGGACAACGACATATCTCATGAATACTGAACACTTCAGTAATTATTTCTTTATAGAATCACGAGATTGACGGCTCTTAGGCAGCTTGCTTCTAGTATAGAGCGATGATTTCTTCAGGATACAACCAACAGTTTTCCATGACTATATAAAGGATATGAAGCTCTAGAAAGATCATGTCAGAATAATTAATGCTCCTAGATAACTTGCTCTGCTAGTATTGAGCCATCAATTAATTATTCTTAAATTCTTGGATTCATCCACTGAATTTCTGAAAATATTCAAATATTATCTGAAAGTATTCAAATACTTTTATAATATTTCGTTACATCAATCCATGGTTCTTCCCAGCATAATTCCATGGGTTAGTAATAAATATTCAACAACACGGGCATCTGAGCTACCTATGAGTAAGCCCCGATTCAAATGGTGCAAGAGTACTCAACAATGATGCACTAACAATTACTGTACGAACAAATATTTCAAAATACGACGAGACGATGAACCTATGCAAAATAGGAAGGAAAATGACAAATAATTAAAAATTGACTAAGGCGCTGGGATCATGGGCCCACTGGACCGGCCGGACGTGATGTGGTCAATCCCACGCCAGTTTCATATTTTTATCATATTTTTTTGTTATTTTCCTTGAGTTCTTGAAAATCCTTTCACTTGAACAAATATCTTTCGTTTTGAGGAAACTCCTCAGTTTCATGATGTTTCCCTCACACCAAAGAAATAATATAAAAATTAAGAAAAATATTATGGGCCGTGATTACTGTCCAACCGGCCATGCCCTGATCCCAGCCGGCCCCACACCTCATGGTTCCTTATTATTTTATTATTATTTCCCTAATTTCATGAAAACTCCATAATCTCATGATATTTCTTTGATCCCATGAAAAAATAATATAAAATTAGGAAAACCCGTGTGACCGGGCCCTAGCCAGCTGGTCAAGCCCTAGCTGGCCCCACAAGTCCCATTTTATTATTATTATATTTTTCATGTTTCCATAGTCCCATGAAATTCTATGATTTCATGATATTTCCTTCAAATTATGAAAATTCCTTTAAATTATGAAAATTCCTTTAAATCATGAAATAATACATAAAATTAGGGAAAACTCACGGGACCGGGCCCTAGCCGGACAACCATGCTCAAGCAGGTCCCACACGTCCCTTATTTTTTTTTATTATTTTTCATGTTTTTCTCATCTCATGGAAACTCCTTGATTTCAACAAAACTCTTTAATTTCAACAAAAACTCCTTGGTTTTACCAAATTCATTCGTTTTATCATATTTCCCTAAAATCATGAAAATATTACCAAAATTGGGAAAAAAACATGTGGGATTGGGCCCTTTGGCCGGATAGCCATGCCTTGGCCATGGCCGGTCCCACACTTCATGATTCCTTCACTTTTTTTTATTATTTTTCCTCCATCTCATGAAGTTTTGTCGGTTTCATCACAAACTCCTGATTTCTTCATATTTTTTCAAATATTTGCTCAAATGCATATATGAAAATATCCAAATTCCCAGAACTGAGACACAAACACTTTGGTGACATGAGCATGTTACCTTGATCGACCAAGGTTGGCTCTTTGGCTCGCAAGGATCCGGTCCCGCGTATTTTACACAATTTGACCTAATTTGCGCAATTCCACGTATTAGGTCCAAGACTCTTCCAAATAATTTTGGGATTTTCATGGAACGATCGTCATTCGATCCCGTGACCACCCATGGCCGGTTTCATGACCCCTTGGTCGGTCTCTCATCCCTTCATAATTAATTAGGTTTTATAACCTAAGGGTCAGACGAGCATTTTCGAATAAATGATTAAGCCAGCATTAGATCATTCTTTCATCAATGAATCACCAACTCTTCGAGAGGCCTTGGTATTTTCTCACACGAGCATATGGGAGATGCATAGTCAACTCACGGTCCCATGAAATCGGTTCTCCTTCATTCCATGGTTAATTTTCAAATAAACCATCAATTGGCCATCAATTGATCAAATTAGGGTTTCTGAGTCCAAGGATTATAATTCCAGATTCAAACACTAATAATTTTATGATGATCTCATGATCAGTATTCTTATTAATGATGATTGGTTCAACTATCAGTATTTTAATTAATATTTTATTTTGGTCACGCTACCAATAATTCATCAGACGAGCAACACTTGCTCAGGTAAGCAAATATTTTCTCAAACCAAGGAATATTGGTTCAACTATCAATATTCAAAAATTCATCTAATGAGCAACACTTGCTCACCTCATCGTCAAAATTTTATCTCTGTCTCAGCAGACACATTCAATTCATGAGTTTCAGAACATTTTTGCAAATCATGTTCAACTCAGCAAATACATGGACTCATTGTCCCATTAAATCATGAAGTCATCAACTGAATAATCAACCACGAGACGTCAATCATGTCACTTGGGGGGGGGGGGGTATCAACTAGAGTTTTGGTCTGGCGGTCTACAACACGTGTGTTCAAACACATGAAGGAATGTGAGCAAGTCGTGCAGTCAGTTGAAGAAGTTAACAAAGAAATTGATAAAAAATCGACCAAGTCTCCACACGATGAGCAACTAGTTTCAAACACGATTTTCATTTCCCCACCTCTTGATTTTATAAACTATCACACTTCATGGGATCATGGTGTCTATAATTCCAATAATATAAATAAGTCTCTGAATCATGATTGAATATACAACAACAAGAATATCACGTCTCACTGGCAATACAAGATCAACAACTCATCAATTGAGCAATTACTTTCAAGAGAAATTTCAATCATTCGGAACTTATCTTATTCAGAATTCACAACACACCTACAATCTTTGATTACCATTGATTCCACACATTTCTTAGCTTCACTCCTATAAATCAACCCATCATCTCTTGTGACCGAATTTACTCTAGAATGGCCATTGTCTTGGTTTAGGCCGGAGTACTATAGATTCATATCTCGAATTCAAAGCACCCCCTTTGCAGCGGTGCATTTGTGTGAGTTTGAACATTTCGCTCGGTTCAAGGAGTCTCCTCCGTACGGTCGTCTCCTCAATTCCGTAAAAACCAGCAAATGTTTTTCCATATCTACAGATTGGCGACCACAGTGGGAGATTAATATCTCGGTTGCAATTTCAAATTCATCAAAATGGTTGGTCTTAGGTCAGGATCAGTTACAAATCCTAACACACACATTGCTAGCACCAGTAACAATGAAGACATCCCAGAAACCGTTCCGGCCACTAATATTGACGGCGGTGACAATACTCCTACTCAGACTAATATGGAAGGTCTTAATCTCTGTTCGGCTGACATCCCGAAGAATTCAGAGGAAATACACCACCTACTATTGCTGATCTCATCAAAGCGCAAGAAACTCTTGTAAAGAATCAGGCGAATATGGACGCAACACAGCAGAAGATATTTGATCATCTGAAGACTCTTACTGACAAATTGTCAGATAAAACTCAAGAAAAAGGGAAAGAGAAGGAGAAGTCCTCAGACGCTACTGATCCTGAGGTAATTCCAATTCACACAGTGAATGACGACGAAACCAACAAAGATGCGGGAAATTTGTCAACAAAAGAATCATCAAACTTCATCACTCGGGAAGACTTAGAGCGTCTTCTATAAAATCATGTAAAAGACAAGACATCGCATGTCCATCGTCACCAACCCCCTTATCCTGCTGCAGCGCAGAGGATTCCCATTCCTAAAGGTTACGTTTCTCCAACTTTCACCCTGTATGATGGAACCGACAATGCCTGAGATCATGTCTCTCGTTTTCTTGAAGCCTTGGGAGAACATGAGCATAATCATGTTGTCCGACTCAAGGAATTTTCAAAATCTTTGAAATGCAGGGCATACACCTGGTACAACAATATTGCACCTGGAACAATTAACAATTGGGGAGAAATGATTAACGCCTTCTATAAGAAGTACTTCTTTGTGTCAGAGCAAGTCACTCTCTCTGATTTTGGAAGGATATTTCAGAAAGTCAGTGAAAATCCCAATGACTATGTGAAAATATTCAGAGTCTAAGCCTTGGATTGTCATGATCCAAACGTCATGGAGCAATATCTGGTAGATTTGTGCATTAATGGCATGCTCCCGGTCTACAGAGCCCTACTAGAGAATCTTCGATTCCATACTTTCTCGGAGCTCCACGAAGCCACGAAGAGGTCAGCAACCATTGTACCTGCTCTATTAGAGAGAGAATCATCCATAAAGACTGAAAAAGCACGAGACACTCGAGGGAGCAGACGTCTGATCAACAAGCAGTACAACCTGTAGCCTTCCAAAAATGCTATCACGGAAGGGAGCAAACGAAAAGTTGAGCCACTATGCAAGCATACTTTTTCCACCCCTTCAAAGTCACAAAAGAAGGATAACGTGCAAACTTCTCCTCAACATAAATAGGATCCAGAAGCACTTGAATTTCCATGCTCCATTGAATAAGTCGTCGAATTGTTAGAGGCCTGGATTCAAGATGGTGTAATCAAGTTGCCATATGTTAAGAAGGAACCAACCGAAGAGGCCATGGAAAATCCTCGGTACTGTCGCTTCCATAGGTTTTTCAGCCACCCCACAAGTGATTGCAAGACTTTTAATAAAAGGTCGAATTAGGAGAACTCAACTTGGGGACTGAAGGAGTACATAAGAATCCTCTTCCAATCAGGAATTTTGCTATCTCTAAACCTCCTATCAGAGAAGCAGTTCAATCCCTGATTGAACATGTCTGCAAGTTACTATACTTGTCAAAAGCTCAGAGGAAAGACATATTTGCTGCATTAAACCACATCGTGTCAGGCATGCGTCTGTTGATTCAAGAAACTACCACTGAACCTCCAGCGACATACAAGGAAATGTATGACTACGGACTTCTCACCATAATGCACGTCAAAGGAAACGAATTCAGGAGGGCATTTGTTGACGTCGGCATCGCCATCAACATTATCCCTTTGAAAACTCACAGAGCCGCTGGCATTACTCGACAGGAAGCTACTCATTCCCCCATGGAAATCAGAGATCACGAAGGAATCTTCGGAAACGCTTACGACTATATCATCCTCAAAGTCAAAGGAAATTTGGTCTGCACTGAGACCAAGTTTTACATAATCATAGAAGATCCATGATATGATATGATTCTTGGATGCACGTGGATTCATGATGAAAAAATGGCACCGACACCTTCAATTGCATGTTCCTCTACTGAAGAAACCTCTGACCCGGAGGAAGAAATAGAAGATACCTCACCATTTGAATATCTGGAAGAGGTCAAAGCGTTGACAGAGCTTACGCTGAAATCTAACGAATATCCAAATGCTTTTTTCAAGAGATTTCACACTCAGGCAAGTATTATTCCTTCTCATATGCCCATTTCGTCAGTTTTCAAATATGCTCATTTGGTCCAAGGGCTTCACTCCACAAAAAATTTAGCAATTGCAAAATGCTATGAGTGGATCATCTCGCTACAACAATATTTTACCCGATGGTTAAGTCCAGAATGTCCTCAAGTTGATCATCCAATCAGGCGATTCATTGTGGAAGATGTGTCCAAGCATGACAGGCATTACAATGGATACTCCCTCCTGCGTGAGTATCCATATGTGCCACAATCGTGGAGCCGCACCACACAAAGAATTCCGAATTAATAAAATATATTCAAGGTACGGACGACCAAACCTAACAAATTCTGTGAAGGGGACTTAGTTCTCAAAGCAGTCCAGCGAAACCTTCACTCGACAAGGAACTCCAATTGGGAAGGACCATTCATGATTTCTAAGTCCATAACTGGAGGATATTACAAGTTGATCAACACAGATGGACGAACCCTACCAGTAATTCATGAGAATTGGCTTAAGGCGTTTTTCTGAAGTTATTTGACATTTGAGATACTGGGCGTCTAAATATTCATGACGTCTGGATTTGGCATTTTAGGATTTTTTTTCTTTGTATTTCAATTCCTCCAAAATGTTTGCAATACTTGCAATCAGTATTCGAATTCAGCAATTTATCAAAATTCAGTTCATATTTCTTAAAAGAAAATCTCTATCAAATCCAAAAGAAAATCCTTAACCATCTACCAATCCAAAACCATGATATCAAAAACCAAATAAAACCTCACATCTCTCAGAAGTTCAGAAGTTCAAGAGATTATGGAAAATAAATCAAAGAAAGCCAGCGAAGAAAGATTTTTGCGCCTCTGCAACCTTAAAAGCCTGCAAAGATTCCTTCTCCTTATTCAACTCTTCGATCAGCCTGGAAATATTACTTTCCTTCTCCATCACAGCATAATTTGGAAAGGGTATGTTACCTTCACATGAGTTTTGATAGCATTCATCTTCTTACGAATCCACTTCACGTTGAACCCAAGTCTCTCAGAATTCTCCAAGTTGAACTCCTAATCAAAGAGTACATCTGGAGTCACAGTATTTCTAGACCTGGTGCATACATCATTTACAACACGCAAGATGACACTTACTTGCATGGTTAAAGAATAAGCACGCTTTGGGTCTCTAGTAACGACGATGTGACCAAATGTTTTCCATATTTTCTCGTACAAGTTGGCATATCCAATGGGAACGCCAAATCCACCGACCAGTCTATGGTATGGGAGTGATGCATCGAAGGGAGGATTAAAAAAAAGTCCTGCACTTGGATATTCATGCACCACTATATGGTTTTCAATCACGGGAATGATCTATACAATAGAAATTTCTTCAATTTCCCCTACTAGTGGTTCAGTTCCTTTCGCCACTGAAGCAATAACAATCGAAGTCTCAGTTTCATTGATTGATTCAATAGAAACACTCTCATGGCGTTGAATTTCATGGATGGTTTCTCCTTATCAATGACCTCAGGACCGCCCGTTTCGTCATTTTGGGTTCCTTCATTCTCAACTTCGGTATTTTTCACCTAATACGAAGATTACATGAGATTAGGATCATCCAAGCTTGAAACCAAAATAAATCATAAACTACAGCATACAAGTGGTCTAACATCATCAAAGTCTTTCATTATACATGCTAGATTTCAGCAAATAACGTGAAAGTCACAAAAAACACGTTTTACGACAACCTCGCCTGAGAAGCTTTTACACTTCCCTGTATGAAACAACTAACTGGGAGCAATTGGTGAATAATCAGGAGTTGAGTTATATACCATTCTCTTATTATGGGTCTTACCTACAACATGTAAAAATTTCATAGAAATCGGATGAACGAGAGAAAAGATGTGGTCGAAACTAGGGACTACACGACAGCAAAAGATTTCCTGAAAGTCTCCTGGATGTTTACTGTTTTATCTGTTTCGGCCCCAGAACGTGATCAAAACTTACAAAGTTTCTTTAATAAAGCTTGGAAATTTCCTGGGCTTAAGGATGCATATGTGGATCATGAAAATCTGACATCAGACGAAGATTCAACGGCGTTTTTCCTAAAATGCTGAGTTCTGAATTTTCTGGTGACGTATTTTTGGCAAAACTTGTCATATGTTCACATACATTCTCATTCATTCACTCATATAGATCAGCAAGTTTATACTTTTATGGATAAAATACAAGAGGAATACTTACTTGGGTGGTCTCCGAAGCATTCAAAGAATCAGAATTGCTCGCATCAACGTCGACAACTCCATTACCTTCGTTTGGTTTTGAACTCTGGGAGTTTTTTCATCGCCATCCTTCGAGCGAGCATCACTAGTATTCTCCATGTCCATGGAATCATCCTCCCGGATATATTCTCAGCAATTAGCATTTTTTTTTACCAAGCATCATAATTTGCTATATGAAGAAATACTTACTTCTGATCCTTCTTCAACACCCGAGTCAAAAACCTCCTGCCTAGCAGCAGAAAACTGAAGACCGTCAATACTCGATGGAGTAAAATTTTGCAAAAGAATAGCCAAAGTTGGTTTCAAGATCCTAATTACGCGGACGAGAGGAAGTCATGATGAAAGAAAGATCGATAACTCACCAAACAGGTCACTGGGGACTTTATGGTGTTAGGTAACATCTTGTAATTCTTGCTCTTTCCTTCTCTGCCATGAACAGTTGCTTCAACATCCGAGAGATTTACATCAATTCGCGGTCTTACATTATGGACGCCCTGTGAAAAGAAATTTTGATGCAATGATCAAAATACAATCATCATAATCTTATGAAGACTTCATAAAATACTTACTTGTGAACATTGATGAGTGCCAAATATTGCATAATCATACACATTTTCATTGGCACTTAACTCATCTTTCGCGCTTCAAAGTCATATATTATCCCAAATTCTGCATTTTTACCATTTTCAAGAATAAATATTTGTATTAATTAATTTTGTGTTTTTAAGTACTAAATAAAGATTGGAAGAATTGAGAAGACAAAAGAGAAGAAAGTTGGAAGCGTTGCAACCCGCTCGCGCATCAGTGGCAACCTGTTTACAAATTCATGGGATTAAACAACCCATGATCCAAAACCCAAGACCCAAATCCATTTCCACCTCACCCCCATTGGATTCTTTCCAAAACATCCACCTCACCCCCATTGTATTCCATTTCATCAATCAATTAAAGAAAACATGTTTTGTTTAATTGTTGAGTGGTTGCTACAGTAAAATTCGAATCCCAAGTGTGAGAGAATTTTTGTGTATAAATAGAGAGGGTTATTGTGTTGAAAACTCATCAAACAATAGCTTGTTCATGTTAGTTTATCAAATTTCAGTTTTGTTGTAATGTTCTTCATGTTCTAGTTTCATTTGCTAGGGTTTAAATGAAGCCGTAACTCATTGGTATGTATTCATATCTTGTATCTTGTTCTTGAAAGTTTAGAATTATTTAAAGATATAATTTAATCCAAGTTTGTCAAAATCTTGCTCTCACAATGTATGCCATGTATCCATTGTAGTTAGAATATCTCTATGTTGATTATGCTACAACTCATTCTTAACCAAATATTGATCCTCAGATTAGTTGTGCTTTAATTAGACGGTTAATGCTTTGGAGAAATACTTTAGTTGTGATTAAATTATCCATTGGAGAAACACCTTAGATATACGGTAGACTTGAATCTGCTGTAAGGACAAGTATAATTTTACAAGTTGAATGCATATCATAAGTTAGTGGTGGATTTGAATACCCTTGTATCCATATTCTAAGTATTTACACCTTGATTTAATTGCGTATTTTAATTCAATATTATTTTCTGTTTAAGTCTTTGCCAATATCTCGTCGTATCGACAAAAGCAAACCCCTTTTGGTTACTCTCTGAATCAGTTCTAAGTAAGGATTTAGAATCAAATTTTACACTCTCCAAGTCTATGTGGTTCGACCTGTGCTTGCCCTGTGTTGCTTGTCGACACTGTGCACTTGGAGTATACACAATAGTAGGTATCTTTTCGAGCCTACCAAGTTTTTGGCGCCGTTTCCGGGGACTCGGTAGCGGTGTAGTTGAAGTTTCTATCTCCTGTCACTGTTCATATTTCATCTCCTGAAATTGTTCATATTTACTGTACATATTTCAATGTACAACAGGTATTTTACTGTTCATATCCAAATTACTGTAGCAGTGTAACTATTCACAGTCAATTTTACACTTTTTTTTTTTTTTTTTTTTTTGCTTTTGCTTTAAAACTTCGAAACCCTAAATACCTCTTTTGAGCTCAACATGTGCCTGAGTAACTGTTGTAAAGGCGAAGGAAAGGAAGCGAAAGAAAGCGGAAGAAGTTTTTATTTTAATAAAAAAAAAAGAGAGAGTTTATTTTATTTATCTATTTTTAGTTTGTATTAGGATTCCTTTACTCTTGTAATTTTCTTTTTCTTTTGCACTTTATTTTGGACTTTGGACTTGGACATTCTATTTTTATTTTTATTTTTAAACCCTACGGAAGGGTAGTATTAAATATCAAACTGTTTGCAGAGAAGGACGGTGATTACAATATCACCTCGGCCCCTCGGGTTCGTTCATGACATAGGAGTCGTGGTCCGAGTCGACAACAACGTTTCATCCCCCGTATGGTACGGGAGGTAAGTTTGTCGAAACACTCGCGAATCCCCTGTTAGCAAGTTACTGTATTCCTTCGGTTGCATATATGTTGAGGATTTGAATACGGCTGTTTTATTTTCCTAGTAAAGGGCAAGGACTGGCCATACAAGATAAGGGTTCAGATTTCATCACCGTTCTATTCTTGCCCGCCTTAGGAAAACGATACATACACGAACCTAAGCTTTAAAATTTGAAATAGAACAAGACCTATAAGGTAACGAGCTTAGTAGGAGAGTCGTTCGAAAAATATTGGTTACTCTTTAAGCATACTTCGAAGTTCATGACGGTTTCTGTAAATTGAATGCGTGACTGCGCCGCCTTGTAATACGGTGAGGCCTTGGGTATCAAAGCTCTAGAAGCTTCCCTCGCCTCTATTCAATTTACTTAAACTCAGAGTGATTCTAGAGGAGTTTTCTCAGATTGTAACGAATTCCAATTCGAAGGATTAGAAGCTGGTCTAGAAAACAATCTAAGTGGAACCATCATGCTTTTTGTTTGCTAGAAATCAGTAGGTTTTCTGTGGTAGAGTCAGCCTTGTTTGCGATTGCATAGAACTTCCTTTCCGTTTATGATTTTTCTTCTTTTATTTTGTTTTTCTAATGTATGCCCGAGGTAATTAGAGAACGGGCTTGAAAAAAAAAAAAACCAATAATGAAAAAAAAATATTGGTATGTTTTCAGTGTGTACATCCCAATCTCTGCAACAAGCCTAGTGCTAGTTAGAGATCATGTTAGGATTCTGGTCTGCAGGTGGGGATGGAAACAAATCCATCAGAGAGCTTGCTTACGGGCATGCTTCACATTATGAAACTCCAACAGACCATGATGTCACTAGTTATAGGGATTATTATGGACATTTTCACAGTCCTGAGCATCAATACATCAACCCTAGTAACTACTCACACATGTATCATCCACCACAGGGTGAAAATGAACAACTTTACAGTGCCCAACTCTCACAATCATCACTTTTGGACCAGTTAGAAGATGGAACTGCAGCTTTAGAAATGCAAATGCATGAATCTGTCGCATATAATTCTTCTAGGAAATCTGAAATCTATGCTTGTACCTTATGTGGAGGCTTAGGCCATCCTGCTGAGAATTGCTATATTTTGCATGATTTTAGGCAATCTAGAGAATATCATGAAAATCCAAAATATGAAATGCCAACATATTACAAAGCTGATAGTTATTGGGACCATAATCAACCTTTCTAAGGTTGCAATCAGTATTTTATAGACCCTAATGACCCTGCACATATGTATCATCCACCACAGTGGGAAGTTGAACAATTTTGTACTTCTCAATCCGTGGAGGAAGATCTCAGACTCATTGAACAAAATAATGCTAGGAGTGTATTTCATGATAAACCATATAACATTGATTATGAATTTCCTACTGTTGAAGACTCTCCTTCCATCGAACAACTTAATGCATTATTAAAAATGAATTTGTTTCGTTTACAAAATGTAGGAAGGGAGGAATTTCAGGATGAAATGTTTGTCCTAATGAAATAAAATGTGAAAATAGTATGCCTAGTCTTACTCGTGCAACTGATATTGCATATGAACCTGTTTTAAATGAAGGGACTAGAATTACTACGATTTTGAATAGGGAAAATCATTTCTGTGATGATAATGATGATGATGTTATGTTAGAAGAACATGTTTTTACTGAAAATATTGTCGAACCTTTGGGTTCAGAGACAATAGGCTTCTCTGCCTCGACCTTAATGAGTGATGTTTCTTCTAATGTTCCATATACATGGGATGTTGATACTGATCTTAAGCTTGTGCAATTGTCCTGTGAACAAGAGCATGCCACATTTCTTATGTCTGACTTAGAAAATGTTAAATCTCCTGTCGACACTAATGATCTTATGCATGAAAATATAATTGACGTGTCTGATTCTATACCTAGGTCACAACATGATGTCTCTTTCGATTTGTCTATGCATGAGAATAAAACTTTGGATGATCATGAAAATGATTTGGGTCTTGCTGAATTGTTCTATTAATGTGAGCATGATGTAGCACTTGTAGATGACTTAGGAGATGTTAATGTAACTAATGATAATGGTACTCTTGATCTCATCCATATGAGCAACTTAGACGTGCCTACTCTCCTGATTAAGTCACCAACTGATGGTCTTGCAGTGGACCTAAGAATTGTTCCTTTGAAGTGTGATGAATCGATGTGGTTGACAGTTCCAAACCTACGGTTAGAGTTATGTGCATCTCAAATTCTTTTGGACTTTTTGTCCACTAAATATCCTGTTATTGAGAAGTCATATCTGGAATGCATTGATGTTTCTCTTCCCATCCCGAACAAAGCCCATTTTGAGCTAGATCTTCTGCGTGATGAACCCCTAAAATTGTTATATTTCGTGCCCAAAAGTATTACTATTGAAAAATCTAGGTTTAGGGGTATCTCATTTTGTTTTACTTTCTCACTTGAATTTCTATCATATCATAATTATGTGAGATTGTTAAAATTTCTGCACTTCATCTTTTGGGTTAATCCTCAACTCTTTAGATTGCTAGTGTATGGTGAATCTTTGTATATAATCCAGTAGATATTGTTAAATCTTGTTTCATGAACCGGTTAAGTTGTATTTTGTATATATTTTGTGCTAACCAAATTTTTGTCTTATCACTCTTATTTTTTGCTTTCAAAGAATTCATCCTTCTATGGTTAGCACCAACCTTTTTGCATTTGGTAATCTCTTTCCTTTGAATCTGTTTTGTTCTCATGGTTTGTTATTATTTCTGTCATCTTTTGAAACATTGAGGACAATGTTAGATTTAGGTTTGGGGGAGTATTTGCATTTAGCGTTGTGAGTCTTTTTATGACCAGCTGTGGAGCGGGTCTTTTGTAGTCTTTTGCATTTTTTTATGACCAGCTGTGGAGCGGGTCTTTTGTAGGATCTTTTGTAGTCTTTTGCATTTTTGTGTTGTTGTTTTCTATGACCAGCTGTGTAGCGGGTCTCTAAAAAAAATGATGATGACCAGCTGTGTAGCGGGTCCCTAAAATTTTTTTGTCACGGATCTTGTGTATGATGATCAGCTGTGTAGCGGGTCTCTAAAAAAAATGATGATGACCAGCTGTGTAGCGGGTCCCTAAAATTTTTTTGTCTCGGATCTTGTGTATGATGATCAGCTGTGTAGCGGGTCTTAAAAAATATATATATATATATATATATATATATATATTGGTTAGAAATTGTCAAGGTTCTACGAAATTCCGAAGTTCATCATCTACAGTTGAAGACCGAAGACGAAGACGTTTCTATGGATACTCTGAAATTGGAGAAGGTTTTGTGGGTACATCTTTGGTAGGCCCTCACAAGACTACAACTCGTCCACTAGGGACACCTAGGGGTTTAAAGGCTTAATGCATACGCTAAATGCATTCGAGAGACCAGCGACAGTGGTATAGTTAGGATTTCTGGATTTCTGTTTCACTTGAGGACAAGTAAAATTCAGGTTTGGGGGTATTTGATGAGTGCCAAATATTGCATATTCATACACCTTTTCATTGTCACTTAACTCATCTTTCGCGCTTCAAAGTCATATATTATCCCAAATTCTGCATTTTTACCATTTTCAAGAATAAATATTTGTATTAATTAATTTTGTGTTTTTAAGTACTAAATAAAGCTTGGAAGAATTGAGAAGACAAAAGAGAAGAAAGTTGGAAGCGTTGCAATCCGCTCGCGCATCAGTGGCAACCTGTTTACAAATTCATGGGATTAAACAACCCATGATCCAAAACCCAAGACCCAAATCCATTTCCACCTCACCCCCATTGGATTCTTTCCAAAACATCCACCTCACCCCCATTGGATTCTTTCCAAAACATCCACCTCACCCCCATTGGATTCTTTCCAAAACATCCACCTCACCCCCATTGTATTCCATTTCATCCATCAATTAAAGAAAACATGTTTTGTTTAATTGTTGAGTGGTTGCTACAGTAAAATTCGAATCCCAAGTGTGAGAGAATATTTGTGTATAAATAGAGAGGTTTGTTGTGTTGAAAACTCATCCAAGAATAGCTTGTTCATGTTAGTTTATCAAATTTCAGTTTTGTTGTAATGTTCTTCATGTTCTAGTTTCATTTGCTAGGGTTTGAATGAAGCCGTAACTCATTGGTATGTATTCATATCTTGTATCTTGTTCTTGAAAGTTTAGAATTATTTAAAGATATAATTTAATCCAAGTTTGTCAACATCTTGCTCTCACAATGTATGCCATGTATCCATTGTAGTTAGAATATCTCTATGTTGATTATGCTACAACTCATTCTTAACCAAATATTGATCCTCAGATTAGTTGTGCTTTAATTAGACAGTTAATGCTTTGGAGAAATACTTTAGTTGTGATTAAATTATCCATTGGAGAAACACCTTAGATATACGGTAGACTTGAATCTGCTGTAAGGACAAGTATAATATTACAAGTTGAATGCATATCATAAGTTAGTGGTGGATTTGAATACCCTAGTATCCATATTCTCAGTATTTACACCTTGATTTAATTGCGTATTTTAATTCAATATTATTTTCTGTTTAAGTCTTTGCCAATATCTCGTCGTATCGACAAAAGCAAACCCCTTTTGGTTACTCTCTGAATCAGTTCTAAGTAAGGATTTAGAATCAACTTTTACACTCTCCAAGTCTCTGTGGTTCGACCTGTGCTTGCCCTGTGTTGCTTGTCGACACTGTGCACTTGCAAATATACACAATAGTAGGTATCTTTCCGAGCCTACCAAACATCCTGGAGACGTTTTCCGTTTATCACTACCAGGAAAATGCTTCAATCTTGGTCTAGTAGCAATCATCTCAGGAGAAGGAGGCTCCTTTACTAAAGGTTGATTAACTCTTATAAAATCAAGTAAACGCTGGAGTTATTGATCCCAAAAGTTTATGTAACTCAGAGTTACATATGGAACTCTCTCAGAGCTAGGGAACCAGAATTCGCTTCCTTCCACATGTGTGCGATCCAGACGGGTCATGAGCTGATCAACTGAAGGCTTTCTTCTTCGAAAAGTCGGAACACACTGATCCATACCCATTTTCCGAGCTTCCCTATCAATATTGTATTCTTTCACCAAGAATTCATCGTGAATTATGGATACCAGATGACCGGGAGTGCAACTCAACATGAAGGATCTCTCTCCGTCGTCCAAATCAGCACCAGATTTCAAAGTCATACTCTCTTCATCATTAAAGGTTTTCAATTGAGAGATATAAGATGGGACTGATACCCATGGGCGAAAGTTGAATTCAGATTCACGATCCAAGACATCGACGAAGCGGGTTTTGAGTCAAGGTTGCTTTGTGGACCAGTGCATGATTCTTGCATTATCCTTCTCAGAGAAGACATAGAGCACATCATTATTCAATCCTTGCAAGACAGTCCGTGGAATGGGTGCATAATTCTTAAAATACTCCCACATCAAAGCTTGAAGAAACATTGTGTTGGCATAACATTCAATCTTCATAAAACCATTTGAGACACTGGAGTCTATAATCAAGGAGTCCAAGTTAGAATACAGAGAACCAAAGAACAAGCTACCTATTAGAAGTTGCCCATCCTGATCCATCTTAATCACAAAAGGAATCACGAACGGCTTCAACAAGTTTCCAGCATCCTCAAATACATCTCTGGACAGACATAAACACAAGAAAGCAACGATAGATAACGTACCGGCAACTGGCCAATCCGAACGAGTATCTATTGGCCACCAGTGTATCAGCCAATGAGCATAACAACCTTTGCTTCCAGATGCCTTATTAATCTCCTCCCTTATGGTTGTCAAGATGTTAGAGATTGTATTTTCCTCTGAAGAAAGATTTTCAGGAAGATTGCATATGATTGGAAGATGCAACAAAGAAACTACATCTTCTAAAGTAATGGTAAATTCTCCCCATCTACATATGAAAGAGTGAGTTGGAATACACCATCGAGAAAGTAGAGCTATAATACCTCACGCATCATGGAAGATGAACAAATCTCCAGAAACTTAAATAGCTCGTATTACTCGTGCGTCATGCAACTTGGCTCGAACCCGAGGAAAACCCAGCATGTACCTCGACCAACCAAAAAACTTTTCCAAGGGCCGTCGAGAAAGCTTGAACTCAATCATTGTTGCATAAAAATATCCTTTATCAAGGCAGAACCGAATAGATCCCTGAGGATTCACCAACTTCTTCTGAGTAACCTCTCTGGGGTTTATCAGAAGACGAAATGCTGGAGTTTTGAGACGCTTCTCAGGCTCTTGGTCCATGAAGAATGTATCCTCTATATTCGAAACGTTCTTAATTCCATGAGTCTCATCTTCGCCAATGGAAGTATCATCCATGCATGAATATTCCCTAAAGGTATCATTATCCATACATATATCATCATCCATGGAAGCATCGTTGGTTTGGGAATCAGACATCCTTGCAAAGTAGCTGTAACATGCACATAATACTCCACTTCAGCATATTAATCAATAAGATGCGAACACCAGTGGAATGAAGTAATTAGAAAAATGCTCATGCGAAAATATACAAACCGGTAACTCTCAAGTCTTACCTTTTTATGATTCCACTAGCAGTAGTGAATGCAATGTAAGGGTTAATACTTCAAAACCTGCTCGTCTCTTTGAACCTACAAAAGACGTTCAAAAAATTCAGATTTTCATAAAATCATGAATATTTCTACTGTGTGAACATTCACCATGGAATTATGAAAACTAAAATATTATTTCATCATAAATAATTGTTTACTTCTAAGTAATATTACACAAAACTCAAGTTTTGATTTTAAAGAAAATAATATATATTTGCATACATATACATGTAAAGAAAACATGATTTAATCACGTAGATAAATTTTTTTTATGTGAGCAAGGCTCACGAAAATAAAACTTGTGGACACTCCGTTGTTCTATCAAAAAAAAAAATCCATGAATAGACCGTGGTTTTATAAAAAAAATATTTTCCTTCCTATCATCATAGTCTTCGAAACGAAGGTTTATTCCAATTTTGTGAAAACATACATGTTATAAGGTAAAGTTTTGATTTACATGAAAGATCATAAACAAAATTTTATCACTGGACACAAGTTCATATATATAAAGAAGAAAAACTCTTTCTTCGTTTCATCATCATTCTTTAAAAAGAAGGTTTATTTCGGTTTTGTGAAAATTCACCTTTTCATGATAAAGCTTTGATTCACATGAAATATCATAAACTTAGTTTTATCAGTGGACCTAAGTCTACATATATAAAGAAAAATCTCTCTTAAATCAGGGATTATTATTAGTTTTCAAAACTAACGATCAAACGAACATACGTTTTCAAAAACGAGGGTTTTCGACAAAACCCACGCTCATATATGCACATGTGTATAACTTTATCATGATAAAGATATGAACAACTCATAGAACTAGTGAACATCAGCAAACATCAAAAAAAAAAAGGGAACAATTCCTTTTATATCAAATTTTATTTCCAAAACCTAATTTTCTAAGGATTTCTTTATTGGGCCCGGCCCGCGAATCCTAAAAGACTAAGGTCCCGTCGTCCGAGTCAGCGGTTCAACCCCAATTTATGTTCACCAAACAACACTCTATCATGCCACTGGGATCTTCATTCAAGTCATGGTATGCTCGTACTATCAAAATCCGGTAACATCTTAACTTACGACTAAGTTCAATTACTGATATTGTTTATGATCGGAAAATCACCATTCAATGCTGACTGAGGAACACAGCTTTCCTCACTAAGCCGGGGACTTAATGTAGATGGTGTATTTTCGACAAAGGCTAAAATCATAAACCCATAATTATACGAACTTCTGATCCAACAATCAGATGTGAGTATTGAGACACGGGTCTCTCATCAAATCTCTGACTGAGAATACTGTCTCTCAGAGTAAATGTAGATATGTAGTCTCTCGGTTGGACAACGGCATATCTAATGAATACCGAACACTTTAGTAATTATTTCTCTATAGAATCATGAGATTGACGGCTCCTATACAGCTTGCTCTGCTAGTATAGAGTGATAACGTCTTCAGGATACAAACAACAGTTTTCCCTGACTATATAAAGGATATGAAGCTCCAGCAAGCTCATGTCAGAATATTTAATGCTCTTAGACAGCTTGTTGTGCTAGTATAGAGCCATCAATTAATTATTCTTAAATTCTTGGATTCATCCACTGAATTTCTGAAAATATTCAAATATTTTCTGAAAGTATTCAAATACTTTTATAATATTTCGTTACTTCAATCCATGGTTCTTCCCAGCAGAATTCCATGGGTTATTAATAAATATTCAACAACACGGGCATCTGAGCTACCTCTGAGTAATCCCCGATTCAAATGGTACAAGTGTACTCAACGATGATGCACTAACAATCACTGTACGAACAAATATTTCAAAATACGACGAGATGATGAACCTATGCAAAATAGGAAGGAAAATAATAAATAATTAAAAATTGACCAAGGAACTGGGAGCATGGGCCCACTGATCGGCCGGACGTGCCGTGGTCAATCCCACGCCAGTTTCATATTTTTATCATATTTTTTTGTTATTTTCCTTGAGTTCATGAAAATCCTTTCACTTGAACAAATATCTTTCGTTTTGAGGAAACTCCTCAGTTTCATGGTGTTTCCCTCACACCAAAGAAATAATATAAAATTAAGGAAAATATTGTGGGCCGTGATTATTGGCCAAACGTCCATGCCCTGATCTCATCCGGACCCACACCTCATGGTTCCTTATTATTTTATTATCATTTTCCTAATTTCATGAAAACTCCTTAATCTCATGATATTTCCTTGATCCCATGAAAAATAATATAAAATTAGGGAAACCCGTGTGATCGGGCCCTATCCAGACGGTCCCACACGTCTCTTATTTTTTATTATTATTTTTCATGTTTTTCTCATCTCACGGAAACTCCTTGATTTCAACAAAACTCTTTAATTTCAACAAAAACTCCTTGGTTTTAACAAATTCCTTGGTTTTATCATATTTCCCTAAAATCATGAAAATATTACAAAAATTGGGAAAAAACGTGTGGGATTGGGCCCTTTGGCCAGACGTCCATGCCTTGGCCATGTCTGGTCTCACATTTTATGATTCCTTCACTTTTTTATTATTTTTCCTTCATCTCATGAAGTTTTGACGGTTTCATAAAAAAAACCCGATTTCTTCATATTTTCTCAAATATTTGCTCAAATGCACATCTAAAAATATCAAAATTCTCAGAACTGGGATACGAACACTTTGGTGACATGATCATGTTACCTTGATAGACCAAGGTTGGCTCTTTGGCTCGCAAGGATCCGGTCCCGCGTATTTTACACAATTTGACATAATTTGCGCAATTGCACGTATTTGGTCCAAAACTCTTCCAAATAATTTTGGGATTTTCATGGAACGGTCGTCATTAGATACCGTGCCACCCAGGGCCGGTTTCATGACCCTTGGTCGGTCTCTCATCCCTTCATAATTAATTAGGTTTTATCACCTAAGGCTCAGACGAGCATTTTCGAATAAATGATTAAAGCAGCATTAGATCATTCTTTCATCAACGAATCACCAACTCTTCGAGAGGCCTTGGTATTTTCTCACACGAGCATATGGGAGCTGCATGGTCGACACACGGTCCCATGAAATCGTTTTTCTTTCATTCCATGGTTAATTTTCAAATAAACCATCAATTGGTCATCAATTGATCAAATTAGGGTTTCTGAGTCCAAGGATTATAATTCCAGATTCAAACACTAATAATTTTATGACGATCTCATGATACGTATTCTTATTAATTATGCTCGGTTCAACTACCAGTATTTTAATTAATATTTTATTTTTGTCACGCTACCAATAATTCATCAGACGAGCAACACTTGCTCAGACGAGCAAATATTTGCTCAAACCAAGGAATATTGGTTCAACTATCAATATTCAACAATTTATCTAATGAGAAACACTTGCTCACCTCAACATTAAAATTTTATCTCTGTCTCAGCAGACATGTTCAATTCATGAGTTTCAGAACATTTTTGCAAATCATGTTCAACTCAGCAAATACATGGACTCATTGTCCCATTAAATCATGAAGTCAGCAACTGACTAATCAACCACGAGACGTCAATCGTGTCACTTGGGGGAATATCAACTAAGGTTTTGATCTGGCGGTCCACGGCACGTGTGTTCAAACACACGATGGAATGTGAGCAAGTCATGCAGTCAGTTGAAGAAGTGAACAAAGAAATTGATAAAAAATCGACCAAGTCTCCACACGATGAACAACTGGTTTCAAACACGATTTCCATTTCCCCACTTCTTGATTTTATCAACTTTCACACTTCATGGGATCATGGTGTCTAAAATTCCAATAATATAAATAAGTCTCTGAATCATGATTGAATACACAACAACAAGAATCTCACGTCTCACTAACAATATGAGATCAACAACTCATCAATTGAGCAATTACTCTTAAGAGAAATTTCAATCATTCAGAACTTATATTATTCAGAATTCACAACACACCTACAATCTTTGATTACCATTGATTCCACACATTTCTTAGCTTCACTCCTACATATCAACACATCCTCTCTTGTGACCGAATTTACTCTGGAATGGCCATTTTCTTGGTTTAGGCCGGAGAACTACATATTGATCTCTCGAATTCAAAGCACCCCCTTTGCAGCGGTGCATCTGTGTGAAGTTGAACATTTCGCTCGGTTCAAGGAGTCCCCTCCGTAAGGTCGTCTCCTCAATTACGTAAAAACCAGCAATTCGTTTTTTCCCATCTACACATCCGAATTGGACGGCTTAGATTTTTTTTGGATGGCCAACGAGGTTCTGGCATGCTCGCCAGCAACCCATCCCCATACCTGGCCAGTCGAACTGCGCACAACATGGCAGGAGCACACCAAACCAATTACTCAAAATGGCCACACGGCCTTTTAAAACCTAAGTTAAATCAACGACATCTATTAATTACCGCAAATCATCTTGGCTTCCCAAATTTTCCAGATGAATTAAATGACCTAGCTCCTAATCTAGGCGCTCAAAAAGATGTGGCCATGATCCCTGGCCACCTCTCTTCTATAAGGAACAATCGGCCATGTCGCGGCCTGCCCATATAGCTCCTAAATGATCTCCCAAAGATGGCTAGCCGCGCTTCTTGAAGGAGTCTTAAATAAACTAGCGCCAACCAATAACTGCCGAAAATCATCTCAGCCATCCAATTTGGCTATCTAATTTAACCGGTCTAGATTGAACTTGGGCCGACCAATAGGATGTCAAAATGGCTACAAGCCATCACTCTCCTATAGGGACCGACCGACCTACCTTTGGCATGCATAAATAGTTCCCAGCCACTTCCTAAAAGTGGCAGGTCATGCTCTTTTTAAGACACTAGTTTTCGCGACCAACCAAGACAGGCTCAATATAAAGATGCTTCACATGCATCGATTATTTTGAGATGCTTGCTTAAAAGCGATGTTTTACATGCATCGAATACATACGATATTTTATGAGTATCGGGTTCATAAAAAACTTAGTTATTTGACCTAATAGCGTCACATGCTATTCTTTGAGCCAAGTCTCATGACTTGGCTTGTCACACATGACTACCCGCCACCTAGATTGCGCGTGATTGGTCAGAATAATTAGGCAAGACCCACTCAGCATCTTGCCACATATTTTCTATAAAATACTCTAGACATCAAACATGTCACAAACTGGGGGATGCTCATCAGGGTATTAGTCTGGCGGTTTACAACGTGTGGCGTACAACACGCCCATTATGAGAAAGTGTTAGGAAAGGAGGACAGTTAGTGGAGATAGAGAAATAGTGGTCGTAAAATGACTCGTCTTCCCTCATAGTAAGACGTGGTTTTCTACATTTTCACATGACCCCACTTCTCCATCACTCAACTTCTCCCACTTACTATGAGATCAGGGTGCATGCAACTATGACTGATATAAATAGGTTTCGACCTATTTTGACCAACAACAACAGTTTTGGTTATCAACACAGTATCCATAAAAAATATATAAGAACTGATAGCTTACATTTTGCAAGCCATTTCCATATTATGATACAAGTCATAAAATAACCACACCTTCAGAGTTAACCATTCTAATCTCAACACCTTCTTCGCTTCCCTCCTTAAGATCAACCCTTTTCCTTCATTTTGTGACCGAAGCAAGACTGGAATGGCCATTTCTTGTTTTAGGCCAGGATTGTATAGATTGATCTCTCGAATCTAAAGTACTCCCGTGCAGTGCATTTTTTTATGGTTTAGATTCGTTTCTCGGCGGCACATCCAAATTTACCATTTCCAGCAGAATCAGTTTTTACCCCAAAACAGTTGCCTATAGGAAGAACCATACCTTGTGCCAGTTTAATAGCAAACATAATGATCTTCGGTCTTATTACCTTCGTACCAGAACCGTCATCAAAAATATCTCTAGACATCCACAAACATAAAAATGCAGCAACACTGAGCATGTCATTCAATACCTGACCTGATTTTGGTTCCATAGGATACCATTCAGACGCCTACCAAGTGTAGAAGCATTTTTTATGGTTATCCTTCATGTCATATTCTTCTATTTCTTAATTAGAGTGGCGTACAATGCTTCTTCTCCGTCGGACAAGCTAAAGTCGAGATTTTCTACAACTTGAAGGTTCAACTAAACAACTACACTCTCTAAAGTAATGGTCATTTCTCCCCATCTACATATGTATGTATGAGTAGGAATGCACCATCGAGAAATAAAAGTAATCAAACCTGGCATATCTTTCCTGATATGGAGTGTTGCCAATGTCTTGACAGCCTCAGCGATTTGTGCTTTGTTCAGATTTTCCCTGACATGATCATTTCCGAACATATATCTCATCCACCCATCATAAGAGAGCAATGGATTATAGTAAATTTTGAAATCAATAAGAGAAGCTGGATACTCATTCTTCTGGAGACAAAACCTTATTACGCGATCTGGAGAAACTGTTGGAATAACTTCTTCATTCTCTGAATCAGTAAGGAAATTAATTACATGCCTGGGATGGGTCCTGGTAGTTGTGTAAGACACTGTGAAGAATTCATCATCTATATTCGGCATATTTTTGGAATCATTTATACTTCTTGGCTTGGCGGTAGAAATATCTCCAGGTGACATCCTATCCAAACAAAGTTCCTCACGTTACTGTTTACTTCTGAGTAACTACATGAACAAGACGGGAAAAGAGTTAGTACTTCGTACTTTAAAAAAGAGGAGCCATGCGTGCAGGTTATTATTAAAATCCAATATAGCCACTAATGGTCGAAGTTACATGGATAAAGAAAAAAGTGGAGCTCACATACCAGCAATAATGGTGAACGAAGACACATTCACGTAAAAAAAAATTGACCGCGAGATATACACTCACATCCGGGCCGAGTTAGGGTCTACACCCGCTCGAGCACACCAAAAAAATATTTGCCGGGTAATATACCCGTGGCCGAAACCTAAAACTAGGGTTTACACACAAAAAAAAAACAAAAAGAGAGGAAGAGAGCAGTGCCTACCTCAATTCTCTTTACTCGTCTTGTGCTTGATCCTAACTGATGATGATTACTTCGTTACTGATGTTGCTGTTGATACTCACTACAATACTGTCAATAAATAAGGATCATTCATATTGGGATAAGTTTTCAAGCTCATGGAGGTTGTGCCTACAATTAGGGTTTACATAAATAAATAAATAAATAACAACAATAGATACACTTACCTTACCGCCGGAAACTGGAACTCTCGGTGTGATGGGATGATGATGATGACGTCGAGAAGCACTGCAAGTAGAGGAACAAGAGGTGGTATGAGAGATCAAATAAGAGGGTGATGTCCCTTTTATATAACACGAACTTTCCAAGTTCGAGTAGTAAGATGATTTCTACTCGGTCCGTGAATGAGATGACCGGTCGCTCCCATGACTGCCATATTCATACCCTATAGCTGAGTTAGCAATGTGTTGATGCAGAGATCACTATCCATTCAGTTTCACTGCTAAATGCCAAGTACGATTCTCCTGGTAACTTTCATCTCTTTCATCTTGTCAACTTGATTTTTTGTCTATCACCATCTATTGCTTACCCAGTAACAATGTCACTGTTACGTATTAAGCAGGGGACTTAATGTTGAAGGTGGTTTTTAGTTTACGGATAAAATTATAAAACCCTGTATTTTGTATGCATGTTTTCTGCAAAGAAGTAGAGCTGCCAAGAAGCGGATGGGTGTCTATACCTCTCTGCTTACACATGAACTATGTAATTTAATACTTATGAAATTTATTTAGAATAATATTGGTGCATGTAACAACAATCCCAATTTTTTTGTAAATTTTATTAATCTCCCACCTGCATTATTCCTTAATGCATGGCTTGCTGAGTATTTTCCCTATGCTATGTCCACAGCTGAACTCTTAATATTGACATGATATGACAACTAATGTGCGTTCGTAACTGAGCAGCATGAGTTTCCCGAAGTTTCAGGATTAATATGTGCATGGAAATACTCAATCAGAGGATTAATTTGGTTAAGACCGTTATGCCGTATCATGCCAAATAATGCCACCTAAGGAATTAAGTTTGATACGGCAACTAGAGCCAATATTTTTGGGTTATATTTGGATCTAACACCAACATGCCAAGATATAGTGGTCGTGCCATCACGCCACTATGCCACTGGCAGGCTATAACGAGATGTGGCCATAATCAACTGCCACCCTCTTTCATAAATTACAATCTCGATCGTCCAACTTCGCCTGCCAAATTGACGGACCTAGATTAAATCTCAGGCGACCAACCAAGACTAACTAAATAGCGTCACACGTTATTTCTTGCAGCAAGTCTCATGACTTGGCTAACTACACATGATCACCCGACGCCTAGTTTACACGCGATTGGTCAGAATAATTTGGTCTTGTACACAAGACCCACTCAGCAATCTGTTGCATATTTTCCACGAAAATATGCAGAGACATCAAGCATGTCACAAACTTGGGGATGGTCATTACGGTAAAGTGTTAGGAAAAAGGTGGACGGTTAATGAGCAGTAAGTGAGTAGTGGGTGTAAAGTGTGACCAATTTCCTCTCATAATGGAAATATGGTGATCACCACTTTTTACAAAACCCCACCTCTCCACTGCTTAATCACCTCCACTTCCTACGAGATCAGGGGTGCTCGAGCATGACTTGTATAAATAGGATTTCAACCTATTTCAAACAAAACACAAGTGTTATCAACACAAGCATCCAGAAAACACCAAGAACGGATACCTTACATTTTGCAAGCCAATTCCATATTCTGATACAAGTCATAAAATAGCCACACCTTATAATTTAATATTCTGATCTCAAACACCTTCTTCGCTTCCCACCCTAAGATCAACCCTTCTCCTTCACTTTGTGACAGAATTGATTCTGGATCGGCCATTTCTTGGTTTAGGCTAGAGTCTTACAAATTGATCTCTCGAATCTAAAAGTACTCCCGTGCAGTGCATTTCTTTAGGGTTTGAATTCGTTTCTCATCAACACACCCAAATTTACCAATAACCGCAGAATCAGTTTTTACCCCAAAACAACTGGCGACCACAGTGGGAGATTAATCTCTCGGTTGCGAAGCCAATTTCTCAGTTTTCATTCCAATCTTCCCAAACTCAAGATAGGGGATCTTAGGTCTAAATTCAATTATTAACCAAAATTCGCTTCAATCACCGATTCCAGCTTTCCCTTTTATGATGTACCCGGTTCAGCCAAATAAAAATCCAATCACCATGGAAGATATGATAAAAATGCTGGAAGACGTTATCACAAATCAGGTCATCAAGCTGTAAAATGAGAAGTTTTGTCTCTTAAAAAGTATGGCAAACAGGTTGTGGCAAGAATCAGCAAACGCTTTCCCAGTGGACGCCATTAATTTTATAAGTGACACAAAAAAATATTGAACCATTGTCTGAAGTCCGTGCCTCCACCATCGATAATGCAGACATAATACGTAGTTATATCGGATGGGAGTAGAAGAGGAATTGCCAAATAAACTCAGCCAATGACAAAGAGCTGGAACAATTTCACAAGGCTAAGAAAAGAGACCTGCCATATGTTGCGAGGACAATAAAACGTCCGGGGACTTCTTATTGTTATGATTGCATACACAATGGATTCATACTTGAAGAAATTATCCGGGAAAATTCAGTTTTGCTGGGAGGCCTGGTAGACGAGTAAGTTACATCAAACAATGTTTACACAGCCAATTGTTTTGAAATATGTTGGGGACTTGACACATACATCAGTCCCATTTTGAGAATAGAAGCCAATAACCAAATCATACTAAAATATCATATCAATCTAGTATTTCTCTTTTCATGCAATATTCACAATTTCTCCCAAGTGGTTGCACAATTTGCATTCATAATTAAGATTCCAACTTATTAGTTGATCCAAATATCATTCAAAAAGATGCTCAGAAAATCATTTCAGAAGCAAATTAATTTAGAGAAATTACCTACTAGTTCAACCAGAAAATGAAACCATAAAAAAAGGCGTCTCTTGTCTTTTCAAAAAAAAAAAAACGAAGAGGATAAAGTTTGAAAAATAAATGAATTCAATGGAAATCATTTAGCAGCAGCTCATTCTTCTTGGAAAAAGCGTCCTTCATATATTGGAGATCAGCCTGTTTCAACTTTAATTCTAGGGAAAACTTCTCGATCTATGCCTCCTATTGATTAATGAGATCCAGAGAAGGAACCTCGGTCATTTCAGTCTTCAACCTTTGGATTTCGGAAAACCCTTTAACGAACTAGGAGGCATTAAACTCAAAGGTCGTGCACATGTCCCGATGATACTCCCATCTTGAGACTACTTCTCCAGAAATGGTGTGTCCAGTCACATTGCACATATCATCGATTGGAGATAAGGCCTCTTCCACACGTTTGGCCAATGAAAAGCGACGGCTAATTTTCTTGGTCTTTGTGATGTGTCCATGATTTTCCCATATTCGAGTTTTCAACTCAGCATACTTAGCTGGTATGTTGAATCCTCCAATTAACACATGATCCTTAAAGGGAGTCACAAATGGGGGTCGAAGATATCCCCTGCGGTTGGATGTATGATTAGTGTGGATCCTCCAACTCCATAAGATTCCTTGGAAACAATTGCTTCAATGGACACAAATAGGGTTTCTACGTCAACATCCTCATTGTGATTAATCACGGGGTTATCTACAGTTTCCATAATTGAAGGAGAAACCACATCTTCATTATGATTAATATCCATCTCAGGGTTATTCACGGTTTTCATGATTGAAGGCACAACCACATCTTCATTGTGATTAATCTCCATCTCAGGGTTATCTCCAGATGCAGTTTCTTGCTACTATACTACTGATGGAATATTTATTTCATATAAATAACCCAAGAAAAAAAACGTGTGGGAAACTTACCAATTGGTTTGTCGGCTAGACTCGCCACTTCTCCATTCAGAAGTGTTTCAGTCATCAACACAGGATTATGAACCTTCTTCTTTCTCATCTTCACTTCTGAGAGAATCAGTATCACCGAATTTTTCCTCTAGAGATGCCATATTCTAGCCGCGTGCAATCCTGGAAAAAGCATTCATACTATCTCCTCCCTAAAAAAAGGGGGGGAGAGAGGTGTTTAGTGAAATTAGTCAAAAAAAAAAAATCAGCTAGCCAAGAAGAAACATATACGCACCTGCATATTCGAAGAATTGAAGGCCACAGGAGATGTTGAAGCTGATCGAATGCCACCTGCACGACTTTTTGACCTATTCTCCTTACTATGGGGACTGTCATCACCTTGGTCATAAGATTTGCATTTACCCGGAGGGAGCGGCTTCAACAGCTTATGTTTTGCTAAGGTCTTGGAAGAAGGCGTTCCGTGTGAATTTTTCACAATGTCTTGCACGAATTGCTGAAGAACGAGAAATTCCTTCTCCCAAAATTCTTTATACTTAGGGGTCATTACCGGCTTTCTTCTTGGGATAAAAAATGGGAGGCTCTTCTTCGTTGCAAAAATACTACTATCAAAAGCAGATGGCAAAAGATCTGTCAAAGGCGTCAAAGGACGGTGAAATGGAATTCCCTGGTCGAAACCCATCTGACGAGCATCTTTATCAAAATTATAAAGAACCACATCAAAATATCCCTAGAAGAAAGATGGGATATATCCAGGTATACAGTTTTGCATAAACACGATTTCTCTGATGCTCATGTTCTTTCCATCAGAATGCAACATTGTGTCCGCGATAGAAGCAAAGGTGTTTGGCTGAACTATAGACGTGTGAACCGGAACCCATGGATGAAATTTAACTGCATACATGTTGTCAAGGAAATCGATGAGCTTTGAGCCGGGTCTTGGATGCTTCTTCAGCCAATAAAGTATCCGAGCTCCTCTATATGTACTAGAAAGTGAGGTTGCATGATTAGGAGCATAATTCTTGAAATGCACCCATAGACATGCTTGGAGAAAATCAATGTGAACATGTGATTATACCTTCATACATCCGTTAGAAGCATACATGTCCGCTGCTAGGCAATCCAGATGGGTATACAAGGAACCAAGAAACAAGCTGCCTATGGGAAGAGCAACAGCTTGCGCCAGCTTAATAGAAAATTTAACCAACTTCTGCCTTATTTATTTCTTGCCGGAGCTATCATCAAAAACATCTGTAGACAACCACAAAGATAAAAATGGAGCAACACTGAGCGTGTCATTCAACACCTGACCAGGTTTTGGGTTCGTAGGAAACCATTCAGACACCCACCAAGTATAGAAGCATTTCTCCTCAGTCTCCTACCGATTATATCCTTCGGCCTTCTTGATCAGAGTGGTGTGCATTAATTATTCTTCATCAGACAAACTAAAATCAAGATTTCCCATAACTAGAAGACTCAAAAGAACAGCTACACTCTCCAAATTAATAGTCATCTCGCCCCATCTACATATGGTCGTGTGAGTGGACATACACCATCTAGAGATGAAGGTAATCAAACCTGCAGTATCTTTCCTAATATGAAGTGTTGCAAACTCCATAAAAGCATTCACGATTTGTGCCTTAGTTAGGTTGTCCCTGACATGGTCATTACTCATCATGTACCTCATCCATCCTTCATAAGAACGCAGTGGGTTATGACAAATCTTGAAGTCAATGGGAGAAGCCGGGTACTCTTCCCTCTGAAGGAAAAATCGTATCACATGCAATGGAGAAATCGACTGGACAACTCCTTCATTATCTGAATCATTAAGGAGGGTTATTACATGGTCGGGATGTGTCCTTACAACTACGAAAGGCCTTGTGACGAATTCATCATCCACATTCGGCATATCTTTGGAACTGTTAACGCTTCTCATCTTAGCAACAGAAATATCTCCAGGTGGCACCTTATCTATTTGGTTGTCAGCCAACGCAAAAATAATTTAAGTTTTTTCACTTCAAAATTATAAATAATAGTATAGTAATAAAAACATATTCGTTCCACAAGGAGATATGGGTTGTTATTCGTAATTGAAAACTTAAGTAACCAGGGTTTTTTTTTTTTTTTTTTTGGTCTAAAATAATTAAACTAATAATAACAGCAAAGAATGAATAAAGAGAATCAATAAGTTGAGAATATTGGTTAAGGGTTCATCATCAATCATAATACATGCACTTCGACTAATAACTGGTTTTGTCACTCAATCATTCATTATCAAGAGTCCTAAAGTACCCCATCGAGAGCATACTCCGGTAAATTCCTTATGTCATCATATACCATAACGATGAATATATGAATACTACTTAGTGACAACCTAATGCAACGTGCTATTAGGTTTAATCCTCCAAGAGATTTAAGTTTTATGAATTATACTAATCCATGCAATAGAAATACTACGAGTAAACTATTTAACATAGGTCAAGCTTCTACTTGCAATCACACCAAGGTTTTGAATACAATTGGTAACCACAATATGCTACTTATAACAAGGTTTATCAACAATTACGTATATCAAAACCCTAGCCTAGCTATAGAAATGCATTCATGCTCATTTAGTAGCGCTCCTAAACAAACAATCATACGCGATAATAAATCGTAGAACAAGAGAATAATAATTTGATTGAGATAACAAGAACCAGTATATTAATTTAGTACTATGTTTATGATATCCGACTACATCCTTAACCAATTATAGATGGGTCAAAACGGTTTGCTGGTGTTTATGGGTGAAAAGCGTTTCTGCTGATTTTGGTAATTTTGGGTGTGTGGGTGAGAAAAAAATCTAAACCCTAAACAATGTACTTCACGGGAGTACTTTTGATTCGAGAGATCAATCTGTACAATCCTGGCCTAAACCAAAAAATAGTCATCCTAGGCTTGCTTCGGTCACAAAGTGAAGGGGAAGGGTTGGTCTTAGGGAGAGAAGCGAAGAAAGTGTTGAGACCAAAATAGTTGATTCTGGAAGTGTGGGCATTTTTATAACTTGTACCAGAAAGTAGAACTGGAAATCAAGATGGAAAGCTACCAGGTGATTTCTAGATATTGTGTGTTGCCGACCAAAACTTCATTTTTGGTGGAAATAGGCTAAATCTATTTATACAAGTCAAAGTGAAACGTACCCTGGTCTTGTAGGAAGTGGAAACAATTGAGTGGTGGAAGAAAAGAGTAACGTGTAACTGCCAGACGTTATGCTTCCATGATGAAGGAAGTGAATTCGTGTAACCGTCAGCCATTACTCTTCCATGACGAAGGAAATGAATTATTTACAACCGTTACTTCTCACCACCAATAGGTATCCTACTTCATGACACTTTCTTGTAACGGGCGCATTGCACGCCGCACGCTGTAAACCGCCAGACCAATACCCTAATGGGCATCCCCCAGTTTGTGACATATTTTGATGTCTCGAGTGTTTCCATGGAAACATGTAGCACTTTTCTACGTGTGGCAAGTTAAAATTGAGAGGCTTTCTGGTAGGATCGGAAAGATACCTACTATTGTGTATACTGCAAGTGCACAGTGTCTACAAGCAACACAGGCCAAGCACAGGTCGAACCACAGAGACTTGGAGAGTGTAGAAGTTGATTCTAAATCCTGATTCAGAGAGTAACCAAAAGGGGTTTGATTTTGTCGATACGACGATATGATTTTCAAGTGACTGAAATAATAAAAGTAAAAGATGCAAATAACAAGATATGTAAACAATGATAATATGGATACTAGGGTATTCAAATCCACCAATAACCTATGATATGCATTCAACTTGTAATATTATTCTTGTCCTTATAGTAGATTCAAGTCTACCGTATAACTAAGGTGTTTCTCCAATGGATAATTTAATCACAACTAAAGTATTTCTCCAAAGCATTAATTGTCTAATTAAGCACAACTAATCTAAAGATCAATATTTGGTTAAGCATGAGTTGTAGCATAATCAACATAGAGATATTCTAACTACAATGGATACATGGCATACATTGTGAGAGCAAGATGTTGACAAACTTGGATTAAATTATATCTTTAAACAATTCTAAACTTTCAAGAACAAGATACAAGATATGAATACATACCAATGAGATTAGGGATTCATATAAACCCTAGTAAATGAAACTAGAACATGAAGAACATTACAACAAAACTTAAATTTGATAAACTAACATGAACAAGCTATTCTTGGATGAGTTTTCAACACAACAACCCTCTCTATTTATACACAAAAATTCTCTCACACTTGGGATTCGAAATTTACTGTAGCAACCACTCAACAATTAAACAAAAAATGTTTTCTTAATTGATGGATAGAATGGAATGCAATGGGGGGTGAGGTGGATGTTTTGGAAAGAATCCAATGGGGGTGAGGTGGATGTTTTGGAAAGAATCCAATGGGGGTGAGGTGGAAATGGATTTGGGTCTTGGGTTTTGGATCATGGGTTGTTTAATCCCATGAATTTGTAAACAGGTTGCCACTGATGCGCGAGCGGGTTGCAATGCTTCCAACTTTCTTCTCTTTCGTCTTCTCAATTCTTCCAAGCTTTATTTAGTACTTAAAAACACAAAATTAATTAATACAAATATTTAATCTTGAAGATGGTAAGAATGCAGAATTTGGGATAATATATGACTTTGAAGCGCGAAAGATGAGTTAAGTGCCAATGAAAAGGTGTATGAATATGCAATATTTGGCACTCATCAAATACCCCCAAACCTGAATTTTACTTGTCCTCAAGTGAAATAGAAATCCAGAAATCCTAACTATACCACTGTCGCTGGTCTCTCGAATGCATTTAGCGTATGCATCAAGCCTTTAAACCCCTAGGTGTCCCTAGTGGACGAGTTGTAGTCTCGTGAGGGCCTACCAAAGATGTACCCACAAAACCTTCTCCAATTTCAGAGCATCCATAGAAATGTCTTTGTCTTCGGTCTTCAACTGTAGATGATGAACTTCGGAATTTCGTAGAACCATGAAAATTTGTAACCAATATATATTTTTTTTAAGACCCGCTACACAGCTGATCATCAATTTTTTTTATTTTGTTTTTTAAATTTAGTGACCCGCTACACAGCTGGACATCAGATAACACACTACAAAAGACCCGCTACACAGCTGGTCATAAAAAAATGCAAAAGATTACAAAAGATCCTACAAAAGACCCGATACACAGTTGGTCTTGACAAAGACAACCAAAAATAAAATGCAAAAGACTATAAAAGACCCTACAAAAGACCCGCTCCACAGCTGGTCATAAAAAAAATGCAAAAGACTATAAAAGACCCGCTCCACAGCTGGTCATAAAAGACACAACAAAAATTGCAATACTCCCCCAAACCTAAATCTAACATTGTCCTCAATGTTTCAAAAGATCACAGAAACAAAAAAACATGAGAACAAAACAGATTCAAAGGAAAGAGATTACCAGATGCCAAAAAGGGTGGTGCTAACCATAATTGAATGAATGCTTTGAAAGAAAATAATATGAGTGCAAGACAAAAAGTTTGGTTAGCACACAAATATATCAACAAGATTCAAAATTTTACCTACTAGATTATACAATGATGACTCACCATGTACCAACAATCTAAAAAGTTGAGGATCAACCCAAAAGACGTAGTGCGGAAACATCAACAACCTTACACAATTATAACAGGACAGCAATGCAAGTGAGACTGCATATGTGAATGAGTTACCCCCAAACCTATATTTTTCAATAGATATATTTTTGGGTACAAAATCTAACAATTTCAGGGGTGCACCATGCACAAGATCTAGTTCAAAGTGGATTTTGTCAGGGATGGATGGAGAGACATGAGTGAACTCTAATTGTGGCTCATCAAAGGTATTATATTTAACTGCAAAATAGTCCAAGAGGACTTGAGAGGCACACAGTTCCAATCCTAGATTAGGTACTCTTAGAAAAGTAGGTTTAACAATAACTTTACAAACCAAATTTAGGTTGGGTGCAAGATTACCAGTTTGTGACATGGGCAGGGAGGTAGGCACATCATTATTAGGCACATCTATAACTCCTAAATCATTTGCCAGTGTCGCAGCATGATCACATTCATAGAACAATCCATCAAGACCCAAATAAGTATCATGCTCATCCAAAGTTTTATTCTCATGCATAGGCAAATCCAAAGAGACATCACAATGTGACCCAGGCAGAGAATCAGACACGTCAATTATGTTTTTATGCATAAGATCATTAGTGTTGACAGGAGATTCAACATTACCTATGTCATACACAAGTACAACATCATGCTCATGCTCATAAAACCAATCACTAAGCCCCAGTTCACAATCATCCCCTAGAACTTCAGTTTCATGCATAGGAATATCACAAGAAACTTCACACTGTGACTTAGACAGAGAATCAGACACATCAAAGTTATTTTCATGTATAGTATCATTAGTGTCTACAGAAGATTCAACATTTTCTAAGTCACAAACAAGTTGTGTAGCATGCTCTCTTTCACAGGAAAACTGCACAAGCTCAAGATTAGTAACCACATCACATGTAAATGGAACATTAGAAGAATCTTCATCCATTAAGGTCGAGGCAGATAAGCCTAATGTCTCTGAACCCAAAGGTTCGACAATATTTTCAGTAAAAACATATTCTTATAACATAACATCATCATCATCATAGAAATGCATTTCCTTATTTAAAATCGTAGTATTTCTAGTCCCTTCATTTAAAATAGGTTCATATGCAATATCAGCTGCACAAGTAAGACTAGGCATACTATTTTCACATTTTATTTCATTAGGACAAACAAATATTTCATCCTGAAATTCCTCCTTTCCTACATTTTGTAAATGAATCAAATTCATTTTTAAAAATTCATTAAGTTGTTCAATGGAAGGAGAGTCTTCAACAGTAGGAAATTCATAATCAATGCTATATGGTTTATCATGCAATACACTCCTAGCATTATTTTGTTCGAAGCTTCTGAGATTTTCCTCCACATATTGAGAAGTACAAAATTGTTCAAATTCCCACTGTGGTGGATGATACATGTGTGCATGGTCATTAGGGTCTATAAAATACTGATCGCAACCTTCGAAAGGTTGATTATGGTCCCAATGACTATCAGCTTTGTAATCTGTTGGCATTTCATATTTTGGATTTTCATGATATTCTCTAGATTGCCTAAAATCATGCAAAATATAGCAATTCTCAGCAGGATGTTCTAAGCCTCCACATAAGGTACAAGCATAGATTTCAGATTGCATTTCTAAAGCTGTGATTTTAGCTTCTAACTGATCCAAAAATGATGACTGTGAGGGTTGGGCACTGTCAAGATGTTCATTTTCACCCTGTGGTGGATGATACATGTTTGAATAGTTATTAGGGTCCATGTATTGATGCTCAGGACTGTGAAAATGTCCATAAAAATCCCTATAACTATTGACATCATGGTCTGTTGGAGGCTCATAATATGAAGCATGCATGTAAGCAAGCTCTCTAATGAATTTGTTTTCATCCTCACCTGCAGACCAAAATCCTGACATGATCTCTAACTAGCACTAGGCTTGTTGCAGAGATTGGGAGGTACACACTGAAAACCGACCAATATTTTTTTCATTATTTGTTTTTTTTTTTTTTTTTTCAAGCCCGTTCTCTAATGACCTCGGGCATACATTAGAAAAACAAAATAAAAGAAGAAATAAACGGAAGGGAAGTTCTATGCAATCGCAAACAAGGATGACTCCACCACAAAACCTACTGATTTCTAGCAAACAAAAAGCATGATGGCTCCACTTAGATTGTTTTCTAGACCAGCTTCTAATCCTTCGAAAGGGAATTCGTTACAACTGAGTAAACCTCTCTGGAATCAATCTGAGTTTAAATAAATTGAATAGAGGCGAGGGAAGCTGCAGAGCTTTGATACCCAAGGCCTCACCGCAATACAAGGCGGTGCAGTCACGCATTCAATTTACAGAAACCGTCATGAACTTCGAAGTATGCTTAAAGAGTAACCAATATTTTTCAAAAGACTTTCCTACTAAGCTCGTTACCCTATAGGTCTCGTTCTATTCCAAATTTTAAAGCTTAGGTTCGCGTTTGGTAACATTTTCCTAAGGTGGGCAAGAAGAGAACGGTGATGAAATCCGAATCCCTTATCTTGTATGGCCAGTTCTTGCCCTTTACTAGGAAAATAAAAGCATCCGTATTCAAGTCCTCGACATATATGCAACCGAAGGAATACAGTAACTTGCTAACAAGGGATTCGCGAGTGTTTCGACAAACTTACCTCCCGTTCCAGACGGGGGATGAACCGTTGTTGTCGACTCGGGCCACGACTCCTATGTCATGAACGAACCCGAGGGGCCGAGGTGATATTGTAATCACCGTCCTTCTCTGCAAACAGTTTGATATTTAATATTACCCTTCCGTAGGGTTTAAAAATAAAAATAAAAATAGAATGTCCAAACTCCAAAGTCCAAAAATAAAAAATGCAAAAGAAAAAGAAAATTACAAGAGTAGAGGAATCCTAATACAAACTAAAAATAGATAATTAAAATAAACTCTTTTTTTTTATTAAAATAAAAACTTCTTCCGCTTTCTTTCGCTTCCTTTACAACAGCTACTCAGGCACCTGTTGAGCTCAAAAGAGGTAGTTAGGGTTTCGAAGTTTTAAAGAAAAAGCAAAATGAAGAAAAATATATATATATATCAAAAATAAGTGTAAAATTGACTGTGAACAGTTACGTTGCTACAGTAACTATGCTACAGTTCCAGGAACCGGAATACGAATAGTGAAAATATGTACATTGAAATATGAACAGTAATTATGCTACAGTACTTATGCTCGGAAATATGAACAGTACTTATGCTCGGAAAGATACCTACTATTGTGTATACTGCAAGTGCACAGTGTCGACAAGCAACACAGGGAAAGCACAGGTCGAACCACAGAGACTTGGAGAGTGTAGAAGTTGATTCTAAATCCTGATTCAGAGAGTAACCAAAAGGGGTTTGATTTTGTCGATACGACGATATGATTTTCAAGTGACTGAAATAATAAAAGTAAAAGATGCAAATAACAAGATATGTAAACAATGATAATATGGATACTAGGGTATTCAAATCCACCAATAACCTATGATATGCATTCAACTTGTAATATTATTCTTGTCCTTATAGTAGATTCAAGTCTACCGTATAACTAAGGTGTTTCTCCAATGGATAATTTAATCACAACTAAAGTATTTCTCCAAAGCATTAATTGTCTAATTAAGCACAACTAATCTAAAGATCAATATTTGGTTAAGCATGAGTTGTAGCATAATCAACATAGAGATATTCTAACTACAATGGATACATGGCATACATTGTGAGAGCAAGATGTTGACAAACTTGGATTAAATTATATCTTTAAACAATTCTAAACTTTCAAGAACAAGATACAAGATATGAATACATACCAATGAGATTAGGGATTCATATAAACCCTAGTAAATGAAACTAGAACATGAAGAACATTACAACAAAACTTAAATTTGATAAACTAACATGAACAAGCTATTCTTGGATGAGTTTTCAACACAACAACCCTCTCTATTTATACACAAAAATTCTCTCACACTTGGGATTCGAAATTTACTGTAGCAACCACTCAACAATTAAACAAAACATGTTTTCTTAATTTATGGATAGAATGGAATACAATGGGGGTGAGGTGGATGTTTTGGAAAGAATCCAATGGGGGTGAGGTGGATGTTTTGGAAAGAATCCAATGGGGGTGAGGTGGAAATGGATTTGGGTCTTGGGTTTTGGATCATGGGTTGTTTAATCCCATGAATTTGTAAACAGGTTGCCACTGATGCGCGAGCGGGTTGCAATGCTTCCAACTTTCTTCTCTTTTGTCTTCTCAATTCTTCCAAGCTTTATTTAGTACTTAAAAACACAAAATTAATTAATACAAATATTTAATCTTGAAGATGGTAAGAATGCAGAATTTGGGATAATATATGACTTTGAAGCGCGAAAGATGAGTTAAGTGCCAATGAAAAGGTGTATGAATATGCAATATTTGGCACTCATCACTTTCCGCAGGTAAATAGCATGTAATGCTAGGCTCGTTTTGGCTAGTCGCCTAAAACTTGTCGTGAGCTTATCGGTTCCTTGGAAAACTTGGATGGCTGAGATTGCATCTCATGAAGAAGGATGGCCATTGATTATGGCCACATTTTTTTGTATGGCGTCAGACACATGCTAATGGAATGCTGGTGGCGTAGCCATGGCATGGCGGCATGAGAGTAGCCGCAGAATAGTGGTATGCTAAAGACGTTGCAGCATGGCCAAAGCTAAAAATTGGCTCCGCATCCAAAGTTAGGGTTTGATGCTGTTGGAAAGATTTGCCATGGTTGGAAAGGTTTGGCGTGGCCAAATCTTGGCGCCTTGGAAGGATTTGGCGTGGTTGGAAAGATGTTGGCGTGGCCAAATCTTGGTGCCTTGGAAAGATTTGGCGTGGCCAAGTTTTGGCGTCGTTGGAAGGATTCTCCTTGGAAGAATTAGTGCTTGGCGTGGCCAAGGCACCGTGGAAGAATTCTCCCTAGAAGAATTATGGATTGGCATGGCCAAGGCACCTTGGAATAATTGGGGTCCGATAAGAAAAATGGGGCCGAATTTGTTCGAAATGCGTGTGGCGCATTTAGGGGGACCTGATTTGTCGACGGGAAATGGGGCCAGCGAGCTAGGGAGTGGCCACACTTCTAGTGCACTACGTCGGATTTAAAGCGACCCTATTGGTCGATGGAAAGGGGGCCGACAAGAAGCATGGGACGTCCTTATTCGGAATGCATGTGGAGCATTTAGGGCGACCTGATTGGTCGATGGGGAGTGGGGACGGCAATCTGGGGTGTGGCCACACTTCTGGTGATCTGCGGCGGATTTAAAGTAACCTGATTGGTCGAGGGAAATAGGTCCGATTTAGGATGGGGCGTGGCCAATGGAAAGTGGTGTCAGCTGGCCTAAGGCATGGCCATGCCTCCCTTTGCTGTTGCATATCCCAGTTTTTTCTGATTCTGGGCGAGGTTTTGCACCTGCTAATCCATGGCGGATTAACTACCTAGTTTGACTAGGCTTCATTTTTGACAAGCAAGGTCTAGTATGTTGCTCGAGGCACGAAACCCTGACTTCTGCAAGTTAGTAAGGTTGATTGAATTCTATGTGTCGACACAGAGCTCTTTTAAGTTCATTGCCAAAGAGCAGCATGCTTTTATGATTGAATACCTTATGCAGAGGTCTTATTCTTGATACTTGGAGATTCGTGCTACTCTGCTGTGAGTGAACACGAATCTTCATGCCATATCAACATTAAGAGTTCAGCCAGAGAACATAGTATAATAGGCCTTCAGGGGAACTTATATTAAGTGAATATGCGCAAGGCAACGAAATTTACAGAATATCTGGGATTCGCCAGTCTGGATAAATTTCATGTAAGTATATTGAGCGCTCAATAAATTTTCCAGTGGAGAGGTTAGCACACATGGATCTGTTTCTTTGCAGAGTGATGTCACATCGGATGCAAGGTTTTACGATTTTAACCCTAAGTTGAAAACCACCAATTGATTTAATGTCTATGTTAATTCAATTGCTTCCAGATAAGTAAAACAATTGTTATTTTGCTTTATTGTGTAGTATCAATTGTTTAAGCTTACAAAATTTCGGTGCAATAGCGAAACTTTGGTTTATATATATTGTTTTTATTGTATCCGATTGAGGTGAATAATTATGCAAGTTAATTTATTAGTTTGTATGAATTATTTATGGCTTAACGAATGAATATGTTGACGAGACGAGTTGTTTAGTCCAATTCGATTATGGATAAGCTAATCTAAGTTAATTCGGATCTTAGTTAGACTTATCAAAGTGGAGGTTTCGGTTATTCAAGTCTAGCCGAAAGCCTAAAAAAGGAAATGCTAGTTAACTAACCTAGTATTTGGCTTGTTTGAAATCTAAAGGTCTAAGTTATATGGATAATTAGAACCTGATGAGAAAAATGGAGTTTATCTTTGTTTTGGTCTTATCGAATGAAGGGGTTGTATTTATACAATCGGTTTAGCAAAGGATCTAAGTTGCTTAGTTGATTTTTGGTTTGATAAACTAGTTGGGAAAATTGCTTCGGGGAATTATTTCCATGATAACATATCAAAACGTAATTACTTGTAGTTTCGGTTTTGATATTGGTTATCAAAAATGGTGTGTCAAACCCTCGTGCTTGACTCAATAGGTTGCAAGTCTATTTTGAGATTTGTAAGATCCTTTTCGTATTGTCCATTATTTGTTCTCTTCTTTGTCATTTTTGTGACAAAAAGGGGGAGAAATATATGGAGTAAACAAGTGATGCTGGTATCAATTTATGGTTGATTGGTGTCACTAGGGGGACAATGGTGCTTGAACGTTTATCTAACGAATGAGGAAAAGCATAGACTAAGGGGGGTAACATATCTTATGAATGGGATAACAAAGATGTGCGGATTGAGAATCTACCTAGATCACCTTTAGGGGGAGTATAAGCTTTGTTATTATAATGCAGCTGCTGCATTTTGAGGATTGAATGAATGCAGGTTATGTGTTGTGGATTCGGGAATCAAGCATATGTGTAATGAATTATTGTAATTTGTTTATCCATATGATTGTAAGAGTTTTGTCACTAAAATTGACAAAGGGGGAGATTGTTAGAGCATTGCTCGATTGAACCCACCAAGCATTGGTATGTCAAGTTTGGTTGTCATATTTTAGTGAAGCAAAACCCATTTAAGAGTCGCTTGATTTAAATGTACTAGAGTCAACTTTGTATAGGTTAGCTTGAAAGTATTAGGGTGAGACATTACAAGTATTGCGAAGACTTGAAGAAGTGCGGAGCTACAATGACAACATCATCCTTCCACTTGAGGTTAGTGATATTTGACTTGATCTGTTTCATTCCCTAACGTATCTTTCAAGTCGTGCATATTGAAAACATAAAAACTGTGAAGCATGAACACTCTAGATAGACATAGTATTAAGGAATACAATATGAAGTTTCTTGCTTAACCATTAAACTTTGTATATAAGACATCGACATAATCGTATGAATGCTATTGTGATTATGTATGGGTATGAGGTGAGGATTTCATCCTAGGGAACAATGTTTACATGTGTTCTAAGGAAGTAAGTTCATGATATGTGTTGTGAACCGAAAATAAAATCGTCAGGCATTATTGGGGCTGTTCTTCATTGCATATCTTATGAACGACCAATATGTGTGATTAGTATAACCGCTCATGACTTATTTGTGTTCTTGGTAAAACTATTCACATGAGGCCTGACTTATGTATTGGTATGACTTTTATTAGTGAAAGCGATCTTAAGTAATCACCTGGGGTATAATCGGGTTGTGTATGTCTGAAGTTATTACTGGAAAGAGGAGAACCTATCCTAGTAAGAGGTGCAGTGCATCACAAGGGGAACCGATCCTTGTATGAGGTGCAACAAGGTTTATGGAAGAAAGGGGAACCGATCCTATGAACATGTGAAAAAAGTTTGTGGGAAGGGGGAACCGATCCTATGGACATGTGCAGTGCATACAAGTTAGATACCAAGTATATGTGTGGAACCGATCCTAGTACCTAGTCAGCCATATCTTTGGTAAGCTAGTGTAACTATGCACAATATTCACACGGAGGTAGAACCGAAACTTGTTTTGGTAGAACCGTAAACCCATGAGTTTTGATTGAGCGGAACTTGATCAATCACATAGTTCTTGAAAGTCAGATGAACTAATTCTAAACTTGTTTGGAAGTGTGGTAAATCGGTTTCAAGTGAGCAAGCATGGTAAAGACTTGCAAGAGTAAGATGTCGTCACTCTTTGAATACGGTGCATTAATGCTTATTCTATTTTGTTCAAAGATATTCCTTAAAGGTTAAGAAGGAAGAAAATCCCAAGATCGAATTTAAATAAGTTAAGAATCTTTTTAATTAAGGGTTTTTAATTATATATGGTAAATAAGAATTAGTAATGTGCATTTGCTAATTAAAGATTTTCCAAGGAGATTTCGATCATTATTTTTGGATAGTGCATTCACATGAATTATGAAAACCGAATTTGGTGGAGTAATGAAAAATATTTTCAGTTTTGGAAATTCCTTGGTGTCCAAACTTCCTTGTCTATAAATACTTTGAGTTTGCATTTCTAGCAAACTAATCCTGTGTAACCTAGACTTACTCTTTTGTCTTTGTTACTGGTGAATCTGCCTATCGGAGAGGAGAGTAATCTAATTAGGTGAAATCTCTTACGGCTGCTCAATTTAAAGTCTTCTTTGGGATTGAGAAGCTCTAGCGCGACCCGTTGGTGGGAAACTAGATATTGCGGTTTATCTTTAGTTTTCGTATTGATTTGATTGACTAACGGTGGTTGAACTTTGATTGCACCTTTTTTGTTTATGCTTGAGAATCTTCTCTTCTGATATAAGATTCACTCAAACTAGTTCAAGGTTTCGATAGGGATCTTTAGACTGTTGTTAGATCTAAAGACGATCTTGTGATAATCCTTTTTTGACAGACTTCGTTCTTTGTGTGATTGATCACAAGAGATTCAAGTGATTGTGTGCAGGTGTTTATTGAAGATCTAAGAAGATTTAAAGACAAAGAAGATATTGAAGATTTCTTACTTGGTGTTTTTATAATCTTTGGTGTGCACAATACTTATTTGGGAAAAAGAGGATCCAATTAATAATCGGTTTATCCTTGTGGTAGATTGGATTGATTAATTGAGGAAGATCGGCATCAACACATATCACTTGGTTGAAGAGTGTTGTTGGCTTAATCTTAACAATTGCTTTTGGGAATTTAAACATAAGATAGATCTTGGAACCTGGCAAAGGAGTTTATGTTAAGATAAACAAGGGAACCTTTGCGCAACTCATATCACTTAGTTGAAGAGAGTTGATACCAAACAAATTTGTTGTTCCTTTACTGTTTGGAATACGAACCAAAGGAATAGGTCCAAGTACGTGACTTGTTTACAGGTTAGAGGCGTGGGAATACAGACGAAACTAGGTGAACTATAGGTTTAGTTGCTTGGTCTCAACTATACGAAGTTGTATTATTTTGTATAGCGGCTTAATCCTGATAGTATTCAATTCTGGACTAGGTCCCAGGGTTTTTCTGCATTTGCGGTTTCCTCGTTAACAAAATCTTGTTGTGTCATTTACCTTATATTTCCGTATTATAATTGTTTTGTTATAATTAAAGTAAACTGCACAAACGTTAATTCCTATTTACTTGATACGTGAATCCTATTGAGTTTGGTTAAGTCCGAACCTTTGTATCAAGTAAACACACTTTGTTGTTGTATTGTCTCGATCTCGTATCCAAAGATGATCACACAAAGTGTGAACCTATTTGTTGTATTGTCTCGACTCAGTCCATAGACAATCACTTTCGTGGAAAGGACCTATAGGAAGGAAAATTTATATCTTGAGGTATATTTGGGGTACCCTCTCCTTTTCATCACCTGTAATCTCCTACGGTGGAGTATCCCACCATATATGCCTTCCAATATCAGCTCTTATAATTTCTTGGTTTTAACTCAATTCCTCCCTGACTATATATGAGAGAATATCTCTTCTAGTTCCCTGTTTTATCACTCGAACTTCTTCTCCATGTCTCTCAGCATTGCTTCTATCATCCACAACATCGTCATCATCTCCCATCACCAACAGCAGGCTAGACTCAGCAGCCAACTGCCATGCATCAACACCGAGATCATCTCCATAACCACTGCCAACAACTTCCAGGAATAATCACAGCTCCATTGCACCTCTCGATCATGAGTTCTTATCCATTACTTTGCACAACGACAAACTCTTCCGATCATCAATGTTGCCATCTCTAGATCGTCACCACAGCATTACTCCTTATAAACTATGTCTTCTCTCGAGCTCAACTTCCATAAAAAACAGTAATCTTCCATTCCCAACCAACAACAAAAGTACATCATTCCCTATCCAACTCGATAATCCACGACATACTATATCATCATCTCTGGTAATGGCAGCATCCATATTCCACGACCAAGCTCTTTTCGTCTGACATACGCGATAACATAACAACACCATGCAGTCCATCGGTACTATCCATTGATCGTTAAAATATAAGGAAAAAGAAGAGAGTGGTAGTTCCTCCTTTTAACTATCAGTCTTGGGAGACTGACAGTTCAGTTTAGAACTGCATTGGTGGCCCCGAGTAAAAGGCGTGTCTACCTTTATCAATTCTGTGCTTTAACCTTTTTCGACAACTTTGACTTGCTTCGAATGATCCTAACTTCTTCATACGACATCAGAATGACCTCGTTCTTTTGCCGTTGGCTTCGTCTTTTCGTTCTTTTCAAGGTGATACGAAGAAATCTTGGATTTGAGCTAGTTCCACTTCCTTTTGGTTAAGATAGCCTCAAACACCTAACAAACTCAAAAGCAAACAAAATCAAAGCATAATGATATAAAAACTATCAAGAAAGCAAAGCATTTGAGTACCTAACTAGTGAAAATATTGCACCTATCAAATTTCCCCACCCTTACCTTTTGCTAGTCCTCGATAAAAATACAAAAATAAATAAGGTACAATAACTCATTGTCGTCGAAGTCACGGTTGCACTTAGCATGTGCAACATGCTTTTAAACCCCTATGTGTCCCTAGTGGAAGAGTTATAGTCTCGTGAGTGCTTACAAGAGGTATACCCACAAAACTTACACCAACTTCAAAGCGTTCTAGCTTTCCAAGAATCCAAAGAGCTATGAGTACATAGAGTTTCTGCATGCTAGTAATAAGAAGTTGGAAACACCAAAGAACATAATATCATTCTTAATGTTGAGTGAGAAATAACCACACCATAATGAGAGAATGCGTGTTTGTGAGCGACCAATAAGCATTTTTCCTCGACTTCTGCCTCACTTAAAAGGATTTTATGATAATTGCACTCAATAAGACGGTATTTTTATGCGTCTCACATGTTTGCATGTAGGAATGAAGAGAGAATCCTACACACGTGGAATGGTGGGAAGGAAACCTTTCGAATTATTTCTGGAGACCTCACAAGATCTTGGGAAATAAAAGACTTTTTTTTCTGATGATCTCTAAGAAAGGAAATCAACCACTATAGCAAGGATGGGAGTACTTACCACCTTCACATCTGATCGGCAGTGACGAAAGCACCATTCTCACAGAATCCAATAGAAATATACTCTTGTTGATGGTGGATTTCTATTTAAAGGCTAAAATTGTAAAAAGCCAATTTTTGTAAGCTGACGTCCTGCAAAGGATAAAGCCTTCAGGCGATGAATACTTCTCTCCATATTAATTCATTGGAGCATGTGCAACCATCCCTGAGAATTAAAACATACCCATAACGGAGCATGTAGCAACCATCCCGACGGAGCATGTAGCAACCATCCTGGTTTTCTATAGGTATACATCATTCCTATTAAAGCTTTAATTAAAGCCTTGTGTCCAACGTGCAAACACCCGTAGGCTACCTGACGGCAGGTTATACTAGCCCCGTTGAACGCATGCAAGACTACCCGTGTTAGTCTCGCTTGCTGAAAACAAACCCAAAAATATATCTCATCCGTCCAACTTCGCAAGCATAGATGGAGGGTGTAGATATAGATTCAGGGGATCCTGAGCATGCTACCATGATCACCTCGGACCCACCTTCATACGTGACCGAACGGTCAAGACCAACTACATTTGGTCCTTCCAAAACGTGCGCTCAAAGTGAGCATGACGCACGGCTAGGGTTCCTTTTAATCGTGAACGTCCAACTTCGCAGGCATAGTTGGACGGCTTAGATTATACCCTAAAACAAGTAGTGAAGTGATGGTACACCATTGGCGGGCCCACTTTCTACCTACATGACCGACTCCTTCATAGGAAAGTCGTGGTGCAAGAAACGATTGCCCAAACAAGGCTATATTAATGCCTTATGCAGGTTGAGAAGATCCAAAACGATCACGACCATCCGACTTCGCAGGCATAGTTGGATGGCTTAGATTGCGCCCAGGGTCATAGAGCAAGCATGTACATGCTCACTGTCGACCCAAAATGTTGCATACATGGTCGGTCTCCCCAAAGGAGGCGCATGCAACCCAAAACCGATCGCCCAAAGTGGCCGGTCCAAAATCCTAATTAGGGTTTGCGGTGTAGAAACATCTCGAGCGTCCATCTTCGCAGGCTTGGATGGAAGGCCAAGATGGAGACTTAGAGCGAACCGAGCATGCTAGCATGACCACCGTGGGCCCGGATTCATGCCTAGCCGGTCGTCCAAGGTCAGTGATAGATGAGCACTTTGGTACGCGCGCCCAAAGGCAACATGTCACGGCCCCTCCATAAGTTCTAATCTCGACCACTCGTCTTTGCCACCTGAGTCGAGTGGCTTAGATCAAATCTTTGCGAGTCAAGCAGGCATGGGCGTGAGCACCATTGTACCGCCTCCATGCAGGGATGATCGGTTCCTCCATTGGAACTCTCTAAGCATGCAAACGTTTGGGCCGAAAGAGGTAGCATGCGCGCTCCCATCCAACGGTCGCAAGCAAGGCTACGAGCCATCTCGTCCGTCCAACTTTGCAAGCTTGGATGAATGACTTAGGGTGCGAATCAACCAGCAAACAAGGTATCACCATGACCACCATACGTCACTCTTCTTCACAGGGTAACCGACCAAGGCATGGCCTGTCTATACAGCCTCCAAACGGTCACCTGAAGATGGATACATGCGATGTTATACCAAGTTCACGGTTCACCCTGCACTATTTTCTGTGGGTCCCGCGATCCACACACTCGAGACATTAATCACGTCACAACTGGGGGGATACAAACTGGGGTATTGGTCTGGCGGTTTACAGCGTGCAACACGCCATCGCAAGATCGTGTCAGGGAAACATGGGCGGTTAGCGATGATAGGAGAAGTGGGAAAGCAACCGTGTGGCACTAACACACAACTCCACTTCCTCCATCACTCCACTTTCCCACGAGACGTAATGAAGGATTATTGACTTGTATAAATAGGTTCTCCTCCATATTTCCAAAACAAAAGTTGGAACAACACAGAAAACCAAGTGTTAATACCATCGCATTCAACACCCAGAGCATGCCTGCAACATTTTCTAGCCTGCTCAACCTTATGTTAACAAGTCATCAAATAACCTTCACCTTCACACTCTCAACACTTTCTTCGCTTCCCTCCCTAAGATCAACCTTACATCCTTCACCTATGACCGAAACAAATCTGGAACGACCGTGTCTTCGGTTTAGGCCAGAATTGTATAGATTATCTCTCGAATCAAAGTGCTCATCGTGCAGCACATTTGTTGAAGGTTTAAATTCACTTCTCATCCACACACACCCAAAATTACCTAAACCTGCAGAACTAGTTTTCTCCCACAAACAATTGGCGACCACAGTGGGAGGTTAATCTCTCGGTTGCAAAAGTCGAATCTTTAAAGTCTACCAGTTTTTATTCGACTTTGGAGAGGCATATCTTAGATTTGATTTGATTATCAATTCACTCTTCACCAAATCCAAGAAGTTCATCCCGGGATGTAATCCCGTTCGTTGAATCCTTCAGAAGCCATGGATAATTCAAGTGTCATCGAAAATGTGACCAGGATGCTGGAAGACGTCCTAGAAAATCAAGCAGGTATTGCCAGAAGGCAGAGTGAAACCTTCCGTCTCTTGAATGACATATCGGCTCAATTACATGAGGGCTCTGCAAGCATCTACCCGGGAAGTATCACTAATAACGCAAGAAATTCTAGAGGTCAGGTTTTCAGAAGAACTGGCGGAACACATGGCCCCAGAGAGCCCAGAGACGAACAAAACCTTTCACTTGGCAACGGGAGCTTGAGACGGATCGACCAGAATGAAGAATTACGACGCTTGCCGGATGAAAATAGAGAATCAACTGCATACAAAGCCTTGTTAGAAGATTTATACCTCAAGGCTCTTACCAAAACTCAGAATAATACCCAACCCGTGTTAACTCTTCATCTAGGGGAAGAAACGCTAGAGGAAGGCGAAATCAATCAGAGAGCATATGAATGTAGGAGCTTGCAGCCTTCAAATCACCAGCTCAATGACAATGCCATCGCCAGCGAAACATCCTCCATGTTTCAGCAGAATTTCCCGACCAAGAGGGCAGCAGATGCAGTGACACGTGACATCGCCTCAATTCCGTATCCAAAGTGTGCATCACACCGAAACCTAAGGGAAGAGCCACGACACACGCCGACGCAGGAAAGTTTAGACTCAAAAGATCCACGATTCCCATTTCCCATAAGGAAGATTGTGGAGTTGTTGGAGATATGGGTACATGATGGATAAATACAACTGCCGCCGGTGCGGCGTCCGCCCACCGATCAAGAGACAGCCAACACGAGGTATTGTTATTACCATCGATTTCTCCATCACCCCACCAGCGAGTGCCACGCATTGAAATGCATTTTCCACGATAAGATGAATTCAGAGAAGCAATATTTCCCCTCAAAAAATTAGCACGCGCTCTTTGGGGAGAGGGTATTCGGGAGTGATCATTCTCATACACGGATTTCAAAAGACAAGTAAGTCCCATCAAACATTACTGTAAGATAATTATATATCCTACTGGTGACTTGGCGTCCTACATATATGAATAGGATACTCAATGATCAAGCGTCATACATGCTCACCACCCATCACCTTTCCCTTTCACACTGCGTTTTCAATTTCACATGACATTTATGATCACTTATAATATAAGATTCAGATTCTATTTTAGAATAATCTTTTCCAAAAGTCAAACATTCATAAAAGCATGTCGTAAATAAACCAGTCCAAGATTCAATCACCTATCAGTTCAAAACCTAAAACCAAACTGTGTGAAAGGAAATCCTCATAATCACTCGAAAAGCATCTAAAGAGAAAACACAAGTAGACGGCATGAATACTTCAGGGAAAATCTTTCAGCAACACCTCATCCTTATGAGCAAGAGCGGCTTCCATCTTCCGGAGAACGGATTGCTGAGATTTCAAATCCTCGGCCAACCTACCAACCTTTTGTTTCTGACGAACGACACATTTAGTGGAAAGCGCCGTACCTTGCTTCTTCTGAATCTCCTGAATTGCATGAAACCCTTTGAAGAACCAAGGAGCATTGAAGTCATACTACGCAAAAACATCCAAATGGAACTTCCAGTCTTCCATCACGTCTTCAGAAACATCACGACCAATTGTGACGCTCATCTCCCGAATAGAGGGTAAAGCCTCCTGAAAGCGATTTACCAAAGCAAGACGACTCTTCAGCTTCGTGGTGGTAGCAATGTGGCCATGTTTCTTCCATATTATGGTGTACAACTCCTAAAACTGGGCCGGTACGCTAAACCCTCCAACCAACACATGATCAGGATGTGGATTATCAAAGGGAAGGTCGAACATAGCACCAGGAATGACTGCTGGCGATGACATCTCTTTAGAAACGACTGCTGGTGACGACATCTCTTTAGAAACGACTGTTGGCGACGACATCTCTTTAGAAAGAACCATCTCAGCTGATGTCCCTTCTAGACTCTTCGAAGTGCTGGTCCAGATTGCTGACACGGCCTCATCTACAAGCTCATTAAAATTACTGCTCTTGAAGGCATTCTCTTCAATCGATCTTGCACTATCTTCATCGTTGTATATGATAGGATCAGTGTTGCCAAACTTCTCTGCATGAAGATTGGTGTTGCCAGACTTCTCCGCATGAGGATCAGTGTTTCCAGACTGCTCTACATGAAGGTCATTATTATCAGGCTTCTCAGCATGAAGATTTCCAGACTTCCCGCTACCTCCATGCTCCTCATTGTAAACTCGGGCCAGTACAGCAAAGGCATTTTCTTCAGGAATCCTCTGATCATCAACAAGGATTAGTAAAAGCTGCTCATGGAAGTCGAAACAGAAAATTAAGCATAAAGAATTCAGAATACCTGCATATTGGAAGAGTTGAGAATTACTCGACTACATGCTTGCTTCTTTTTCTTGGACTTAAGATTGCAGTCGGTGGCGTTAACCCTGCCTCGTTTCCCTAGAATGTGTCTTAATCGCCTATGACCAGCCAAGACGTCATCAAGAGGTTTATCACGAAGGTCAGTTACCGTTTCGCTAGCAAATGATTTAAAGAGCAGTAATTTCCCCCTCCAAAAATCTTTGTAACCAGAAGTAGCTAATGGTTTTCTCCCCGGGGAAGGAAAAAGAAGTTTCAGCTCCGGCGAGAAAACATCAACATCAAGGCATGATGACTTAAGTTCTTCTGAAGGCGTTGCGGGGCGACGAAATGGGTAACCTTGATCAAAACCCATTTGGCGAGCGGCTCTATCAATATTATACGGAATAATGCTTAGCCTGTCATCACAAAAATAAGGAACATATCCTGGTATGCAGATCCGCAGGAAAACAACTTCTTCAGGGCTCATGTCTCTCCCCTCAGGCGGCAGCTCAATGACAGGGACGATGGCGGAAGGATGAACCGGTCCCCAAGGACGAAAGTCTATGGCACTCACACTATCGAGAAAATCTACAAGCCTCACCCCAGATTTTGGACGTCTATTCTGCCAACGGAGTATTCTTGAATCACCATACAAGCTGGGGAATGAGGTTGTAGGAGTGGGAGCGTAATCCTTAAAGTGTTCCCACAAAAACGCCTGAATAAAGGAGACGTGCACATATGTATCCAAATTCATGTACCCGTTGGAAATATACATCTCATCCACTAAAGAATTCAGGTGACCATACAGCGAGCCTAGGAATAATGAAGCCAAAGGGAGAGTTATACCTTTTCCTAGCTTAATGGCAAATATGATGATTTTCTTTCTAATAGTTTTCGTGTCGGAGCCGTCATCAAGAATATCTCTGGACAACAACAAGGAAAAGAATTCAGCTGTGCTAAGATCATCATTACCTTGCATGGAAGACCATTTACTTACCCACCAAGTGTAGAAACATTTCGTCTTCTTCTCCAACATATCGTATTCGTTCACATTCTGAATTATAGCCTGCTAGATGATGTCTTCGCCTTCAGACAGTTTGCAATTAAGACTGCCAGCGATAGGAAGGCTCATTAATGCAGACACGCTCTCAAGAGTGATAGTCATTTCACCCCACGTGCATAAAGTTGTGTTCGTAGAAGGACGCCATCGAGCAGCAAAAGCGACCAAACCTGGGATATCCTTCTTGACATGAAGAATTGCAGACGCCTTAATAGCATCAAGAATTCGCGCCCTGGTTAAGTTGTCTCTAATCTCTTCATTACCCAACATGCGCCACATCCATCCTTCGTATGAGTCAAGTGGATTCTGACAAATTCTTAAGTCAATAGGGGAAGGTGGATATTCTTTCTTCTGGAGACAAAGCCTCATCACGCCTGCTAAAGACGATGGTAGACCATCTTCACTTTCTGAACCAGTAATAAGGATTATATTATGTCTTGGGTGCCTCCTGATGTTTGGAAAAGACTTGGTAAGCATTCCATCATTTATATTTGGCACATCTCTGAAAGAGTCGACACCTCCCTTCACAACATTATCCTCCGCGTTCATCATTGAGCAACTGCAATAAGATTGGAAGAGTTAGCATGTTTCCAAGGAGTCGTACAGCAATAAAAGATTCTCGTGATTCCCAACTTCGTTGTTAGGCACCTAATACGGAGATTACATGGGATTGGGATGGTTCAAGCGTCCTCCAGACAAACTCAGTTGAGGGAAATTTACACTACCCTGTGTTTGATTATGAACTGGTATCAATGGGTATGGAATCTAGTGTTATGTTATGTGCCATTCTCTTCATATGGAAGTTACCTACAACATATCAAAATTTCACGACAATCGGATGAAAGAGCAAGGAGGGGTGACCAAAACATCAGAAGACATGCAACCTGAAAAATTCTGAAGACCTCCTGGAAGTTTACTATTTCGCGATTTTTATCCCCTAAACACGCTCAAAATTCAAAAGGATGCTATGTTAAAGTTTGGAAATTTTCTGGGCTTGAGGATGCATATGCGGACCGTCAAAATTCGAGTTTTTATGAGGATTCTACAGTAATTTCGATAAACGCAAATGCAAGAGTACCTCAAAAATCACGCAGGCGGGCACTAAAGTTTGCATACGCATCCCTAAAACTAAGCCAACATGACAACATATTTTCTACAGTTGGTTATCATGTCTACGAGTTCAAGGCAGCGGTTCTATCAAGCTACAACCTGGGTTTTGACATGCAAGGATAAAGGGAACGAGCAACGTGTTTATGCTTTATTTTACTACGCAATCCTGGCAGGTGGTAAAGGAATCAATTATGGTATGTCGCACCTATAATCCTCTCAAAGTGCAAAAGAAACACTACCTAAATAATTATGGTTTGCAAAAAAAAAAAAAAAAAAAAAAATTGCACGTACCTGATTAACGGCGCCGGCAGCAACGACGATGGCGGCAGCACGAGCAGAGAGCTGGACGTTCACAAAAAAAAAAGTGAAGGGAAAAAAAAAGGGTTCTCCCTTTTATAGGCAAAAATTTGAAGAATTCTAATTAGAGAAGGATTCCTTTTTGCTTCCAAAAAACCAAGAAGAGAAACCGGCCCACCCAAGGTTTCATGCCTGCGACGATGCGTTCACATGGACAATCACTAGCGGCTGCCTTCTAAGGTTAGTTACCTTTATTTCTTTTACGTATATTTGTCACCATATCATGCCTACCCTACAATAGTGTAACCACTGCATGCTAGGCAGGGGACTTAATGTTGATGGTGGATTTCTATTTAAAGGCTAAAATTGTAAAAAGCCAATTTTTGTAAGCTGACGTCCAGCAAAGGATAAAGCCTTCAGGCGATGAATACTTCTCTCCATATTAATCCATTGGAGCATGTGCAACCATCCCTGAGAATTAAAACATACCCAGAACGGAGCATGTGGCAACCATCCCGACAGAGCATATAGCAACCATACCGGTTTTCTGTAGGTATACAACATTACTATTAATGCTTTAATTAAATCCTTGTGTTCGACGTGCAAACACCCGTAGGCTACCTGAAGGCAGGTTATACTAGCCCCATTGAACGCATGCAAGACTACCCGTGTTAGTCTCGCTTGCTGAAAACAAACCCAAAAATATATCTCATCCGTCCAACTTCGCAAGCATAGATGGAGGGTGTAGATATATATTCAGGGGGTCCTGAGCATGCTACCATGATCACCTCGGACCCACCTTCATACGTGACCGAACGGTCAAGACCAACTACAGTTAGTCCTTCCAAAACGTGCGCTCAAAGTGAGCATGACGCACGGCTAGGGTTCCTTTTAATCGTGAACGTCCAACTTCGCAGGTATAGTTGGACGGCTTAGATTATACCCTAAAACAAGTAGTGAAGTGATGGTAAACCATTGGCGGGCCCACTTTCTACCTACATGACCGACTCCCTCATAGGCAAGCCGTGGTGCAAGAAACGATTGCCCAAACAAGGCTAGATTAACGCCTTATGTAGGTTGAGAAGATCCAAAACGATCACGACCATCCGACTTCGCAGGCATAGTTGGATGGCTTAGATTGCGCCCAGGGTCATAGAGCAAGCATGTACATGCTCACTGTCGACCCAAGATGTTGCATACATGGTCGGTCTCCCCAAAGGAGGCGCACGCAACCCAAAACCGATCGCCCAAAGTGGCCGGTCCAAAATCCTAATTAGGGTTTGCGGTGTAGAAACATCTCGAGCGTCCATCTTCGCAGGCTTGGATGGAAGGCCAAGATGGAGACTTAGAGCGAACCGAGCATGCTAGCATGACCACCGTGGGCCCGGCTTCATGCCTAGCCGGTCGTCCAAGGTCAGTGATAGTCGATCACCTCGGTACGCGCGCCCAAAGGCAACATGTCATGGCCCCTCCATAAGTTCTAATCTCGACCACTCGTCTTTTCCACCTGAGTCGAGTGGCTTAGATCAAATCTTTGCGAGTCAAGCAGGCATGGGTGTGAGAACCATTGTACCGCCTCCATGCAGGGCTGATCAGTTCCTCCATTGGAACTCTCTAAGCATGCAAATGTTTGGGCCGAAATAGGCAGCATGCGTGCCTCCCATCCAACGGTCGCAAGCAAGGCTACGAGCCATCTCGTCCGTCCAACTTTGCAAGCTTGGACAAATGACTTTGGGTGCGAATCAACCAGCAAACAAGGGATCACCATGACCACCATCCGTCAATCTTCTTCACATGGTAACCGACCAAGGCATGGCCTGTCTATACATCCTCCAAACGGTCACCTGAAAATGGCTGCATGCGATGTTATACCAAGTTCACGGTTCACCCTGCACTATTTTATGTGGGTCCCGCGATCCACACACTCGAGATATTAATCACGTCACAACTGGGGGATACAAACTGGGGTGTTGGTCTGGCGGTTTCCAGCGTGCAACACGCCATCACAAGATCGTGTCAGGGAAACATGGGCGGTTAGCGATGATAGGAGAAGTGGGCAAGCAACCGTGTGGCACTAACACACAACTCCACTTCCTCCATCACTCCACTTCCTCCACTTTGCCACGAGAGACGTAATGAAGGCTTATTGACTTGTATAAATAGGTTCTCTTCCCTATTTCCAAAACAGAAGTTGGAAAACACAGAAAACCAAGTGTTAATACCATCGCATTCAACACCCAGAGCCTGCCTGCAACATTTGCTAGCCTTCTCAATCTTCTGTTAACAAGTCATTAAATAGCCTTCACCTTTACACTCTCAACACTTTCTTCGATTCCCTCCCTAAGATCAACCTCACATCCTTCACTTGTGACCGAAACAAATCTGGAACGGCCGTGTCTTCGGTTTAGACCAGAATTGTATAGATTATCTCTCGAATCAAAGTGCTCATCGTGCAACACATTTGTTGAAGGTTTAAATTCACTTCTCGTCCACACACACCCAAAATTACCTAAACCTGCAGAAGTAGTTTTCTCCCACAAACAACTCTTCAGCTCGTCTTCTTCATCTTTTTCGTCTTCGGTCTTCAACTGTTGATGATAAACTCTTGAACTTCGACAATTTGTAAATCTTTCTCTTCAATTCCTTATTGCTTGAAACTTCTTCATAGATTTTTCTTCTTTCCCATGGATTTATTAAATGAATACAAAAACAAATACAAACCAAAAGAATAAAAAGAATTTCTCTTGTGTTTTAAAAAAAAAATTCATTTCATTTTTTTTTCAACTTTTTTTTTTTTGATTGAGAAATAACTACAAACTGAAAATAAAATAAAAAATGGAATTTTTATGGCCATGGGATAAGCACTTTATCGCGTGATTCTTCATCACTTGTATTGTCTTCGTATCATAAACTTCAATATAATTCTCTTCTTTTGATTTTCTTCGCTCTTGTAAATAAGTCTTCAACTTGAATATAGAATTTCGCTCCTTATGTTTAAGTCTTCAACAAGTGTATAAAAATCTTCCCATTATATGTTGCTTTACTTGGATATGAAATTTTCTCTTTCCTGTATTGTTAATTGTAAACCTCAAACGTCTTCAACTTTTCTTGTAGATTTTGATGTCGCTCCCTTGTTGATGATGGCTGTGTTTCTATGGACCTGTTGTTGGCGAGAGAGAGAATGGTGCTTACTGCAAATAAAACTACAAGAAGGTGGTTTTCATCTATAGACGTCACCTTCATGATTGAAAAAATTAGCACTCAAGAGATAAAAAAGTAGTGCTTCTATTGGTGGGAGGTTGGGTAGCTCACCATTCTACCCGGAATTAGCGTACAATGACACACACTCAAAAGAAAGCTCTTTAGTCAACTACAAAAAAGAATTTGGTCTGGTGCCTCTATTGATTTGAAAATAGGAAGTCTCCACTAATGACTGATCAACAACTCTAATAATTCATTTCTCCTTGCTCCTCATTTGCATCACCGACATGATTAAATCCATTATTTAACACTCTAACAAGCAAGAGATCCGAACGTAGTTCCCTAACACTTTCAAGTTTAGTTATGTCGGTCAGAATTCTCTATGTAAACATACCTAGAAGTATGCTAGTGACTCTAAAATCTCTAAAAGTTGGAGATATTTTTTTTGTTTTTTTTTAATGAAAATATAAACAAAAGTTTGAATAATCAAGGCAAAAATCTAAAAACTCTATATGCAAAATACTCCCCCACACTTAAACTTCACATTGTCCTCAATGTGCAAAAATGAAAATTCTGAATTCTGACGTAGCAGCAGATAAAACACGAAAAATGTACAAATTGGTAAGGAATTTGGAAAACCACCATTTCACAAAAGTTGTTCGCCTACGTCTTTTCTACAAAGTGCCAAAGGGAACAATGTTTCGACAAACAATCTAACAGTTATGGTCTCTGGACCGAAAAGGCTAAAGGTGTACCAAAATTCATAGTTCAATTATGGACCAATGAAATCCATCCATTGAAATCAGTTTTGCAGGCCCTACTCACATCTTAAAACCCCACCCCATATAAATCTCATCCGTCCAAAGGATTGGTCCATATTGGTCCACGGTTTTGGTCCGCCCCTAGATGGGTCGGTCTCTGGACTGAACTACGTGCATTCTGAATTTTTCTGACGAAAAGGGATTCGTCAAAATTAATTTCAAAATAGATTCCGGACTCTATGAAATTAAACGTGGGGATGCACATATATGATATATGAAAATAATAAAAACTGAAAATAAAAGGGATTGAGATACAAAACCTATGGGTTGCCTTCCATTAACGCTTGGTTTAACGTCATCAGCCCGACGGTAGACTCTTTGGATACTCCTTAGCTTGCATCTAAGACATTAGCATGAACATCCGAATGAACATCGCTAGGATACCAAATTGCTCCAAAAATATTAAAGAAAATCTTTTCATCATCAAATTCCTTAGTGAGCGTTCCTTTGTCAACATCAATAACAGTTTTAGCCGTTTTCATGAAAGGCCTCCCCAATAGCAGCGGTATAGCATCAGACCCGCTACACAGAAATCAGCTGGAAATACTAGTTGATTCACCTGCACAAGCACATATTCAATAATACCTCTAGGGTAACATTAGTACGATCAGCTAGTTCAAGAATAATATGGGTTTCTTTCAAAGGACCCAAATTCAAAGACTCGTAAATAGATACAGGCATAACATTAACCGATTCTCCTAAATCAAGCATAGCTTGTCCAAACCTTTTATTACCAATCACAACAAGTATATAGAAACTACCAGGATCCTTACATTTAGGTGGAAGTTTCTTTTGGAGGATAGCGGAAACGTTTTCGCCCATACTCATCACCTCATTACCGGTTAATCGTTTATTCCTAGTGCATAAATCTTTCAAAACTCTTACATATTTAGGAACTTTCCTAATTGCATATATCAGCGGGATATTCACATGATTTTTTTTGAATATATCTAGAATCTCCTGATCTTGTTCCACCTTTTTGTTAGGAAACCTGCCAGGAAACGGTAAAGGAGGAACATAAGTATAAACAAGAGGTTTAGAGTTTGTTTTAGGTACCTCATCGGTTTAGGAAAAGTCAGTAATATCTTTCTCCAAAACTGGCCCCTTGTGGTCTTTGCTTTTCTCAGCATCTTCTGGTTACACAGTTGCTCGAGGGTCGTAGCGCTACAGTGACGCTAAACGTTTATCGTTCTTTGTAACACTGATTTGAAACAATTATAACTGTTACAAAAACCCAATTTTTCATTATTTCTCCCTTATTCATCATTTGTAAACCATTTTTGAGCATAAATAAATTCTCTGAGAGGGTTTTCAACATGATGAGCAGCTAAAATACCCAGTGACTGAGGCAACAGAGGAAACTATTCACTCACGCTTGATTGGTAATTTCATTAATTATTTATTTTATTTAATTCACTAGGATCAACATAAAGATAAAATTGGTTTTCTTAATTAGTTGTGAATCAATTCTATGTGTTATGCTTAGAATTAATTCTTTGATAATTCATGCTTAGGGATTACAATTTAATGTTTGGACACCATATAGATTAATAGTGAATTAATGAGAAAAAGAGCTTAATAATAATTCTTGAAATATCATTATAAACCAATCAATTAGGAGGAATAGTGGAATCTGGAGCCTTGGTCTATTTTCAAATCTTGAAATCACTCTTTATATTAAGTTTTGTTTATTTTGAAGTTTTATTAAGTCTAATTAAAATCTTTGCTTTCACAAGTCTCAACGAACCTTATTACTACAACAACTTTGATTTCACATCAATTTTTGGTGCCGTCGACACAGACTTGTCTTTAGGCTAGAGTTTTTAGATTTTTTTAGTTTTCCTTTTTTTTAGGTTTTTATTATTATTATTTTTAAATTTCGAACTTAATACAAACGGACTACAAGTAACTAGTTGTCAGCCTAGCGACAAGCTGGGATCCAACCCCTTTTTGTATTGCTATTCCTAATCTATGAAAGAAATAGTTGCATTTCTTGGCACTAACATCAAATCTAGATAGTTGATTATTAAGCCTTTTCAAGAAATCCATTGTTTCAGTGCAAAGTTCACCAAAAGTAGTAAATGCTAAAGTGCCGAAGTTGTAACCATGGGCTAAGCATTTTTCCAAATATTTCTTATGTTTGCGTTTAACTGCCCTATTCAGTGCTAACCCTGGACGAAATGTGTGCACCCCTCCTCCAGTGAATGGTGAAACACCGGTTACATCCAAACACTTGTCACGCCTATTGTCCCAATTAAGGACTAAAATATCATCCGGGCGGAGAGAACCCCCATCCTCTGCCAACAAACCCAAATCTACTTCTTTTCTAGATGGCACCCCTGCACGAAAACACATATCTGCAAATATGTCATGCACGAGATCGTGAAGAAATTTGATGCCTACCTCATGTGCGCAGTGTAAGGCATGATCCCCAAAACAATCCATATCCCTCTTGCAAAAAGCACAAAGGCTACCTTCCACAAAAAGAGGTATACCAAGCCTATACCGTAAAACTGCTCCAAATTCCTGAGCCCCAACCTTCTGATTAAGACCCTCGATAGGAATAGCCTTAAGGTAGTCTTGTGCGTGGATATCTTTATTGCACTCCCAAATAGCACAATCTCGAGAGGACATGGAAAATTTAACCGGCAAATCCTTCATGACAACATCAAAGTAAATCACTTCCAAGGTCTTCATGGGATGGGGGGCAGTAAGCTCGATGTTGACGTCCGGACCACATATGCTGGTGAAAAGCTCTATGGCGCGCTGCATGTTGTGATTAGGGCCATGCAGTTGAGCGTTACGAAGGATGTTGATCTGAAGTGGCTGAGTCTTTATGCAAGATGCCAAGTAGCAATAGTTTATTGCATCAGCCATAAAGTAAATACCTAAACCACCCAAACTGAGTGGTAGAGAAGACATACGGTACTGCAGCAACCCCATACCTGGCCCGTCATTAGTAACAATGTGCCGCAGATGTAACGACAGGTGATCATCGAAAATAACTTGAGCATCTATGACAAAATACGGCCTGGTGGTTCTCATAGAGAAATACAGACGAGAGACTCCAGCACAACTACGCAACAATAACAATTCACTCTGGGGATCATCTAGCTTCCTAACAGCGTCCATTAAATTGTTAGTTTTGACCACTCTACTCTTGATCATGCTGCTGTAGAACTCATGTTCTAAACTTACCGGCCCCCCTAAAAGCTTTACCCCCCTAGTTGGTCTGCAAATTTGGGAAGAAAAGACGTCCCTATCATGACATCGTATATCCAACGTAGGCCAGAAGATCTCTGTCTTGGCGATGTTAAGATTAATACCTAGCTTGCTACCCTCATTTTTGATGATGTTTAGAGCTTTAGAAACCATTAAAGTGTCTCCAATTATCGTGCCATCATCCAAGTACCAAGCATGTAAATCCAAATTGCATTCTGTTTCAATCCTCTTGACCAAAGGGTGTATAGTGAGAGAAAAAAAAAGGGGACCAAGAGGGTCGCCTTGTTGAACCCCTTGGGCAAAAGACAATGTGGAATCATTGTAGTACAGTTTAGGCGGCTTAGAGTAACAAAACTCCACCCACTTAGAGATCGAGGGACAGTGCGTTCTCACTTCTTGTAACATATTAGACCTACTGACCATGTTGAAGGTGTTGCTGAAATCATCTAGTAGCATAGTCATAGTGGAAGAATTACCTTTCTGTTGTAGAATCCTGTTGACCGAGTGTAAGATGGCTTCCCCTCCACATGGTACTCCTACACCAAACTGGAAGTCTTTGAGGTAAGTGCACATATCCTTTCCTAAAGCTTGGGAAGCTACCTTGGATACTAATCTCCTCCACACTGTCCCAACAGCTATCAAACGAATTCCCCCATCCGGTTTGAGCAAGGGTGTAAGAGGTGCGCTCGCCACGAATTCTCCCAAAGACGATGGACACCTGCCATCGAACCATATGTTGACTACACCTTTTATGGAGGTAAGTAAATCATCAGCCACCACAGCGGTAGGTCCATTCAGGGCATCGATTAGATGTTGAACCCTCAAACCATCTCTCCCACAAGATGTTCCTTTGGGGAAGCTCATTATCCTACCAAGAATGATCTCATTTGAAGAAACAACACTATTTACCACACTTGTACTAGAAGGTATGTCAGGAGGAGAGGCAAATGGGTGCTTATCAATCAATATTTTCAAAGTATCCTCCTCATCAGTAGCAATACCATTCGAAGTGAGAACTTTTATAGCTGCAGTGAAAAGCCCATTACGTATTTTCTTTCTACATATACTCAAGTTAAGAGCCTCCTGATTGTTTTTCTTCCTGCATTGCTTGTTTTTATGCTGAGTGTGTTCAAGGAGCAATTTTTGGACTAATTGAATGCAACCGTCAGGCACGTACCATTGCACAATAGATTGATTGATTGATTTAATCTGTAAAGTCCTTCGGTTTCCAGATTTTTCCTCACTACTGCTTTTGGGGATGTGTAAGTGTAGAATACAAACAGGTAACAACATCAATTTTATCCACACAGAAACTTCACCAGGATTTGCACGTACCTTATCAAGCGCATACTTCAAAACTTTTGAGAACTGCAATTTACACTTTGGAGGAATATTTTTGACAGTTTGAATATGTTGCTGAAACACTTTGTCGAGCAGTTCCACATTGAGGCAAGGAAGCAAAGGAGCATCAGTATCATCTGCAATGTTGTCAGTGGTTGGAGGAGGACACATAATTCCATTAACCAACAAGTGAGCGTATGTGCTATTAAATGGGCCGAATAAGCCATTTCCAGCATGATATTTACATGGTCTTCTCCAGGCACGAAGAAGCATGCATTCCGTGCATAACCACATTCGCAGTTGAGAGAGGACGTCTTCCCATGTTTTGTAGACTTCACGATTTGTAGTTATCCGCTGTCTGCAACGTTCGTTCTCCTTACCATAAACAAAGTGTTTATCTCTGAGATGCTGAATCAAATAAGATTTTCCCAAACCTCTTCCACCCGTACCATTATTGCAACCATCAAATCCTCTGAATGGGCAATGAAAATAGGTGGAAGAAAGTTGATTTGGATCCCTGGAAAAACCTTGGCTCTGTAAGAATGTTGAGTTTGACATTGACGTATTCATGTGAAAAAAGAATATTTCTACTGGAACTCTTGTTGTGTAGTTTACACAAACACCTTCCGTGCCAAAAAAAGAAATAAAAAAAAGCTTGATTAAGAAGAAAAAACCAACACCTAAAACTGTTTTCGTCACTGCTAAGATAAAATTAAGAGCAACCCATCTGACCCATTACTGTCTTGAATCTAAAAACCAATGTTCAGACCAGAACAACACAAATACCAACACCTTGAGAAGAAACACTCGAGAAGACACACTTGAGAAGAAACACAGAAGCAGGAATCACAATGTAGACGAGAATCACAACGTAGCCGAGAATCATAATGTAGCCGAGAATCACCGAAAAACAAGAATCACAATGTAGCCGAGAATCAACGAAAACCAAGAATCACAAAATTTTCCGCCCAAAAAATCGCCCAAAGTAGCCGAGAATCACAAGTTTTTATTTGTTCTTCTTTACGTTTTTTTTTTTTTTTTCTTTTCCTTACAGAATTTGGAATTTGGAGCGAAAGAAAATTGTGCCAAAGCTTTTGGTGAATACTTAAAGACTTAGAGTGAAAGGCAAAGTGAAAGGAGCGAAAGAAGAAGATTTTTTTTAATAGAAAAGGAGAAAAAAAAAGAGAGAGTTTATTTTTTTAGATTGTATTAGGATTTCTTTATTCTTGTAATTTTCTTTTTCTTTTGCACTTTACTTTTTGGACATTTGGACATTCTTTAATTTTTTTTAAACCCTACGGAGGGGTAGTATTATATATTAAATTGTTTGAAGAGAAGGACGGTGATTACGATATCACCTCGGCCCCTCGGGTTCGTACATGACATAGGAGTCGTGACCCGAGTCGACTTCAACGGTTCATCCCCCGTCTGGTACGGGAGGTAAGTTTGTCGAAACACTCGCGAATCCCCTGTCAACGAGTTATTGTATTCCTTCGTTTGCATATATGTTGAGGAATTGAATACGGTTGTTTTAAATTCCTAGTAAAGGGAAAGGACTGGCCATACAAGATAAGGGTTCGGATTTCATCACCGTTCCCTTCTTGCCCGCCTTAGGAAAACGATACCAAACGTGAACCTAAGATTAAAATTTAGAATAGATTGAGACCGATAGGGTAACGAGCTTAATAGGAAAGTCGTTCAAAAAATATTGGTTACTCTTTTGATCATGCTTTGAAATTCATGATGGTTTCTGTAAGTTGAATACGTGACTGCGCCGCATTATAATGCGGTGAGGCCTTGGGTATCAAAGCTCCACGCACCTTCCCTCGCCTCTATTCAACTTGCTTAAACTCGGATTGATTCCAGAGTGCTTTGCTCAGATTGTAACAAATTCCCTTTTGAAGGATTGGAAGCTGGTCTAGAAAACAATCTAAGTGGATCCATCATGCTTTTTGTTTGCTACAAATCTCTAGGTTTGATTTGGTGGAGTCAGCCTTGTTTGTGTTTGCATAGAACTTCCCCTTCTTTTAGGATTTTTATTTTTCTTTTTCTTTTCTTTTTCTAGTGTATGCCCGAGGTCATTATAGAGCGGGCTTGGAAAAAAACACTCTAGGTCGTTTGATTAGTGACAAACCTAGTAGTTCTTCTTATGAAGACGGGGAGATCAAAGATTCTTCTTTTGAGAGCCTCGTTTTTGGAAATTTCAGCTTTGAAAACTTGACAATTAGTGAAGAAAGTACTCATAGTCCTTTGGTAGTACCAGAAATGGCAACTTTGAAAGATTTGTTAAACCCAAATAGGACCTCTCGTCCGTCATGTATCAAGTTAGCTGAAACTGAAGCAAATTATGAACTGAAACCTGGGACTCTACAGATGCTCCCAATATTTTTAGGGAAAGAAAGTGAAAACCCCTATTTTCATATTAGGTAATTCGAGGAAGTTTGTAGTACTCTGAAAATTAAAAACCTAGATGATGATACGTTGAAACTTAGGTTATTCCCATTTTCCCTAAGAGATAAAGCCAAATCATGGCTATATAGTTTGGCTTCTGAATCAATTGAAACCTATGACCAACTTATAGCTGACTTTTTACAGAAGTTTTTCCCTAGGCATAAAACATCGTCTATTTGGACACAAATCTGTACTTTTTCTCAACAAGAGGGGGAATCTTTATATAGGTATTTGGAAAGGTTTAATGACTTAATAACGCAATGTCCTCATCATGGTTTAGAAAAGGTTAGGCTAGTTCAGATCCTCTATGAGGGTTTAGATTATTCGACAACAACCATGGTTGAGTCCTTATGCATAGGTGGGTTTGAGAATAAAACTGTTGATGAAGCGATGACATTTTTGAATAAAATTTCCGATAAGACCCAACAATGGGAAAGTAATAAGGAGCCCCGGAAAACAATTCTTCTAAGTTGAGGAAATGTAAATAGAGTAGAAGGATCGTATGAGTCTGATGCTAAAATAGCAGCTATAGCCAAAAGGTTAGAAGCCTTAGAATTAGGTCATTCTAGTGGTAGTAGTGGAAGAATAAAGCCTTTTTTGGAAGGCCATACTATTGAAAATCAAGCCGATGCTCTTTACAACAACACTAGATTTGATAATCTTCAAAAGTTTGACCCTTATTCGGAAACCTATAACCCTGGTTGGAGAAACTATCCAAACCTTTCTTGGTCTAAGGGCCAGAATCAAGGTCAGTCTAGTAACTCTCAGGTTCCCCCAGGCTTTGGATATACTAAGAGTTCTTCAGCTCAGGCACAGTTTCAGAACCCCTCAGATAAAAAGATTTTGAGTTTAGAAGAGAATCTTGCTTTGTTGACTCGTAACACTGTGTAGCTTCATCAATCTATTGCTCAAGGTTTAGAAGAAAATAAGAGAATATGTCAGGCTAACTCTCAGGCTATTTCCGAGTTGAAAACCCAGGTTAGTCAGATAAATGAATCTTTGAGAAAAAGAGGTAGGTTTCCTAGTCAAGCTCACCCCAACCCTAGAGGAATTAATGAAATAGGTGAAAGACCATCCAATCATGTAAACGCTAATAAAATCCTTAGGAGTGGAAGAGTCATAGACAACAAGGTTGCCATTCCTGATAGTGAACATACTGTAGTTCACCCTTCTGAACCAGAAACCGAAGAGACTGATAGAGTCTCTAAAGAGACCGATGATGTTCCTAATGAGTTCGTCTTTGTTCATAGAGCCCTATTTCCATAGATTCTAGTTCCAACTAAGAGGGAGTCCAATTTTAATGATATATTGGAGGTTTTTAAGCAGGTTACTATCAACCTCCCATTGTTAGATGTGATCAAACAGATTCCCGCTTATGCTAAGTTTCTTAAGGATATGTGTACGCGAAAGCGTAAGCTTAGTGTCCAGAAAAAAGCCTTCCTATCTAGTCATGTGAATTCTATTATTCAGAATACCGATACTCTTAAGTATAAAGACCCAGGGTCCCCTACCATTTCTTGCACAATAGGTAAATACTGTGTTGAGAAAGTATTGCTTGACTTAGGATCCATTGTAAACTTACTTCCATATCATGTGTACCTTAAGCTAGGACTTGGTGAGATGAAACCTACCCATATGACGCTTCAGTTAGCTGATAGGTCCGTTAAAATTCCTCGTGGTGTGATCGAGGATGTTCTTATAGAGGTCGACAAGTTTATATATCCAGTGAATTTTGTTATCCTAGATACCCAACATGTCCCTGACCCAGAGAACCAAATACCAGTGATTTTAGGTCGCCCGTTTTTAGCTACATCCAATGCGATTATTAACTGTCGAAATAGTATTATGAATTTGTCTTTTGGTAATATGACTATTGAGTTGAACATTTTTAATATTAGTTAGCTACCCTATGAATTAGATGACTCGAACATAGAAGAGGTGAACATGATAGGAACATTAGTCGAGGAGTCATTACCAAACACTTTATTAGAAGATCCATTAGAGAAATGCCTAGCTCACTTTGGGATTGATTTCGATGATGATGGTGTGATTAATTAGGTGAATTCTTTGTTAGATTACACCCCTTTGATAGACACTAGTAATGGATGGAAACCTAAGTTCGAACCTCTACCCATTTCTAAGTCTACCCTAGTTCCTTCGTTAGAAAAGCCTCCTAAGTTGGACCTTAAACCATTACCAGATACCCTGAAGTATGTGTTTTTAGGCCTATCTGAAACTTTACATGTGATTATAGCATCCGACTTGGATAATGATCAGGAAAGTAGGCTAGTGACCGTCCTTCAGAATAACAAGGAAGCTTTAGGGTGGACCATAGCATACATTAAGGGTATAAGTTCACTGATTGTATGCACCATATATATATAGAGAGAGTGAAGCCAAACCTTCTAGGGAGATGCAACGTCGACTGAACCCTAATATGAAAGAAGTAGTTCGAACCGAGGTTCTGAAGATGTTAGATGTAGGAATTATCTACCCCATTTCAGACAGTAAGTGGGTCAGCCCCGTTCAGGTTGTTCCCAAGAAATCTGGTATTACTGTAGTCCAGAATTATAACAATGAGTTAATCCCAACCCGAATGACCACGGGTTGGCGTGTCTGTATTGACTATAGAAAATTAAACAAGGTCACTAGGAAGGACCACTTTCCCCTTACCTTCATCGACCAAATGCTAGAAAGATTAGCTGGACGTAGCCATTTTTTCTTTTTAGATGAATATTTCGGTTATAATCAGGTTCCTATTTCCCCAGAAGACCAAGAAAAAACCACTTTTACCTGTCCCTTTGGTACCTTTGCGTATATACGCATGCATTTCGGGCTATGTAATTCCCTGTGACCTTTTAGCGTTGTATGTTGAGCATATTTTCTGACATGGTAGAAGGGTTCTTAGAGGTCTTTATGGATGATTTTTCAGTGTTTGTTTCGTCTTTCGATGAGTTCTTGCATCATTTGTCATTAGTTTTGACTAGGTGTAAGGAAAAGAATTTAGTGTTTAATTGGGAGAAATGTTATTTCATGGTTCGTTCTGGAATCGTTCTAGGGCATATCGTATCTTCGAAGGGTATAGAGGTAGATAGAGCCAAAGTTGACCTTATTAAAACTTTACCGGTCCCAAAAACCGTAAGAGATATTAGGTCATTCTTAGGGCATGCTGGTTTTTATCGTCGATTCATTAAGGATTTTAGCTTGATTTCTAGACTTCTTTGCAATTTGCTTGCAAAAGATGCTAAGTTTGTCTTTGATGATGCTTGTTTAGAGGCTTTTGAGAAGCTTAAGACTTTACTCACTACCTCCCCCATAGTTCAGGCACCCAAATGGAACCTACCCTTTGAAATCATGTGCGATGCTTCATATTATGCTATTGGTGTTGTGCTAGGTCAGCGAGAAAATAAGTTACTTCATGTGATTTACTATGCTAGCAAATCTCTGAATGATGCCCAGTTGAACTATACCACTACGTAGAAGGAACTATTAGCTATTGTGTTTGCCTTAGACAAGTTTAGATCCTACCTCTTAGCTTCTACGATCGTAATCTATACTGATCATGCTGCTTTGAAATACCTTTTGTCTAAGAAGGATACCTAACCTAGATTGATTAGATGGATCCTTTTATTACAAGAATTTTGTATAGATATTAGAGATAAAAAGGGTGCAGGAAATGTAGTAGCAGACTACTTGTCTAGGCTCGTTGTTAGTTCCCCTAATGATTCCATTTCTATAAGGGATAGCTTCCCTTATGAACAATTGTCCTCTATTTCCCAATCACCTTGGTAGGTAATATAGTGAATTATCTTGTTACTGGTCGAATGCCCCAACATTGGGGTAAACAAGATCATTTTAGGTTTTTAGCCGAGGTTAATCACTTCTTTTGGGATGATCCTTATTTATTTAAGTATTGTCCAGACCAGATTATTATGAGATGTATACCTGAGAGTGACCAGTCCAGTATTATTTCCTTTTGTCATGATCATGCTTGTGGGGGTCCCTTTAGTACTAAGAAGACTGCTGCTAAGATATTGCAGTGTGGATTCTATTGGCCTTCGTTGTTTAAAGACTCCCACAATTATTGTGTTACTTGTGAACGTTGCCAGAAATTAGGAACCATTTCCCGTAGGAACATGATGCCCTTGAACCCTATTTTAGTTGTTGAGGTCTTTGATGTGTGGGGTATTGACTTTATGGGTCCGTTTCCTAATTCTTTTGGTAACCTATACATCCTTGTCGCTGTAGACTATGTCTCTAAGTGGATTTAGGCAGTTGTGTGTAAACAAAATGACCATAGGGTTGTGATTGAGTTCTTGAAAAGTAATATACTTACACGTTTTGGTACACCGCGAGCTATAATTAGTGATGGTGGGTTGCACTTTTGTAATGGACCTTTTAGGCTTATGATGAAGAAATATGGTATCACACATAAGGTAGATACCCCGTATCATCCACAGACTAGTGGTCAAGTAGAGGTTTCCAATAGGGAGATAAAACGTATATTAGAGAAAACAGTTAATCCTAATCGAAAAGATTGGTCGTCTAGGCTTACTGATGCCTTATGGGCTTACCGTACTGCGTTTAAGACCCCCATTGGAATGTCACCTTATCGGCTTGTTTATGGCAAGGCATGTCATTTACCTGTTGAGTTAGAAAATAGAGCTTATTGGGCTGTTAAGCAGCTAAATTTTTCACTTGACAAGGCAGGAGCCCATAGGAAACTCCAGCTCAATGAGTTGGAGGAGATTCGTACAGATGCGTATGATAGTGCTATGGAGTATAAGAACAAAATGAAACTTGTGCATGATAGAAATATTTTAAGAAAGTCATTTTTTCCAGGTCAAAAAGTCCTTCTGTATGATACCCGCTTGCATCTTTTCCCTGGGAAGTTACGTTCTCGGTAGACGGGTCCTTTTATTGTTCGCACCGTCTTTCCTCATGGAACTATTGAGATCGAGACACCGGATGGTAGTAGTTCTTCGAAGGATAATGGTCAGAGATTGAAACCCTTTTTAGATCCCTTTCCTACATGTGATGTTGAGGAGGTCCCTCTGGAGGACCATATCTACCCTTGATTGACCATCGATGCGATTGTATGTTGTATATTAGTTTTTGATTTCTCTCTTCACCCAGGTACTATCTTTCCGACTTCTCTCTTTACTGATTCCTCGTGTTACTTTACTTTTGGTATTGCTCTTTCTTTAGAAACATTGAGGATAATGTTATATTTAAGTTTGGGGGTGGGGAAGAAACTTTTTGTTAGCTTTTAGTTGCAATAAATAAACTCTAGAGCCTAGAAATTTATGCTTATTAAGGTTGGCACTAACCAATCTAAGTGGATGGGAACATTTTGGTTGTAGGAGTTGAGGAACCAATCTGATTAGATGGAAACATCTAGAAGAGTCTATTCATAAAAGCACATAGCTCAGGTGTTAGAAAATAAAACATGGTAGTTTCGCCATATCCTCGTGATGGAAACATCGAAAGAATCCTGATCACTTCTTTTATTTTTATTTTTACCATTGCTAGGGTGAAATATAATGACTGAGATACCAAAAAAAATGAAAAAGAAAGATAACAGACCACTAGACCAACCGGAATAAATACAATAAAGTCGACCACTGGTACCCTTGTATATGCCAGCTGAGTTGACCTAAAGTTAGGATTATCGACCACTAGTTCCCTTGTATATGCAGTGTGTTGATATTAGTCCAGACCAGTATCTCAGTCTATTAAGATAGGTTCACCTTAGTCAGCATCATCCATGTTTTTCTCTTTTTAATCTATCCATGTGATTGGTTGACTCCGGTTTATGATGTCTAGAAACAATCTGAGTAGAGCTCTGTCACTTTATATGAATTTTAGTATGCTTGAGTGCAAACTCGTGTACAACAATTGGAATTTCACATCAGGGTACTTCCTCCTATAGTTAATAAGTATGCCAACCAAGGAGATTCTTTAGTGCCTTCCAAGGTTCTGCGTAGATAGCTAGGGTCTGGAGTAAAGGTTTTGTGGGTACACCTCTGGTAAACCCTCCGGAGACAACACTCCGCTACTAGGGCCACCTAGCGGTTTAACGGCTTGCTTCACGTGCTAAGTGTAGTCATTTTATTTTCTAGATTAGATTTGCTCGGGGCTAGCAAATAATAAGTTTGGGGGTATTTGATACACACATTTTTGTGTCTGAATTGTCCTCAGTGTCTCTATTATCGATTTTTATACTAATTTTGGTATTTTTATGTTTGTTTAGGTGTTATTGGAGAATTACACTTATGTGGAAAAAGCTGCTCGAAAAGTTCTTTTTGGACCCCCCGGAGAAAAGTAATAAAGGCACCCTCATTTTGGATAAGGGCACCCCCAGGATGCCAGCTACTATTCGCACCCCCATCTCTGTTAGGGGGTGGGGTCGTCTTCTTTAATTCAAATTCTGTTTTTGGCGGGAAAATATTACAGCACACGACCAGATTTAGGGTTCGATTTTTGGGTGTGCTTCAAGGAGATTCAATGGCTGAAATTGTTAGGGATGACTTGAATCAGACTAACAGACATGGTATGTTCGTTGATTTCGGTTAGAATTGGCTGCATCGAGAGATTTAATCAAACAGAGCCAACACATACACTAAGCTCTTCACAGGTTTGCATGAGATTTGGACGTGATTTGTGCGTGTATGATGACTCGAGCAAATAACTAGGAGCGTGTAAGAACTAAATAAGGAAGATTCAACAGCTGTAGACGCGTGAAGAAATCAAAAATCTAAGTTATTTCCTAAACTGCCCGTGGAGAGTAATGGAATTTATGGAGGATTATTTAGAGTTATTACGGATTATTTTTGGTCCTGTGAAGTATATAAAGGCCTGAGGGAGCATGGAGAAGGGTTACGGAGTGATTAGGGAGATAACAGAGCAAAGAATCGAGAGTTCCAAAATCTGCTGCTGCTGCCATTGAAGAGAGCTCGAAGAACATAAGACGCCTGATGACAGTCGTTCATGCTACAGTGACAACGATAGCTGCTCGAGGGTCATAGCGCTACAGTGACAGTGACGCTACACGTTTATCGTTCTTTGTAACACTGATTGCAACAATTATAACTGTTACAAAAACCCAATTTTTCATTATTTCTCCCTTATTCATCATTTGTAAACCATTTTTGAGCATAAATAAATTCTTTGAGAGGGTTTCCAACATGATGAGCGGCTAAAATACCCAATGACTGAGGCAACGGAGGAAACTATTCACTCATGCTTGATTGGTAATTTCTTTTATAATTTCTTTAATTATTTATTTTATTTAATTCACTAGGATCAACATAAAGATAAAATTGGTTTTCTTAATTAGTTGTGAATCAATTCGATGTGTTATGCTTAGAATTAATTCTTTGATAATCCATGCTTAGGGATTACAATTTAATGTTTGGACACCATATAGATTAATAGTGAATTAATGAGAAAAAGAGCTTAATAATAATTCTTGAAATATCATTATAAACCAATCAATTAGGAGGAATAGTGGAATCCGGAGCCTTGGTCTATTTTTAAATCTTGAAATCACTCTTTATATTAAGTTTTGTTTATTTTGAAATTTTATTAACTCTAATTAAAATCTTTGCTTTCACAAGTCTCAACGAACCTTATTACTACAACAACTTTGATTTCACATCAACAGTTCGTGTACCACTTCTTAATGTCACAGCATTAACAGTTTCTCTAGGATTAATAGGTTGGGAATGGAGTTTCCCACTATTCTGCGTTTCCAAAAGGTTCAATTTACCTGTCATGGTGCTCATTTGTGTCTGCAACTTCTTGATTGCACCATCAGTCGTTTGCTGATTATTTTTTTGCACATTTTGGTTAGATTATTCATCATAACAAGAATCTCTGATGATTCTGAGTTCTGCGCTGGTTGTGGTTGTTGTTGGAAACCACTAGGGCGATTAAAAATCATCCCTGGAGATTCTGCTTGCGTATTCACATAGCTGAAATTGGGGTGATATCTCCATCCTGGATTGTAAGTATTGGAATAGGGATCATACCTTTGTCTCTGCTAATTCTGGAATACTGCATTCACTTGTTCAGCTTCTTTTTCATAAGAGGTAATGATTACTGCATCCATTTGTTGCATCATCTTCTCCATATTACCAATCATATGTTTTAAGTGCGGTGAAGAAGTAACCTCATTAACCCTTCGACTCATTAACATACCTCTTATGTTGAATTGCTACATGTTTGCAGCCATATTCTCGATCAATTCTGTTGCTTCGTCAATGGTTTTGTTTTCCAAAGAACCACCACTAGATGCATCAATAATATTCCTCTCGGATTCGATAAAACCATCCTAATAATATTGCACTATGAGTTGCTCAGAGATTTGATGATGTGGGCAGCTCGCAAACAACTTCTTGTACCATTCCCAATAGTCGTAAAGAGTCTCGCCAGTAATTTGTTCAATCCCACTAATTGCTTTACGAATAGTTGCTTCTTTAGAGGTGGGAAAGTACTTTTCTAAAAATACTCCTTGCATCTCGTTCCATGTTGTGATAAGACCATAAAACCATTCTTCTGCAGAATCAATCAAAGAGAATGGGAAATCTGTCAGTAAAGGTCTTCCTTGATCAGTTCCAGTTGGCATCAAACTTGTCAACCTATGTTGAAACAATAGTAAATGAAGATTTGGATCGTCTCCTGGAATCCCTTTGAACTTCGGTAACCAATGAATCAACTGAGATTTGAGCTCAATTGAATCTTCCAAGTTGACACGCAACTTTTGTTGATCAAACGATGGGGATGTCAGATCTTTAAGTGTCCTCTTGGGAGGTGGAGGTGGTGGATCGCCGCCATTTCCATGGTTACCAGTGTTTTGGTTGTTCTTTCCTCCAACCATATCTTCTTGTTGTGAATTTCTAGGTTCTTATAATACTGTTCCTATGCGAGTAAAAATTTTGCACCTTTGGTAATCCCATCGTTTGGATGCCATAAATCAAGTACCTGAAACAAGATTCTCAAAAACAAAATTAAAAACAAAAAATAAGAAATCAAAAACAAAATAACAATCCTCTATGCCTCCCCGGAACCGGCGCCAAAATTTGTTCGGTTGTTAGCCGACGCAAAAATAATTTTAGTTCTTTTACTTCACAATTATAAATAATAGTATAGTAATATGAACAGATTCGTTCCACAAGGAGATATGGGTTGTTATTCGTAATTGGAAACTTAAGTAACCTGGGGGGATTTTTGATTTTGGTCTAAAATAATTAAACTAATAATAATTGCAAAGAATGAATAAAGAGAATCAATAAGTTGAGAATATTGGTTAAGGGTTCATCATCAATCATAATACATGCACTTCGACTAATAACTGGTGTTGTCACTCAATCATTCATTATCAAGAGTCCTAAAGTCAGTACCTCATCGAGAGCATACTCCGGTAAATTTCTTATGTCATCATATACCATAACGATGAATATATGAGTACTACTTACTGAACAACCTAATGCAACGTGTTATTAGGTTTAATCTAATAAGAGCTTTAAGTTCTATGAATTAGACTACTCCATGCAATAGAAATACTATGAGTAAACTATTTAACATAGGTCAAGCTTCTACTTGCAATCAAACAAAGGTTTTGAATACAATTGGTAATCACAATATGCTACTTATGACAAGGTTTATCAACAATTACGTATCTCAAAATCCTAGCCTAGCTTTAGAAATGCATTCATGCTCATTTAGTAGCGTTCCTAAACAAACAATCGCACACGATAATAAATCGTAGATCAAGACAATAATAATTTGATTGAGATAACAAAAACCAATATATTAATTTAGTACCATGTTTATGATATCCGACTACATCCTTAACCAATATGGAGTGTTTATCTACTCATGGATTTATTAAAATCCATGGAAGATAATAATAAGAAGAAAAAAAGCAATCCCTAGGTTCAATCGTGATGATCAAATCCAAAATCTTCAAGCCCTAACTCTTTCTTCTCTTCCCAAAAATATGTGATAAAAGATAATGATGGAAAAAGATCCCCTGCTTTTCTTTAATATCCCCTCCCTTTTGGAAACTCACGCATATACTGCTCGACAGTAAAATGTGCTGAAACAGCCAATTGGCTTCCTTCAAAGTCCAGCCCACATCTCCATCTTAACTATAATGCCCGTCGGTTTCAAGGAATTGATTATATATGTATTTTTATCTTCTTATTTCACAGTCGAACTTCTCCAAACACCCTGACGTTACCTACGGTGGTAAAACCTCTCTGAATCCTTCCCAGAGTTTGTCTTTGGTAGAGTTTTCCAACCGTATATTTGCCTGAGATTATGTACGGTTTGAAAATATCACCATAACCTCACCTATAATCTCCTACGGTGGAGTATCCCACCTTATATGCCTTCCAATAGGGAAAAATAAGGTTTAGTCCAAAACCCCATCCAAATATACTAGTTAGTCCTTACCCATTCAACTAGGTACAAATTAATCCATTTTCATTGAAAGTACACAAATAACCTTCCCGATTTACGATTTAGTCCATATATTTACAGTTTAGTCCAAAATGACTCACAATGATGTCAACAATTTTAAATAATATAAAAAATAATTAAAAACAATTTATCTTTCAAACCGTTTGTCCAAAATTCACAAAATTTATATATTCGGAAAGCTCTTTCCGAGAGCTACAAAAAGAGTACGCATATGACTATATAATTCTCATTTAAAAAAAATCTTAGTTTACATTGGCGTACAAACATGTACATGTCTACAAAAATCCAAAAAATCAAAAGACAAAAAAAGGTGCACCAGTTTGTACACCAACATAGCAAAAGTAGACTGCAGCTGAATCTCATACGATAACAAGTTACCTAGGTGATATATTCTCAAGGGTTTACCGAACGTTCCTATCATACCAGTTTGAAGCATGTCATCTCCAGTACATGAAAGCATCTTGTTGATACGTAAGACATGGAAATGATGTATTTATACTGTTCATTTATACATACAATGACGAAGAGGAAAAAGTGGTCAGAACAGAGATCAAACTATTGTTTCATAAAGTGTTCAACTGACAAGGAATCTAATAAAATAACAAAATAATTATATAGTGGGAGCTAGATATTGGTGACTCGTAAGCTAAAATACCGTTGTAGCACCAGTTTCTAACTTATTTTTCACCTAGGCCTATATAATTGAGTAATCACTGATAGCATGAATATTGGGTAACACATTGATAAACCATCCAGTTCTTATAGGATAGAGCTCAGAAAAAATGATTATACTAACTTACAAGTATGAGCTTAAATATATTCATCTGTCTGCAGATATTATTTTAATAAAACTGTTCGAAAATGGAACTGAAGATGCAACAAATATCCTATAATGTACGTTATCTTTGCCTAAGAGATGTTACAAGGATCTAAATTTCTAATGAGAAGACAACTTTTGATGGGATAAGAAAGAGATGCAGTAACTTTTGATGTTTTGTGGTATAAAAACCCAACATTTATACCACAAAAATGCACATATTACTGAGATAACACAACAGTGTACAACTTTGTACACATCCATAGAAAATCCAACACGTGTACAATTAGTTTTTCCCTAATTTTTAGTTTGTATACATAAATATAGTCCTACAAGTGTACACCTATTTACACCTAAATAATCAACATTTGGACTACTATACACACCTAAATAACATAATATGTGTGTACAACTATGTACACATTAGTGCTATCCCTAATTTCTTAGACTTCAAATGAATAACATGTGTACAACTATGTACCCTTTAATAATCAACACATGTAAATGAAAACAAAAATGAAACCACCAAACAGGGAGAATTTAATTGGTTGAATCGGAACATCTAGACTACAAAATGATAAAAGACAATTCTTCGATATACAAACAAAACAGATGATGGGCATATGGTATGTGTATTTAAGAACAACAAGCTTTTAGAAATTCTTCAAGTAGTTTTATGCTAACAAAACTAATTATGGAAATTAAGTATGTGTAACAAGATTTTAGCAAACCTTCATGTAGTTTCTATCATGAGCCAAGTTCTCTGGAACTCCAGCTCGAGGTGGTAAAACTTTGGCGCCAAATTCAAATTAAGGGCTGGGACTTTCTATCCATTGACAAAAGGATCCTGAAACAAAGAGAATACAATCACAAGTTATCAACAATACAGCTACAATCGAACAAAAAATAAGTACATGTAAAATAGAACAAGCACATATAAACAGAGAGAAACACATACAATATGTGTACAATTATGTACACATTAAGAATCAACATGTGTACAATTATGTACACCTTGGTTACTACTCTATGAATTGATGGTAGGAACCCATTTAGATGAGGACATAACAAACACATGTGCCACATCTAAATCGTTCCATCTCGTTCACTTGGTAAGAGAAACTTCTGCACAATCCTTTCTTGCATCAACAACTGTTTTTATTTGCATCACTTTTTTCTCCCTTCAAACCACCTTCTTGGATATGAATGCAAGCTCTTGGAGGTAACATTTCAAAGAAAACAAGACGATAAACACCAATACCAACCAATGTGATGAAAAAATCATGTTAAATGTAGAGCACCCAATGAAAAATTCAGTTCACAAAAAAAAATATCGAATCCAGGAATCGATATATGCACTCATTAGAAATCAACATGTGTATAATTATGTGTACATTAATGATCACCAGGTGTGCAATTATGTTCTTATTAACCATCAAGATGTGTAGAACTATGTGCACATTAACGATTTATAGGTGTACAAATCTGTACACGTCAACTAACAGGTGTACCACTATGTGCACATTAATGATCAACAGGTGTACAACTATGTGCACGTCAACTAATAGGGTGTACAAATGTGCACATTAAAGACAACATGTGTACAATCATGTACACATTTTTAACATGTGTAAAACTATGTACACATTACCAATTCAATATCTAAAGAGTTGAAAGTCGGATTCTACTCAAATCTGTAAGGAGCTAGTAATCTATATGTTAAAGAACTTACTAGTATTTGCTTCTCCGTTCATTGTATCCAATGACCTTGTTCCCCGATCTCATCTTTTCAATTCTCAATCTTTTCGCTGTAAATTGTATATAGAAATGAAGTTAATATCTTAAAATGAAATCTCTCATAATCACTAAAAGAGCTCTCTATAAATATTCAATCATCTTTTGCATTAATACGTTCTTCAAGTTCGTTACTAAGATATTTTACATTCATTATGTAAAATGAAGTTAATATCTTAAAGTGTTTTTCATTCATTTGTTTCATATATAGAAATCATTGATAGCATAAATGAAGTTTGCTGGTTCTGGCAGAGAACGAGGTCGAGGTACACTAAATGAAGATGAGGCCTTGGTATTCAAAGTCTAAAAATTGAAACTGAAAAACTAAAAATTCAAAGTCTAAAAAATTAAACAGATGCGTAAGATGAAGCTAAAAAATTAATACACTATTCTATTTCATACATAAAACTAAAAAAGATAGACACACACTACCTAGTGTTGCAGCATCTTTAATTACAATATGTATCTTATTCATTTAATGAAAATGGTAGGAATGTCTTTGTTTTAGCAAACTATATTCGACTCTTTCAAAGACTCTGTTTAAAGTACAGATGAAAACTCCTACATCGTTCCTAGAAAGTACATGCATGTGCTCATATTATCTGCGCACTAAAACTGGTTACTTACCCCATTTTTTTTTAAAATACATGACCCTGTAATCATATTATATATCATATACGTAGCTAACAATTCCATTCAAACCCCTTCATTAGTATAGAGTAGCAGCACTTCATCTCTCAGCTAGCTATATTGTTTCTTCCTCATTATTTCTTTCTACACTTTCCTCTTACTGTCCTTTTTTTACTGCTATGTTATGACATTTAAAGGTGAGTACAAAGAGAGTCATGAAAACACACATATCCTATTTTGCTAAAAAACCCTATTGTTAATAAGATAATCGACTTGAAGACATTATGACATTTAAAGGTGAGTACAAAGAGAGTCATGAAAACACACATATCCTATTTTGCTAAAAACCCCTATTACTAAAAAGATAATCGACTTGAAGAGGTAGCGTTCGAAATTACTTGAGCTAAATAATTTGACAAAATTTCCTAAACCCAAGTCTCTGTTTCTAAATCTACCATGAATCATTTCCACATTACCGACGAGAAGTCATGGATCTCCACATGTGTACCAGTTTGTACACCCCATTTATTTACCCAATCATAAGCTTATGAAGTCATTTTTTCACATGTACACCTAGTTATTTATGCATGCATAAGATTATAGAGTCAATTTTCAACATGTGTACCAGTTTGTATACCCCGTTAATTTACCGAAGCATAAACTTATAGTTATTTTATGTCAAATGATATTGCAGGGACTCTAAAATTCAATAAATCCACATTTTACGGCCTCCATAAAAAACAAATAGTTACATACTGAACTCACCGTCTTATAATTGATATCAATTTTCCTATTGGAATGACAGTGGAATTGTGTTTTAAATGGCTTACCTAGGCTGTCACCAACAATATACGTCTTCCCACTAACCCATGAATCGTAATTAACATCCATTGTCCAACCTTCAGCATCACCAGAAATATACTCCTTTGCCAAATTTGGTACTGCAGCAATACAAAACACCATCAAAAATGCAAATAAAACTTTCCCAATAATTCCATTTGCAGATTTCAGCAAAAAAAAGAAGAGAGATTTGCAGAGAGAAAGAGTTAGGAAGAAAGAATGTGCTATGATCTAACAAAGTCGATAAAATGCTTATACAATACTCCCATGGTTTGTAAGGACCAGATTAAAGGGAATCTTTTTGCTAGAATGAGCAAATAGTGACACTTAATTTCACTTACTTAATCCTACAGGCTACAATAACAAAAAAAAAATTGTTAACATTTTAAGGTGAAATAAGAAACAGATGGAATGATAGGAATGGTTTGTTTAATTTATAAATTAAAGAAGTAGGTGCTCTACTTTTTGTTCTTCAATTTTTATTCATTTTATGAGGGTGGTCATCTCTTTTCAGTTCTGTGTATCTCCTGCTCATTTGTTAGTTTCCTTTGAAATCATCCATGTGCTACTAAGGTTATTGCCTAATTAATTTGTATATCCAATAGCCTCCTCGGCGCGTAAGAACATAATAAGCATTATATTAATTGTGCTTGGTACAATACCTAGACAATACAAGAGATAACTTTATTTGAACTTTCAATGGCTAGCAAAAATTACTTAATGAAAAATTAAGAGATCCATAAATAATAATGCATTAAAACACATGCAACCATGTAGAAGAAAGAAGTAGGTATTAAAATGAGCAAGATTCGCCACCCGTACCTGTATAAAAATCAGTAGTAATACTAGATTTAAGGTCTTGTGAAATTTTTTTATAAGATTCTTGCATTAGAAACGATAAGATGATCTAATAACTATGAATCTCATCCATGATTTCAAATCATACCTTTAGAGTTAAGGTTTTTGATCAACTAATAGCTCTTAATCGAATTAAAATGATGCATGAGAAGAGATAACCTTATCTTTTAAATCGATTTTGACGATGAAATATCTAGATTAATTTGATGAAATTGAATCTCATCAATTTTCTCCTCGATTGCGAGTTAATCTTCAAGAATATGTACCGATATAACTGTTTGTTTGATTCTCATATTAAGGTTTGTAGCTTGAATTTGAAGACTAGAGAGATTAAATTCTCTTTCTTAGGATTTCTTCGCTCTGGAAGTTTTCGAAATGAAGAAATGAAAATGAAGTCGGGAAGAAATCAGATGGGCATTATTGTCAACCAAAAAATATAGTTTGGACGGAATCGTTTATAAAAGGACCGACTCGTTCGAAATTGGGTGAATTTGGACCCCTTAGTTCTAGGCTTGAGGGAGCAGGACTATATAGTCTAAAGCCCAGTAACTATGGGACTAAACGTCAATTTCTACCTTCCAATATCAGCTCCTATAATTTCTGGGTTTCAACTCAATTCCTCCCTGACTATATATGAGAGAATATCTCTTCTAGTTCCATGGTTTATCACTCAAACTTCTTATCCCTGTCTATCGGCATTGCTTCCATCATCCACAGCATCATCATCATCTCTCATCACCAACAACAGGCTAGACTCAGCAGCCAACTGTCATGCATCAACACCGAGATCATCTCCATAACCACTGGCAACAACTTCCAGCAACAATCAAAGCTCCATTGCTCATCTCGATCTTGAGTTCTTCTCTATTACTTGCACAATGACCAACTCTTCCGATCATCAATGTTGCCATCTCTAGCTCATCACCACAGCATCACTCCATATAAACCATGTCTTCTCTCGAGCTCAACTGCCATCAGAAACAGTAATATTCCATTCCCAGCAAATAACGGAAGTACATCATTCCCTATCCAACTCGATAATCCACGACCTCCTATATCATCATCTCTGGTAATGGAAGCATCCATATTCCACTGCCAAGCTCTCTTCGTCTGACATACACGATAACATAACGCCACCATGTAGTCCATCGGTACCATCCATTGATCGTTAAAATATAAGGAAGAAGAAGATAGTGGCAGTTTCTCCTTTTAACTGTCAGTCTTAGAAGACTGACAGTTCAGTTTAGAACTGCATTGGCTGCCCCGAGTAAAAGGCATGTCTGCCTTTATCAATTCTATGCTTTAACCCTTTTCTAAAACTTTGACTTGCTTCGAATGATCCCAACTTCTTCATACGACGTCGGAATGACCTCGTTCTTTCGCCGTTGGCTTCGTCTTTTCGTTCTATTCAAGGTGATGCGAAGAAATCTCGGATTTGAGCTAGTGCCACTTCCTTTTGGTTAATATAGCCTCAAACACCTAACAAACTCAAAAGCAAACAAAAGCAAAGCATAATGATATAAAAACTATCAAGAAAGCAAAGCATTTGAGTACCTAACTAGTGCAAATATTGCACCTATTATTATCCAAACAAGAATTCCTTATGTTTCTGTTCACTTACTAGGATATGACCCGTGCTGTAACGGCCCGGATTTTTTTCCTTGCTAAAAATAATAATTTTCCCATTGATACTATGATGTCTATTTTAGATGGATGTTTAAAATTTGTTCTTAGTATTGATTCGACTAGGATGCAGATCATGAAGGTTTGTCGGGCAACCATTATGGTTTAGTCTCTGACCGAAATGTGGATAAATTTGCTGCATTTTATCCAAGAGCTAAGCCATGATTATGGGGTACTATCTATCTGTGGCTTAATTCGCGAAAATTAAGTATTCGTTGTGCGTGAAAATCCAGTTTAGTGGAAACCTGATTTTCGCCTAATACTATTCAAGTGCACGGGTGAAGCCACATGGAGGGTTGGGTATGCAGTTTCTTACCTAGCCTAGCCGACTTTCGAGCACAATTCGATTTATTTTAGCTCATTTTCAGCCATTTTTGCTAATTTATGCCACCTTGAATATGTGCTCATTTTTGACTTGCTGGCACACCATTTTTCAAAACATGGTTCTATCACTGTCATAGTGGTTGGTTTTTTTCCTCTCTTAGTTTATCTAGATTGTAGTGAAATTGTAGCACCATGGTACTTGCTCTTAATCATTAACACGCAATTCTTTATGTAGCCTTCTAGTATGCACAAATGAGACCATATATTTATTCAGTTGATGTGTGCGTGATACTGTTTCGCTCATGGGGAGTTAACTTCAGTCACCGCCTTATCTATTTTCAGTTCTTGGTACATTGGAAGCCTTTTTTCTTTCTGAAATATATATCCTTAGAATTATTGTGGTTATACTTATTTATTTAAATTTTTTTTTTGAATAAATTTAATTTTCGGTGGAGTTCATTTTTGGCATTGCGCACAATTAGTATTGTTCAATTAACGATCAAAGTCCACTTCCACTGTAAACAGAACGCTGATCTCTGGAAGGTTGTGTGACATGTGTGTTACTTATGATTCATTGATGTTCAACTATTTTTGCTTCCCTTCTTGAACTGCTCATTGGGATGCTTCTTAAATATAAATGCAACCACTCATTGAAAGCATCTTGAATCATTGTTTTCCTATGACGGAGATTGTATATTTTTGTTACTCAAATTTTCGTTATTATATTTTTTTTCAGCTATCACGTATTTGGTATCATTTTTTTTTCATGCTATGTTGTTCATCTCTTTCTCTTTTCATCATCTAATTCAGAAGAAAAAGAATTAACCATGTTGATAAATGCCTTTCTAAAACCTGCCATGGCCGATTTTTTTTTCCTCCCTTTTTTCAATGGCATTAGATAGTAAGAGGAGATTGAGTCTCTCATTTTAAAAATTCTTGCTCAGAGTGCTATGGTCGAGGACTCCAAAGACCAAGACTTCTTTTGGATAGCATAACCAGCTCAGGTCTGCCGGAAGCATCTCAAGTAATATGTGGAATATATGCAGTAATCCAAGTTATAATGGTGTATAGGTTATACCATCTCACATGCCTCCTCCTAAAGGGTAAGTTATAGTGGTCGGTTATTGGTTAGATAAAACGCCCAATAATTTACTATTTGTCTTTGCTTTTTTGGTTAACTTTCGTCAATTCATCCACCTGTATTGTATACCAGACCTATTACTGCTTACACCTATATATATGCGAAAAATGTCGCATGGCACCTACTAGTAGTTTTATAAAATCCGAACATATCAACCATGTTCATATCTTACTAAATGAACCATGTTCATAAGCCACCCAATCAAGGACCCATAACGATCTAATCTACATGAACTATGCTGAGATATAATAAGACCATCTAAGTAGGGAAGTTGACTGAGACACAAGGGAACAATAAAAACCCAAGGTTAATACATTTTAAAAGACACACGCAAAGTCCAAAGCTGAAGGTATCTAAATCCATGCCAAAGCAATATCAACAGTAACAAACATTTTGAATTGATCAGCAGGACTCATCCTAGAAAACATTCACAACATACTTGAAACAAAGAAAAAGAATTAAGGTGCGGTATAAATATTGCACGTTAACCTATCTTCTTCAATCTCATTCTTTATGCACCCATTTTTCTTCAGCAACATAATTCACCACTGCAAACTTCATTCACCAACGAATAAAAAATACATTATCAGCCAATAAAACCCTCTATATATTTGAAAACGCGGGTCGCGACTGAACTTCTAGATATGAAAACCCCAGATAAAGGAGTAATATCTGAAATGGAGAGTTAAGATTGGAATATATACCTGTGAAGACAATAATTGGTTAACCTCACTCGGCATCCTATCAGAATATCGCAACGTCTCCTGATTATTTGGCCTTACCACAGCTGTCACCGGAAATATAGTTTGTCCCTCTCGTGAGTATACATCTGCAACACATCTATAACTCGAAACTTAATTCATGAATCATATGGATGCATCTGTAAAACCCCGTATAGGACTTCAAATACATGACTCGGGGAAGGACCTGCATAGAAGAATGACTATTATGTAAGAACGTTTGTTTGATCAAAAAATTTAGTATTACATAGAATTTATATCTTAATATAGATGTATCTATTATTAATGATACTGCAGCACCAACCCCGTGAATATCCATCAATGTAAAGACGCTACATTGGACTAAATCCTCTCTGGCCTTCTCATTGATGTACACCAAAACTTCCCCCAACAGAGAAGCACCAAATCCATGGATTTCTCTAATAAAAGTGTTCCTGCAATCAAACAATTTATTGAATAAAAGTTAGGTTTTCACAACACAATTTTGTAAGATAAAAATCAGGCATATTCAAAAGTGGGAATACATGTAAGAGTGGTAATGACTCACCTCAAGCATAATCACATGTCCTTCGTTTAATGTAATCCAAGGTATATATTCCAATTCCATTATAAGTTCCAAAATAAATGGGTTGATGCAGGGGCGGAGCCAGGATTCGAGAAATGGGTGGGCAAGTTACCAATCAACACATAATTTAGGGGGTGCAAAAGGGTTAAAATGACTAAAAATTAGATAAATTCATTCAAATTAGGCTTGGGAGCTCGCATTTGAGGGGGTGCAATTGCACACCCACATCTCAATGTGGCTTAGCCCCTGGGTTGATGTTCATGTAACGTATGAGGAAATTAATTACTATGGATTCAATGTCGCCAATAGTTGAAGTAAATCATTTTTGTTTCCTTATTTGAAAATCTTGTATTACCCTAGAAATGCTTTCTCAATAGTTTTCCACAACAGCAGCGAATCTCAAAGTCACATCGGCTACACGCTTTCTCCACCTTGTTCTGTTCTTAATGCTTCTTGTGGTTCTCTTCTATGTAATTCTCATTGTTGTCCTTCAATAATAAAATGTCTTACGACCTTTCTTAATATCACAGTCACTGTACTGTACACATCTTACCTCGGCATTGATCAACTCCTTGTAGCTACCAATAATCTTCTAATGTTACTCCAGACCAATATTGGATTCATTGCACATTTCTTTGCGGTTTAACTTGCCTAATAACACTTTAAGCAACATAAAATGTAATCAGTAACATAAAATGTAGTCAGTACTAACAACATTACTATAGTCTTTCCTCTTATTTATTTTTTCTATAAGATTAACGTTGTTTCAATAAATAAGCTCCACTGTCGATTAACCATTTTTCCGTAACTTATCTTAGAGTTCCTTAAATATTTGGTCTTTTCTCTAAGCATTTGCGGAGATCGGAAAATCATTTCAAAGAAATTTTTTCAAGTACAGGACATAGCGAAACGTTTTTGGGAAGAACAGTTAAAACTGCTTAGCACCATCAGCCCAGACAAACAAAACACATACACCAAATATACGAAGTTCAAAAAGAGATAGTCGCCATTGAAACTAAGAATGCGTCCAACAGTAGCGGAATGTATCACTTCCCAGCTAAGACCTTTAAGCAAGTGACCACTTTCGTGTTTATGTTCGATTATTGTTCAACAATGGAGAACTCCATGATTTTCTCGAGATTTTTATCATTAATATCAGCCTTAATCATCCAATCCTCGGGATCTTTTTCCTCACACAGAGATAAGATATCATCCTCCTGAAAAACAACAACTTTGGTACCAAAATTCGAAAATAGAAGTAATTCTCGTTGATATATGCTACAAAAATAAAGTAGTAATTTCATATGCATGTGGGTTGCAATAGAAGAATAATAAGCACGTATAAAGTAAACAAAAAAGCTACCACATCTTTCTCCATTACATTACTGATTCCACTTTTTTTTTACTATCAACCACATTATTCTTCTAGCCTTATAGTTTGGTGTGAATTCATAACGATAGGATGAATAGATTTTTTTCTTTACTATCAACAATATCATTAAATTTCTTTCCTGACTTCTCATTCGTCTTCACCAAATTATGTTTTATGAAGTGAACAATATGGTGAATGGTTTAATTCTTAAACATTCCACCTGATATAAAAATCAAGCCCTAACCTAATACACCCCAAAATAAATCAAATCAAGTGAAATTCTTTGCCAACATACCTGAGCCGGATGCTGGCCTGACTCCCAATACATCAAATCTGCAGAAATACATCAACATTTTATAAAGACCACTCAAGCTGAACGACTAAATCAAAGAAATATTTCATACAAAATAACAAATGAAATTGTATTGTAGCAGAAGAGGACAATAGGTGGAGGGGAAGGATAATCAGGGGAAGAAAATCTGTAATGGAGAGAAAGATCAGAGGATATCAAATGCATAAAAGAAATCAAAATACCTAGAATACTAACCCAAGGCTTAGATTACGAATCGGGTAAGGGTAGATGGGTAGGCGACATAATTTTCTTGAACTGGTGAAATGAATATAAAGGGTGAAACATGAATGAGGATGTCAATGTGGGAATTTTTTTTTGGCGAAACGGAAGACCAATAATGGAAAGTAGGTAGATATTAAATTTTCTATTGTAACCGTGGAGAATGTGTTTATGAACTCCCCCTTTTTTTGTGTAACGGTTGTAGGAGTTGATTTTGGGACGTTGGATGAAGGCGTAGAAGAGGGGTGCATTTTGATCCACGATTTATGTCCACCATTTTTTTACAATTGAAAACGAATATGGCCATAAAATACTTGTCTACATCCGTCGGATTGGTCAAAAACTATTTGTTTTTGTAAGATATATGGAGTAACTACAATGAGCAAGACGGGAGAAGAGTCACTACTTCATACTTCAAAAGATTGTGAAAAGAGCCGTACATGCTAGTTATTATCAAAACTCAACATGGCCACCAATGTTTGAATCTACATGAAGTAACATGAAGTCTGTATGCCAAAGCAAAATTTATGGGAAAGTATTTTGGCCACAAGACATCACACCCGCGTCCAAGCCGAGTGGGGACTTACACCCACTCGCATGTTTTACGCCCGCGGCCAGAACCTAAAACTAGGGTTTACGAAAAGAAGAAATCAGCATTGGTACTTACCTTGAGTCCTTTTTCTAGCCCTACCGCCAATCTGTTTCTGATGCTACTGTCAAGGTTCGCTCCAGTACTATCAACCAAAGAGATCGCTCAAAATTGAATGCAAGCAACATATGCAAGAGCTCATACTAAAGGAATGGGAGAAATGATTACCTTACTACTGGCGGATTCCAGGAGATAAAGCTGTTAACTGCGGCAATGAAGGGAAATCAATACAACAAGGAGCACGAGCTGCTGCAAGTGAATACAAGAGCGGACGAGCAAATAATAAAAAGAGGGAAGGACGACCCCCTTTTATAGAAGGCTATTATTGGGGTGTCACATTCCAATAGAGGGGCTTCATTTGGATTTCTAGTGACCAAAAAATTGGTTATGGGGTATTCTTGATTCAATACAAAATATCTAGATTACCCTTTAACTAAAATCAAAACCTAAAAACTAAAACTAAAATCAAAATCTAATTCTCATTCAAAGATCTACTCCTCCTCTTCTTCTTCTTCTTCTTCTTCTTCTTCTTCTTCTTCTTCTTCTTCTTCTTCTTCTTCTTCTTCTTCTTCTTCTTCTTCTTCTTCTTAACTTCCTCTCCTTCATCAACCATAAATCATTCCCTCCTTTTTTTTCAATCAAAATCATTTCACCATCTTCGATCAATCGACGGTTCGAAAAACTTATAATCTTCGATTGAATTATCTATTAAAGGTGTGGAAGAAGCATATTGATAGAAGTGATGGTAATCAACAAACCAATTGCATCTGAAATGGTTAGATTGATTGAAATCTTAGAAAAAATTAGGTTTCAGAACCAGTTACGGTTGGGTTTTCCTTAACAAAACCCAACCGTAATTGTTTTACAGTTGGGTTGGACCAATAAAAACCCAGCCGTAACTGTTTTACAGTTGGGTTCGACAAAAAAAACCCAGCCGTAACTGTTTTACAGTTGGGTTCGACAAAAAAAAAACCATCCGTAACTGATTTACAGTTGGGTTCAACTAAAAAAAAACCCGGTAGAATCGATTTACTGATTGGGTTTCGACCAAAAAAAACCAAATCAGAATCGGTTTAAAATTTGGTTTTCTTAATTTTACCTAGTTACGATTAGGAGTTCATCATCACCTAATCGTAAATTTGTCTTACGGTTGGCTACGAAGGAAAAACCCAACCGTAAACCGCTCTGAAAAGCTAAAAAAATCATTTTTTTTAGTTTCATCAATTTTGAGAAATAAAAAGAACATTGTTTGGGTGATTTAAAATCTAGGGTTTTACTTGGGAAAAAAATCTCCAAAATTTCTCAATTATTCAACCTTTTCTTCCCACTTAATATGATTTTTTATCACTAATTATATAAAAAATATTATCAATCTAATTATTAGTTAATTATATTATTAGTCTAACCACATAAGGGTTGTTTAGTCATTATAAAATTATTTTAGATAAGGGGTTTTTGATATTACTTATGGATGAGCCGTTTTTATCCTATTAGATGACGCCCCTCTAATGGAATGTGATGCTCTAATAATAGCCTTCCTTTTATATGCACAGCGCTTTTGGAATTTGAGTAGAAGAGGGTTTCCTTTTTGTACCATGCACGGAGGAAAGCAGCTGGGCCCGCGACGCCAACACTCCATGGCGCCAATACTCTATGACCGAACTAGAAGCGCGCCAGTGCGAAGATCACCAGCAGCTCGAACATGAAACGCTCCGTGACCGAACTAGCAGCGCATCAGTGCTGCTCATACCTATTGCCAAAGGTCGATCAAGTTTTCCCTGGTAATCCTCACATGCCTCGCCTTTTCAATTTGTTCTCGTCTGTCACCATCTAGTGCTTACCCCGTAATAATGTCACTGTTATATGCTAAGCAGGGGACTTAATGTTGATGGTGGTTTTTAGTTCAGGGATAAAATTGTAAAACCCTGTATTTAGTGCGCCATCATTCTGCAAAGAAGATTGAGCCATTTAAAAGTGATGAGTGCCCAAGCCTCTTTACTTACATATGTATTGAGCAATCCAGTATATTTATGTGAAATTTATCCAGAATGGTGCATGTAGTAACAACCCCAAATATTCTGTAAATTTTTGAATATTTATTATATGCCATGTTCTCCAGTTGAACTCTTAATACTGACATGACATGATGACTAATGCTCGCTCCCAGCCGCGTAGCATCAATCTCCCGAAGTGTCAGGATTAAGATGCGTGTGGAAGTACTCAATCAGAGGCACACAAAGTTATGTTGCCCTTTGATATTAAATTAGTGATTTTTTGTATCAGTATGCAAAATTCACCCAAAAATTGATTGATTTTGCGGCAACCCGCAAAATTCAGTTGTTTAATCTAATGTTATCAATTTGCAAAAATTAGGTTTTTGCGCCATGCAATTGGTCGAGACCAAACCTTGGTAAGCTAGGAAAGTAATCCGCCATGGACTAGTAGGAGCAAAGTCCTACCAAAAATCAGAAAGTAAGAAATAAAAGAGGAGTTGCGGAAAATAGGAGTAGCAACAAGAGGAGGCATAGTCGTGCCACATGGATGTCCAGTTCACCCTAGCATGCACCACCTGTAGCCGGATGTCCATGCTCCATGTTGCACTTGCCTGCCCCCTTTCCCATCCACCAATCAGGTCGCTCTAAATGCGCCACATGCATTTAGAATAAGGCCGGCCACATGCTACTTGCCGGCCCCCTTTCCATAGACCAATCAGGTCGTTCTAAATGCGCCACATGCATTTAGAATAAGGCCGTCCCCATGCTTCTTTTCGGCCCCCTTTCTATCGGCCAATCATATTGCTCTAAATGCGCCACATGCATTTAGAATGAGGTCGGACCCATGCTGCTTTTCGGCCCCCTTTTCATCGACCAATCAGGTCGCTATAACTATGGCACATGCATTTAGAATGTGGCCGACCCCATGCCGCTTGCCGGCCCCCTTTCCATCGACCAATCAGGTCGCTCTAAACCCACCACATGCATTAAATAAAACCATATTGCGCTAACACCTATTTGACGTCGCGTCAACATAGACGCACACACTAAGTAGGGATTTTACATGCCAAACCCTAATTTGGTTAAGATCACTATGTCATTCCATGATGAATAATGCCACCTAAGGCATTAAGTTTGATACTGCAACTAGAGCCAATATTTTTGGGTCATATTTGGATTTAACACCAACATGACAAGATATAGTGGCCGCACCATAACACCACTATGACACTGGAATGCGCTAACGAGATGTGGCCATAATCAACGGCCACCCTCTTTCATAAATTACAATCTTGATCGTCCAACTTCGCCAGCCGAATCGACGGAGCTAGATTAAATATCAGGTGACCAACTAAGACTAACTAAATAGCATCACACGCTATTTATTATATCAAGTCTCATGACTTAGCTCGCCACACATGATCACTCGTCGCCTAGTTTGCGCGCGATTGGTCAGAATAACTAGGTCTTACACACAAGACCCACTCAGCAATCTGCTGCATATTTTCCACGAAAATACTCGAGGCATCAAACATGTCACAAACTGGGAGATGCTCACTGAGGTATTTGTCTGGCGGTTTAAAGCATGCGGCGTACAACGCGCCCATTATAAGAAAGTATTAGGAAAAGGCGGATGGTTAATGAGCAGTAAGTGAGTAGTGGGTGTAAAGTGTGACCAGTTTTCCCTCATAATGGAAACGTGGTGATCACCACTTTTTACACAACCCCGCCTCTCCACTTCTTAATCACCTCCACTTCCTACGAGATCAGGGGTGCTCAAACATGACATGTATAAACAGGATTTCAACCTATTTCAAAAACAACACAAGTGCTATAAACATAAGTATGGAGAAAACACCAAGAACTGATAGCTTACATTCTGCAAGATAAATTCATATTCTGATACAAGTCATAAAACAACCACACCTTATAATTCAATATTCTGATCTCAAACACCTTCTTCACTTCCCTCCCTAAGATAAACTCTTCTCCTTCACTTTGTAACCGAATTGAATCTGGAACGACCCTTTATTGGTTTAGGCCATAGTGTTACAGATCGATCTTTCGAATCTAAAAGTACTCCTGTGCAGTGCATTTGAATAGGGTTTGAATTTGTTTCTCATCAACACACCCAAATTTACCAAAAACTGCAGAGTCAGTTTTTACCCCAAAACACCAATTTAACCGGTCTAGATCTAATTTAGGCCGACCAATAGGATGTCGGAAATCATTATCCTATAGGGACCGACCACCTCATCTTTGACGTACATGGATAGATCCTGAAAGCTTCCCAAAGATGGCCGGTCATGCTCTTTTTAAGACATTGAGTTCCGCAACTAGCCAAGATAGGCTCTATACAATGATGCTATGAGCATCGATTATTTTGAGTTTCTTGGTTAAAAGCAATGCTTTATACGCATCGATTACAAATAATATTTTATGAATATTTATTTCACAAATAATTCAATTATTTGACCTAAAAGCATCGCATGCTATTTTTTGCGGCAAGTCTCGCGACTTGACTTATCACATATGACTGCTAGCCGCCTAACTTGCGCGTGATTGGTCGAAATAATTAGGTCTTTCAAGCAAGAATCACTCAGCAACTACCATGTAGGACTTGTTCCATTCCTTATGTAACTTGCTACATATTTTGTACAAAATACTCGAGACATCAAACATGTCACAAACAAGGGGATGTTCATCAGGGTATTGGTCTGGCGGTTTACAGCATGCGGCACGGAACATGCCCATTATGAGAAAGTGTCAAGAAAGGAAGATAGTTAGTGGCAGTAGAGAAGTAGTAGGAGTAAAACCAACCAGCTTCCCCGCATAGTAGGGACGTGTTTTTCACCATTCTACACGATCCCCACTTCACCATCACTCAACTACTTTCACTGCCTATGAGATTAGTGTGTGTTCCACTATGACTCGTATAAATAGATTTTCAATTTATTTCAACCGACAAGTGTTATTAACACAAGTCTCTAGAAAAAACCATGAACTTATAGATTACATTCCGTAAGCAAGTTCCACATTCTGATATAAGTCATTGTTAGAGAATAGCTCGGTCGAACTCACCAAGCATTGGTATGTCAAGTTTGGTTGTCATATTTTAGTAAGACAAAACTCATTTAAGAGTCGCTTGATTTAAATGTACTAGAGTCAACTTCGTATAGGTTGGCTTGAAAGTAATAGGATGAGACATTACAAGTATTGTAAAGACTTGAAGAAGTGAAGAAGTACGGAGCTACAACCACAACAGCATCCTTCCACTTAAGGTTAGTGATATTTGACTTGAACTGTTTCATTCCCTAACGTATCTTTCAAGTCATGCATATTGAAAACATAAAACTGCGAAGCATGAACACTCTAGATAGACATAGTATTAAAGAATACAATATGAGGTTTATTGCTTAACCATTATACTTTGTAAGATATCAACATAATCGTATAAATGCTATTGTGATTATGTATGGGTATGAGGTGAGGATTTCATCCTAGGAAACAATGTTTTTATATATGTTTTAAGGAAGTAAGTTCATGATATGTGTTGTGGACCGAAAAGTAAATCGCCAGGCGTTATTGGGGCTGTTCTTCATTGCATATCTTTGATAGACACATTTTTGTATCTAAATTTTCCTCAGTGTCTCTATTGTTGAAACTCGATTTTTGCACTAATATTGTGTTTTTATGTATATTTAGGAAATAAATATTGTTGGAAAATTCAGCTCGAAAAGTTGCTCGGAGCACCCCCCGGAAGACATTTGCTATACGGACCCCAGATTTGTTAAGGGGCACCCACGACTATATATAGCCCATTTATCCATCGCACCCATCTTCATCATTTCAAATTTATGGTTTTGGCGGGAAAAATAATTCTCAAATGGCAGAATTAGGGTTGCGAATTTGAAGCAGTTTTAGGGAGATTCAATGGCTGAAAATCACTGGGTATGTTCCTATGGACTAAACAGGCGTGGTATAGGTGTTAGTTTCGATCCAATTTGGCTGGAATTTCTGCGAGAATAAATTAGGGCAACACATACGCCGAGAGAATCTTTTCACGGGTTTGCATGAGTTTTGGAGAATTTGAATGTGTTTTTCTGCATGTTAGTTGACTCGAGCAATAGTTTGGAGCGTGTAATAGATAAACAAGGAGAGTTTTCAGCTGGCAGAGGCGTGCAAGAGAAGAATAAGGAAAGAATATCCTCCCGTGTCTGGCATAGTAAATGGGGATTATTCCGGAGTTATCATAGAGATTTTGAAGCCCTGTCGAGTATAAAAGAGGTGCTTGTAGGTCATAGAAGAGTTACGGAGAGTTTGGGAGATTACATAAGATCACAGAGCTAAAAAAATCAAGTTGCAGAAACCGCCCTTTCTGCTGCTGCTGAAGAACACGAAGAACAAAAGACCACCAGAGGCAGTCTTTCATGCAACAGTGAAAACAACAATTAGAGGAGGGTCGCAGAGCTACAGTAACATAAGAAGTTTATCTTTTTCGTTCTCTGTAACAATGTTTGTAACAATTATAAATGTTGCAAACACCCGATTTTCATCATTTTCTCCATTTCATCTTTGTAATCACCCTTTGAGCAATAATAATGATTTTTGAGCGTGTTTCCAACATGATGAGCGGCTAAATCTCTCACAACCAAGGCAATGAGGAAGCTATTTACGCATGAATAATTGGTAACTATTTTATTTTCTCTAATTTATAATTAATAATTCACTCAATCACTGCTTTTGCAGAGTATTTAATTTTTTGCATAATTTTCTTCATTAGTTGTGATTCAATTAGATAGGTTATGCTTTGTATTAAGATAATCTATGCTTAAGGGATACAATTAATTTTTGAGAATTTTCCTGATTATTTGTAATTAAGAAACAAGGGATTTAAAAGATAATTAGAGTTTTGGGATATTTACCGTTATTCATTCATGTGTAATAGTAGAATCAGTGTCTTGGTTATTTTAATATCTTGAAATTAAATTTTGAGTTAAGTTTTGTTTGTTTTAAAGTTTTATTAGTCTAAAATCTATTGCTTTCACAAGTCTCAACGAACCTATTATTACTAGAACATTATTGATTCACATCAATCTTATGAACGACCAATATGTATGATTAGTATAACCGCTCATGACTTGTTTGTGTTCTTGGTAAAACTATTCACATGAGGCCTAACTTATGTATTGGTATGACTTTTATTAGTGAAACCGATCTTAAGTAATCACCTGGGGTATGATCGAGTTTGTGTGTCTGACCGAATTTGGGAGAGGGGAACCGATCCTAGTAAGAGGTACAGTACATAACAAGGGGAACCGATCCTTGTATGAGGTGCAACAAGGTTTATAGTAAAAATGGAAACCGATCCTATGAACATGTGCAACACGTTTTTAGGCAAAGGGGAACTGATCCTATGGACATGTGCAACACATACAAGTTAGATACCAAATATATGTGGGGAACCAATCCTAGTACCTAGTCAACCAAAAATTTGGTAAGTTAGTGTGACTATGCATAGTACTCACATGGAGGTAGAACCGAAACTTGTTTTGGTAGAACCGTTACACCCATGACTTATGATTGAGTGTTACTTGATCAAGCACATAGTTCTTGAAAGTTAGATGAACCAATTCTAAACTTGTTTGTAAGTGTGGTAAATCGGTTTCAAGTGAGTAAGTATGAAAAGGGACTTACAAGAGGAAAGATGTCGACACACTTTGAACACGTGCATTAATGTGTATCTTTTATTGTTCAAAGATATTCCTTAACAGCTAAGAAGGAAGTAAATCCCAAGATCGAATTTAAATAAGTTAATAATATTTTAATTAAGGTTTTTAATTATATATGGAAAATAAGAATTAGTAATGTGTATTTGCTAGTTAAAGATTTTCCAAGGAGATTTCGATCATAAATTTGGACAGTGCATTCTCAGGAATTATGAAAACCTGAATTTGGAAAATATTGAATATCTTGAGAATATTTTCGGTTTTGGAAATTCCTTGGTATCAAAACTTCCTTGTATATAAATACTTTGAGTTTGCATTTCTAGCAAACTAATCCTTCGTGACAGTAAACTTCCTCTATTGTACTGTTACTGGTGAAGCTGCCTATTCGGAGAGGAGAGTAACCTAATTAGGCAAAATCTCTTACGGCCGCTCAGTTTGAAGTCTTCTTTAGGATTGAGAAGCTCTAGTACGTACCGTTTGAGGGAAACTAGATAATTGTGGTTTATCTTTAGTTTTCATATTGATTTGATTGACTAACGGTGGTTGAACTTTGATTGCACCTAGTTTGTTTATGCTTGAGAATCGTCTCTTCTGATATAAGATTCACTCAAACTTGTTCAAGTTTTCGACATGGATATTTATACTGTTGTTAGATATAAAGATGATCTTGTGATAATCCATTGTTAACAGACTCCGTTCTGTGTGTGATTGATTACAAGAGATTCAAGTAGTTGTGTGCAGGTGTTTATTGAAGATCTAAGAAGATTTGAAGACAAAGAAGATATATAAGATTTCTGACTTGGTTTTATAATCTTGGTGTGCACAATACTTATTTCGGTAATAGAGGATCCAACTATAATCGATTTATCCTTGTGGTATTTTTATAGAATAGTTAAGAAGATCGGCATCAATACATTTCCTTGGGATTAAAGGTATTGATAGAAAAATCTTAATGATTACCTTTTGGTGATTGAACATAAGATAGATCTTGGAACCAGGCAAAGGAGTTTATGTTAAGATAAACAGAAGAGCATTTGCACAACTCATATCACTTGGTTGAAGAGAGTTGATACCAAACAGATTTGTTGTTCCTTTACTGTTTGGAATACGAACCAAAGGAATTGGTCCAAGTACGTGACTTGTTTACAGGTTGGAGGCGTGGGAATACAGACGGAACTAGGTGAACTATAGGTTTAGTTGCTTGGTCTCAACTATACAAAGTTGGTTTATTTTGGATAGCGGCTTAATCCTGAGAGTATTCAATTCTGTACTAGGTCCCAGGGTTTTTCTGCATTTTCGGTTTCCTCGTTAACAAAATCTTGATGTGTCATTTACTTTATATTTCCACATTATAATTATTTTATTATAATTAAAGTAAATTGCACAAACGTTAATTCCTATTTACTTGATATGCAATCCTATTGAGTTTGGTTAAGTACGAACCTTTGTATCAAGTAAACACACTTCGTTGTTTTATTGTCTAGATCTCATATCCATAGACAATCACACGAAGTGTGAACCGATTTGTTGTATTATTTTGACTCAGTCTATAGACAATCACTTTCGGAGAAAGGACTTATAGGAAGGAAAAGTTATAGCTTGAGGTATATTTGGGTACCCTCGCATTTTCAATTGGTATCAGAGAAGGCAAACATGTAAAGATCTAACAATCTTTGTTTGGTGTGATCTATCCTATAAGAACTGAATCCATGTCTGATTTAGTTAACATTAAGCAAGAGTATGGCTACTCAAAGGTTGAAGATGTTACTACTTCATTGACTCATGATCCAGGAGTTGCGAAAATATCTGTGTCTTTTTCTGATGAAAAACAAGATGCTGATAAAGAGTTGGTAAAACTCCTAAAGCCTATAAAATCTCTGTCTTCTAAAATGGTGATTTTTAAGACAGAGTCAAATCTTCTTAAACAGGAGATCAAAAATAAAGACATTCAACTAGATAGTCTGGCTGAAGAGAATATGAATCTCACTGTAAAATTAGAAGCTCTTGTTAATTCTCTTAATAAAGAGACATGTCCAGTGACTATGACAAATGATGTTGTTTTTTTAGTCACATCTGAAACAGATCAAGATGATGGTAGTTTTCCGAACTACATCAAGTCAGAAGAGGATGAGAAACTATATCTACTGATGATCAAATGGAATATAATCCAAAGGAAACTTTGAATCAATTCCGTGATAATGATCTTAAGGAATACACTTTTCAGTCACTTGACAGGAAACTTAAACTTCTTCAACATACTGTGGTCAAAATATTGAAGGAAGTTTCTTGTCTTAAAAAACTGAAAGATCATTCCTTAATAGAAAGATAGATTATACCATAACCCTATCAGATCAACTCAAAATCATAGGAAAGAGTTGACAATAGCTTTTGGAAGAAGGTTCCTACTTACCCATATGGAAACAATTCTTGTTTTGATGAAGAACGATTCCAAAAGGAAGGGAAAGAGAGAATCTCTGCCAAAAGAAACAATAAGCAATTTCCAATAATTGTTTCAGATAATCACACCAATGTGAATCATAAGAAAGTCCTTAGAATGAGAAAATCATATGAAAATCTCATTGAAAGAATTAAGAGAGATCTATCAATCTCTGAAAATTCTCACATAGGTACGGTTTCTCCACATGATCATATCTCTAGAGCTAGAAAAGATCATCGTCTTAGGAGAAAATATATTAGGAAGAAATTCCGTAAAAGAAAAATGAACTATGTTTCTGATATTCATTATAAGCTTGAAAAAGCTTATTCCGATGCAACTTAGTTGTATCTCATCCTCATCTGTGCTCGTTTTTATGGATGAGAATGGAACAATAAATCTGGAGCACATGTGTTTGTGTAATTGATTATCAGAAAAGTTGTAACTTTTTATGGATAGTTGTAAATCCAAAAATTGTTCATGTTTATCATGATTTTCTAGATAAGTTTTATTTGGAATTTTTGAATAAAACTAAGAAGTTCGGAAAAAAGGAAATGAAATATATTCTTTAATATTTTCGGGTTCTACTGATATCTTTCGGTCCGAAAGTTATCCCCTTTTAAAGGGAAACTATCTCTTCCAGTATACTGATACCCTGATCAATTATTATATATAACCAAGCATGCCTCCAATAACTCGAAGTGTCTCAAAGAATAATAAGGAGGAGGCTCAAAGGGTTAAACATTGTCAAGGAATCAATACCGAGAGGAAGAAAATAAGCAGATCAAAAATCATGTCCGATTATGATTCTGAAAGTTCGGTTGGATCACAAGATGAGTCATGTATGTTGGCCTACAACCTACAAGATCCAACCAAAACCAAGTGGATTCGTTCTGATAGTATGATTGATTATATCCATGGTTTTAAAGAACTAAGAACCAATCTAATAATAAAGATTCATAATTAGGATTGGCTCAAGGATAATATTGAGGAAACTAAAGCTGAAATTGCTGACATGAAAATTCAAGTTGAAAAACTTGAGAAACAGGAAGTGGTTGCAGACAAGTCTCTTGAGAAATTCTTTAACAGTTTGAACACTGAAGAAACATCAGTGAACAACAAGAGCACCACTAGAGATTAAGTTATATGATGTAATACTTAATCTAGAAAAATAGACATCAATTTTTGATTTCTTTCATTGATTGTATAAGTCTGTTATGAATAAAGTTATTTGATTTATAATTTTTCTTGTGATAGTTTTTGATTTACATAGCTTGTGCTTGAATGCTTTATTATTTGCTATGGATGTTTATAGGATGTTTGATTTCTGTTTTATTACCTTGATATTCGATCTCATAATATGTTGTGAACCCTTATGGTTTGGGTGACTTTTTGATTTAGAAGGATTAAGTTCCAGCCCATGTTGGTAAGATTTATCAAAAGGATCATGAGGGGTTCATATAGAAACAATATGTGAAAAAGTCAAAATATGTTGAATCGGTTTTGGTTTAGCATAAAAGCATATGTGTTTCGATGGTTTTCAACTTTTGCTTGCAATTGTCAAAACCGATTTTCAACCTTTCTCTGTAAAGGTTGGTTGTTGTTATTCTTTTGTTTTTGCATAAAAATAACAACATAATGGTCTTTCGATATCTATTCTCCCTGGAAGAAGAAGATGCAATCATATTGGAGAAGTTGGATGCGAAATTGAGGTAACAATCTTGTTAGTTAATTGTTTACTTATTTAATAAAAGCTTGTTTTTTTATTTAATATATATATAATGCTTTTGCTTAAAAGAAATTATCGGTACAATTGATGTGTTTATTCCATTATGAATGTGTGATTCAATTGGTTACGGTTAAGTAAAACTATTGTTATCTTGCTTTGTTGCGTGATGTCAATCGTTTAGGCTTACAAAATTTTGGTGCAATTGCAGTGCTTTAATGTCTATGTTATTTCAATTTCTTCCAGTTAAGTAAAACAATTGTTATTTTTCTTTATTATGTAGTATCAATTGTTTAGGCTTACAAAATTTCGGTGCAATAGTGGAACTTTATATATATATTGTTTCAATTGCTTCCGGTTGAGGTGAATAATTATGCAAGTTGATTTATTGGTTTGGATGAATTATGTATGGCTTAACGAATGAATATATTGACGAGATGAGTTGTTTAGTCCAATTCGATTCCGGATAAGATAAATTAAGTTAATTCTGATCTTAGTTAGACTTATCAAAGTAGAGGTTTAGGTTATTCAAGTCTAGACGAATGCCTAAACAAGGAAATGCTAGTTAACTGACCTAGTATTTGTCTTGTTTAAAATCTAAAGGTCTAAGTTATATGGATAATTAGAACCTGATGAGAAAAATGGAGTTTATCTTTGTTTTGGTCTTATCAAATGAAGCGGTTGTATTTATACAATCGGTTTAGCAAAGGAACTAAGTTTCTTAGTTAATTTTTGGTTTGCTAAACTAGTTGGTAAAATTGCTTCGGGTAATTGTTTTCATGATAACTGTAGGATCATAATATTGCCACAGCAATATTCTTGCGAAAGTTCATTAACAACATTTCTGTGAGCCTCTCAACAACACTCAGCGAGTGTCGCAGAATAACTCAAAGAATGACGTAATGGATGACGGTAACAGAAACACGAGAAGAGCATGACGATCCTGCGAAGATTACATTATCTGCGAGAATTAGCATTACAACTGCTGCGAGAGCACCGCGATCCAGATCCGAAATTAAAGGATAACTTAGTTGTCATTCACTGTGTACTTACCCTATATAAAGAGAGCCAATAGACTCAGAAAGGAGAGATCAATTTTAGAGTGTTGAGAAAGTCTTGAGGAGAGAGAAAATTCTTGTGAGCGATAGTATTCTTGATTTCTTCCATTTCTTGTAACATTTCTGAGAATTAATCAATAAAAGTGTTGTTCTTAATCTCCAAATATGTGTTGATAATTATGGATTCTTGTGTGGGGTGTAGTGTAGGAATTCCTGGAACTACATTTTTGGCGCCCAATACAGGGATTGAATTAACGAAAAATCATAGAAAAAGCGAGGTTGAAGATGAGAATTGTTCAAGATTAAGAAGATAATTGAACAAATCGGTGAAATAGTTGAAGGAAAAATGATTAGGGCCAAAGAGAATTGTAGGAAATTGGAGTGTGGTATGATAACAAGAACAATGGTCGAAAAATTCCATGCAAACATTAAAGGGAGGATACATAAACGAAGTTTTGAAGGAAAGAAAATTATGACGGTGGAGAAAATGTCACCATTGAAGGATTGGGAAAAGCAGAAAATCACATTTACAGCAGCAGGAATACCAGAAGAAAATTTGAATCATACATCTCCTTTGGTAATTACGGTATCCGTTATACAAATGGAAAATGGAAAATCAACAAAATCTGCGGAAGAATGGGCTGTAAATAGAACTTTGGTGGATGCAGGAAGTTTTGTAGATATAATATTTTTATCATGCATTTAAGAAAATTGGATACAAGGATGAAGAAATGTCTTGTTCAACATATCATATTCATGGCTTTGGAAAATCTTTAACAAAACCTAAAGGCGAAATAGTGGTATGAATTCCGCTAGGAAAGATTAAAACACAAGTAACACTATGTGTGGTAGACGTGGAATCGTTGTATAACATGATATTGGGAAGACCATGGATACATGCAATCAAGGTTGTAGCATCAACATTGCATCAATGCATCAAATTTCCTATGCCCAGTGGAATTGGAGAAATTAAAGGAGATACTGATCTTGCGAAGCTGTGTTATCAAATTGAAGTGAGAAATTATAAAGGGCGTCCAAAGCTGCGAAAAGATCGCAGAAAAATAGCGAAAGAGACAAAGAAAGAAGAAGAATTTAAAGTTTACATGATAAGAGCAAAAGAAGGAAAGGGAATACCCAGCGAAATCTCGCAAGAAGGAGAAAAACCCGTGAGAGCTATGAAAACACCAACACCAATGGGAGAACCTGAGGCCAGCTACACCGCAGCAGAACCAACAAAGGAAATAAATATTGGGAGTGAAGAAGAACCTAAGATGCTGAAAATTGGAACTAAAATGGAGGCAGGTGAAGAATAAGGAACCGTAAATCTCTTGCGAGAATATAAAGACATCTTCGCGTAGAGCATGGTTGAGATTCCAGGAATAGATCCATCAGTGGCGTGTCATAAATTAGAAATCAATAAAGACGTAAGACCATTTAAGCAAAGGATAAGAAAAATCGCAACAACATACCATTCCAAAATAGAAGAAGAATTACAGAAAATGCTCGACACATGAATCATAAGGAAAGCAAAATACCCAGAGTGGATTGCTAATATGGTGGTGGTTCCAAAGAAAAACAAGGGGATAAGAATTTGCATAGACTTTACTGACTTAAACAAAGCTTGTCCTAAAGATAGTTTTCCGTTACCAGATATCCCACAAATGGGTGAATCAGCAACGGGAAATGCTAGAATATCTTCATTGGATGGGTATAAAGGATATAATCAAATTCCTCTCGCTGAGGAAGATCAAGAACACGCCGCAATCTTTGCTCCAAGAGGGTTATATTGTTATACAAAGATGCCCTTTGGCTTGCGAAATGATGGTGCAACATATCAAAGAATGGTGGAGAAGGTGTTTGCGAGGTGGATCCACAAAACATTAAAGGTATATGTAGATGATATGTTAATCAAAAGTAAAGAAGCTAAGAACCATGTGCAAGACTTGAAGGAGATTTTTGATCAAATGCGACAATTTAACATCAAGGTGAACCCCGAAAAATGCATTTTTGGAGTGACTTCAGGAAAAAATTTAGGATATATTGTATCAAAAGAAGGAATACAAGTTGATCCAGAAAAAGTACAAGCAATTCATGACATGCCAACGCCATCAACAGTAAAATATGTGCAGAAGTTGAATGGGCTCTTGGCTTCCCTGGGAAGATTCATTTCGCGGTCATTAGATAAATGCAAGCATTTCTTCGATATACTCAAGAAGGGAACAAAATTGAAGTGGACGGATGAATGTGAAAAAAGCATTTCAAGGAATTAAAGAACATTTAATGAACGTATCTATCTTGCAGAAAGCAGAGCCAGGAGAAGAATTATTGATCTATCTTGCGACAACTTCGCATGCGTTAAGTGCAGTGTTGCTGCAAGTAGATGCAGGGGTAGAAAAGCCAATTTATTACATTAGCAAAACATTTAATTCTGCAGAGAGAAATTATTCAAAATTTGAGAAGTTGATTCTAGCATTAGTTTATGCAAAATTCAAACTTCGCATCTATTTACAAGCACATAAGGTAAAAGTACTAACAAAGGTGCCAATTGAGTCAGTAATGAAGAATTCCAAAAGGTCAGGCAGAGTTGAGAGATGGAATGCACAAGTAGGACACTTCGATATTAAGTATGAAGTCCTATCTTCGCCAAAATCATAAGTTGTAGCATATTTCTTAGCAGAATTTCCTCTAGAAGATGATGAAGCTGTAGAAGATATAATGGATGTAGAAGAAGAACATGGGGACCCAAGAGATCTATTAACAGAACCAAACATGTGGGAAATATTAGTGGATGGATCATCAAACGGGGAAGGAAATGGAATTGGAATTATCTTTATCTCACCAGAAGAAGAAAAATAGCTTTTTCATTCAGATTGGAATTCGCGTCCACTAATAATGAGACAAAATATGAAGATGTGATACATGCTCTGAAATTCGCAGTAGAAATGAAATTGGAGAATGCTAGAATTACCAGTGACTCGAAGTTAGTTATTCACCAAATCAAAGGAGAATACACAACAAATGAACCATCCTTGAAGAAATATAAGAAACTTGTTGAAGAACTATCAGCAAAAAATCCAAAAATAACATGGAGACATATCTCAAGAAAAGATAACAGACTCGCAGATGCCTTTGCCTTCATATCCAGTATGATGACAAATCCATCTTCAAGATGCATAAAAATTCAGACACTTATATCACCTTCAATCAATAAAGAAGGAGAAGAAGAAGCAAATGTAATGATAATAGAAACTGACGAAGGAGAACCGAGAGGTAATATTGCAGATTGGAGAGCGGAGCTCCATGCATATCTGGCGAGAGCAGAAACACCAAGAAATATATTATAAGCACACAAGTTGAAGAGCTGTGCAAAAAATTATGAATTAAGAGATGGAGTATTATATAGTAAATCTTTTAATGGGACATCACTTAGATGTTTGACACGGGAAGAAGGAGAAAAGGTGTTAAAAATTTTGCATAGTGGAGATGCTGGTAATCATAGCGGAGGAAGATCTTTGGAATACAGAACAAAAATGCAAGGCTATTATTGGCCATATATGCATGAAGATGCGAAACAAATATCAAGGCGTTGCTAAGATTGCCAGCGACACGGAAAGAAGATACATGCACCAGGGGCACCACTATCATCTTAGACAAGTGTGTGGCCTTTTGGGAAATGGGGGTTAGATATTGTGGGACCATTTGTACCAGGATCAGGGTAAAAGAGATACTTAATTGTCGCAACAGATTACTTCACAAAATGGGAAAAAGTAAAAGCAGTACAACATATCCGCGATAAAGACATATTTACGTTCATATTTAAAAATATTATTTGCAGATTTGGAATCCCAGCACAATTGGTGTCTGATAATGGAAAGCAGTTTGAAGGGCAGAACATATAACTGCTACTCAATGCATTTAAGATAAGATGTGGAAAATCTACTCCCTTGTACCCACAAGATAATGGTCAGGCTGAAGCAAATAATAATACAATCGCAGACATCTTAAAAAACAAGTTGGACGGGTACCATAGAGCATGGTGTGAACAGAGTCATAATGCAGTCTGGGCTTACAATACAACTAGAAGAGAAGCAATGGGAATGTCACCATTTTTCCTAACATATGGTGTTGAAGCAGTATTGCCAATAGAGATTGACATTCCTACAACAAAAAGAGAGGCTTGGGAGAAGAATCTTAGTGCTGGCATGATTCTAAATAAGCTTGTTGAATTAGAAGAAAAGAGAGAAAAGGCTTTACAACATATGGAAAATTATCAGCGAAGATTAGCTCGCGAGTATAATAAACGTGTCAAAAAACGTGAATTCCAACCAGGTGATTTGGTGCTGCGAGAAACACCAGGTTATTAGCGAGAAAATGGTGGTAAATTGGCGAGAAAATGGGATGGACCTTATATCATTAAAGAGATAGTTGGAACAGGGGCATATAAACTGATGGATCCAGAAGTTAGAGATGTTGGTCAAAGACTTGATAGACCATGGAACAGATTATATCTAAAAAGATATTACCAGTAACAAATTCTGAAAAAAGCTAGATGATAATACAATATATGATGAAACAGAGAAGAAATGGATAAAGGAAATTTTTATCAGAGTTGCGAGATTATTCGCGAAGAATATAACAAATATTTAAGAACTGGCGATAATCGCAAGAGATATAAGAATGGGACGAACATTTATGGCGTACACCCTAGTTCTCGGATAGAATTTCGCAAGAGGCAAATGTAAGACCTAAAGTACGTCATATAAGGGGGTATCTACTTGCATGGCTCAGGGATAAGGTTATACCGCTGCTGGAACCTGAGTCGTGGAGAGGTGGGTCTATCTCCATGAGAGATACCTATCTAGGAGAGGTATCTTGGATTTCAACTATATAAGGTTATACCCTGGTTGGACGACCGAGGGTCTCTCCTAAGGAGTGCAGAGTATGACCAAGGCGCTGAGGTACACGGTTGAGCCAAGGGTGCCCGGGGCGTACGAAACTACCCTGGCCATTCTTCGCAAGTCTTGGCTATGATGCACTCGGCCCGAAGAAAACCACACTTAGGGTGCAGTCTCGTAACTATAATCCATATATGCATAAAGGATAAGAGGTTGTGAAAACAACTGGTTGTTGTTAACACCGGATGGGAGGAGCTAGTCTTGTATGGCCGATGTACGCCTCCTTGAAGGGGCAACCAGGGGGAAGATAAGGGATGCACCCTCCATTAGGGATCTGATAAGTGTCTTAAGAATACAACTATACAGAGGCAAAAATCCATGAGAAAAAAGATAAGATGAGATTAATGGGTTTTTACATGAAAATGTAAAGACGTCCTGCGGTTTCATCGCAAGACGGCAATGTCATAGGGCTTTGTTCTCGCAAGAAAACTTAGGCTTATCATATTGTCGCAGAGAAATTGACAAAGCATGGATAAGGCAAGATCAATGGGTTTTTACATGCAAGTGTAAGGACGTCCTGCGATTTTGTCGCCAAAACATAAAATTGGCTAAATAAGACCTTTAACTACGAAGGCAAAATAAGACCAACAGAATAATCATAAACATTAGCTATTTTATTCAAATGCAGATAAATCGTGTTCATCTCCAAAAATATACTGAGAGGCAAGTATGGGAATTGATAAAAAAACAGAATATCATTATCTTTCTGGCGAGAATATTATTATCTTTCTCGCAGGCACAACTGAATTCAAGAAATAGTAAAAGTACATCATTCGCGAGAGAAGGAAGAAATAACTCAAGAAAATAAAGAAAATCTCATTCAGTGTTAACTTCGCCAGCATCATTGTCTTTACCAGAGTTATCATCTTTGCCAGCTATATTGTCTTCGCCAACATTCTCCTCATTCTGATTAATTCTAGCTTCTTCTTCGCCAGACCTATCACCAGTAGTTGTTCTATTATTGGTAGTAGCTCCTTCTAGAGGAAATTCTTCTTCCATATCCACCTGGTCTTCTTCATCATGGTTTTATTCGCTACTTTCACAATCAAAATCACTGTTAGCAGGACGGGGAACTTCATCAACACCCACTTCTATAGGTTTGTTTGATTGTCACATGAGGAAGAGAGTGGGACAGCAAGATATCATTAACTAAAGCTTGTGCAGAAAGATGAGCTTTGCGAAGAGAAGCTTTATCACGATTTCTAATCTCCATATCTTTAAAATATTCGAGGTAGTTGTATTTCCTTTCTGCTAGATCGCGAGATTCAGTAAGATGAGTAGTAAGAGCAGCATTCTCTTTGCGAACTTTAGCTAGATCAGCACTCATAGCAGAAATAGTAGAATGAAGCTTTTCCTCAGATGCTGCGAACTACAATAATAAAAATAAAGATTATTATGTTAAAGATTTCGCAAGAAATGAAATAAAATAAAAATAGTCAAGGCAGTCAAAAAGACTACCTTTATTTTGCGAAACTAGGTTTTGAATTAATGCCAAACAAGTATTTTCTCAATGAATCATAACATCATCAAATTTATCTCCAACTAAACCTTGCAGGCGAGATTTTAAGTTCTTTTCTTTGGAGAGGAGAAAAGAATTTTCCTTCGCAAGAGTAGAGTTGGATTCTTCTAATTTGGAATACTCTTCTTTGAGTTGGCTTATCTTTATACTTAAAGATATTATACCTTGGATAAGAGTAGTTTTCTCACTGATAGAGGATTTATTTACTTCTCTGAGTTCATCTTTTAGTGAATGAAGGGATCGTTATTGGTTATCATACATTCTTTGAAGAGTATTTAATTGCTGCGAGGAGATCGCCACCTTATTCGAAAGGTCCCGCCTCTCTTGAGATAAAATCTTGTTTTCATCTGATAAAGTTTTTATTGCTAAGTTAACCTTGGTTAACAAATAAGAGATGCGAGTTACTTCACTACTCAATAAATCTTGTTTTTGTGATAATTATGTGTTCTCTTTGGTAAGGTTCTCTATTTGATCAAGGGAATATGTGTAAAGATTATCTAATCGGTTATATTGGTCTATCCAAGAATCTCTGTCAAAGCGAATCTCTTCAGCAACTGATTCAGCTTTGAATATCCCCATTAATCGATTCGAGTTTAAGGCTTAATAGGCAAACAAAGGATTTCAAGAAATGAGAGTGTGAAAAGAAGAAAGACAATTAGTGGAGGAAAATCAAATACAGAGATAGAAAATTTATACCTTTTAGTTCATCATTTTTCTTGCGAAGATTCTCACAGTTCAGTGAAGAATTGTTAAGATTATGATGAAGAGTGTCACATTCCAAAGTCTTGGCTTGGAGAGCTCCCTTTAAAGCTTCAACCTCACCTTTCAGAGATGCTTGCGAACCTACGCGGTCAGAACCAAAATATTTACATAAAGTCTCACAGACACTATGCTTAACGGGATCAACAGAAGACTTCTTGGCATCATTTAAAATATCAGACAAAACTTTAAAAGCAACATCTACTCCTACTGAAGTTTCTTTAGAAGGGGGGAAAGATCCAGATGGTGAAGTGGTAATAATAGAAAGTTGGATATTTGAATCATTCGCAGCTAATACATCATTTGAAGATGAAGTATCAGGAAAAGTAACAAATGGGATTGAGGAAGAGTTAACTTGAGAGGTAACTGCGGCAGAAGGGGAAGAAACTTCATTCACAGTAATTTCAGGAATGACATCTATAAAAGGATCAGTTTAGGCAGAAGTATTTTTGGCGACATTTTTGCAGACAGGAGTTACAGGTTCAGTCTGCGAAGGTGTAGGAATAGATCTGGCAGGAATTAGTTGAGGAATAGGAACAGCGAAATCAACAACTTTAATTCGGCGAGATTTCTTGCGAGGAGCAGTAGTGTTCTCATCACCCTGCGAATAACAATTTAGATAAGAAACGGATGCAACAATATTGTTATTAAGAAAGCAAATGTTTCTTACTACCTTATGATTCGCAGGTTTTCTCTTCTTTTCAGCGGGTTGTTGCTCTGAATTTCTGGAAGAACTAGGGTTTTGGACTACAATTCTGGTGTTAGGGGAGGTTCCGCTGAAACGAAGACACGGTATGGGAATTAAGTAAATTCAAATAAAAATAGATATAATAAATTTTGATGAACATAATCTAAAATAAGTAAGATTGAATAACATTAGAAAAACAGATACCTTGATGACTCCATGAAAGAAGTAGCAGATGAATCTTTGAAGAAGAAAGTTGCAGATGGAAAAAAGAACAAACGAACATAAACGAGGAAGATAGAGAAATAGAAGAAGAAGATTGATTCTGTACTAGATTCTACCTTTTATAGGTAAAAGAAAGTGACCTGTTAAGGAAAGATGTGCCAGTAAAAAGAAGAAAATTTGACACGTGTATGCGGTTATACTAAATTTACGGGCTTTGTCGAGAAGAGAATATGGAAAGATAGGAAGCTGCGGAAATTTGAAGAGATGGAGATTCTCATAATCCTCTCCACTTCACGGAGAAGACATGAGAAGAGGCAAGATGTAGGATCAGAATATTGCCACAACAATATTCTTGTGAAAGTTTATTAACAACATTTCTGCTAGCCTCTCAACAACACTCTGCGAATGTCGCAGAATAACTCAAAGAATGATTCAAATAATGACGTAACGAATTACGGTAGCAGAAACACGAGAAGAGCATGACGATTCTGCGAAGATTACATTATCTGCGAGAGTTAGCATTACAACTGCTGCGAGAGCACCGTGTGTAATACCCTGTATTTTTAGTTATTATTTCGGGTCGGGTTATACCCAGATTAGTTAACCTTGTGTCTTAGTTTGTTGTCCCTTAACCATAGCCTAGGTGGGTGGATTGAACTAGAAAGACTACAAGTTAGGGTGGAAATAAAATAATAAATAATAAATAAAATTAAAGGAAAAGGAAAATAAAAAGATACCTAAATAAAATAGTTTAGAAAAGAAAATAAATTTTATGAGTTAGAAAACATAAGGCTAAGGAGAATAAGAAAGAGGTGAAGCTAGGTATTTAGAGAAGAATTCTATGGAGAACTTAGAGGAGATTATACCTAATAAAAGGTAGAATGTTTAATCCCTTTCTCTTTGTGTTTTTCCTTGTTATACTTTGATTACAATTTTGTTTATTCTTATGTCATTAGGTTTCTGAAATTTGTCTATTTAATTTGATGCAAATATTTGATGATCCGACTTCTACTATAGGTATATAAAATTATTGGGTATCACTAGTTAAATTTTGAGAGTATTCCACCATATATTCACCGTTGAAAGTTTGTTTTAATTTGGGTGATAATTTATGAATTTCTGGACAGTTTCGTGTTGATGCGGTTTTGATGTTCTTAGGGAATTTTGGTGATGTTAAAATGATTTGAGGTATTAACAAAAGTTTTAGATAAATGTATTATCTTTCAGTGTGCTTTGGATTTGCTAAATTTTAGACTAATATGAATTTATAGTGAATTGTTTGGTAATAACATGTAATCTGCCCAGTTTTTAGGATTCCATTGTAAATTCAATATATTTTGTTTTAACCACTGGTTTGGTGTGAAATTTGGATATGTTATGTATGAATGTGTCAATATTGTTTATGTAAATTTTGAGAATGATCAGATAAAGTTATCACCATGAAATATATAATATATTATGGCGGCAGTTGACTTGTTTGCATAAATGCTTGAAAGAAATTCATGTTCTTAAGCCATGGTTGCTTGTGTTGTGTATAAAAGATATTTTGAAAATTAAATGAGTTCATGTTTTACCGTTAGATGAAATATGATTTCATGCTAACGGTGGGTAATGATCCACGAGGGTTAAATGGGTAATGATCCCCATGGGAACTTGTGTTTCCCGACCATCGATGGTGGCTGTCCGTGCCGGTAAACGATAGGTGGTGTACGAACCAAGGTTTTCGTACTGTGAATGAAACGGGTAATGATCCCCGAGAGCAAATGGGTATGATCCCCATAGGAACTTTTGTTCCTGACCATCGATGGAGGCTGTCTGTGCCGATAAACGATAGGTGGGTGTACGAACCAAGGAAATTCGTACCGTGAACTCAAATGATAAAACCTAAATTGGTAGCTTTGTCGAAATTATTATTGGTGTTATGAACTCAATTGTAAAATCTAATTGGATGAATTATTGAAAGTATTATTGGTATTATGAACTTATGACTGAAGGATGATTTGTTGAAATAATATAAATATTGTGAAGTCTTGTTTTGAAATCTTAAGATGATTTGTTGGAAACAATATTTGTATTGTGAATTCATGATTAAACAAATGTACTTGTGTGGTGATCATGTTGGGTGAGTATCTATATTAGTGATTTTCTCGAAATTATGTCGTATGCTCATGTTGTATGTTATTTGACTCATTGACATTGTTATGCATGTTTTGAGATTGGGAGTACATTCTATTGAGCTGTCATCTCACCCCAATTAACATCCTTGTAGATTTATCAGAGTGGCGCCGTGAAATCTAGGAATGAGTAGCTTAGTGATTGAATTGCTTAATTGTATTGCTTGAAATGTAAATTGAAATAATATGTTTGGTTGAATTCGTTGTTAAGATAATAAGCGGATTTATATGCTTCAGTTTATGTTATATAATGTTTCAACTATGTTTTGTCCAAAAGTAAATTAGCAAAAATATGTAAGCATAAGTCTCTTTCCGACCCGTAACGCTTCAAGTTCGGACCTCCATATGGGTTTGACCCTGTTCCGGAACTCGGGGTGTTACACCGCGAGCCAGATCCGAAATTAAAGGATAACTTAGCTTTCATCCACGGTGTACTTACCCTATATAAAGAGAGCCGATAGACTCAGAAAGGAGAGATCAATTTTAGAGTGTTGAGAAAGTCTTGAGGAGAGATAAAATTCTCGTGAGCGACTGTATTCTTGATTTCTTCCATTTCTTGTAACATTTCTGAGAATTAATCAATAAAAGTATTGTTCTTAATCTCCAAATATATGTTGATAATTATGGATTCTTGTGTGGGGTGTAGTGTAGGAATTCCTGCAACTACAATAACATATCAAAACATAATTACTTTGTAGTTTTGCTTTTGATATTGGTTATCAAAAATGGTATGTGGAACCCTCGTGCTTGACTCAACAGGTTGCAAGTCAATTTTGAGATTTGTAAGATCCTTTTCGTTGTTGTCCTTTATTTTTTTTCGTTTCTTTGTCATTTTTGAGACTGTTGATGGTGGATTTTCATTTAAGGCTAAAATTGTAAAATCCAAAAAATTATGCGCTAACATCTTGTAAAAGATAAATCCATTAATAAGATGAATACTTCTTCACTTTACTAATTCACCTAGAATGGAGCATGTGGCAACAATCCCAGTCTGTGAATTAAATACAACATTATTAATTAATACATAACCATCCTTGTATTCATGTACTCATTATCAGTGCGGCATGACGACCGATTGTTGTTCTCAGCAGAGAAACACCTACCTCCAAGCATTATAATGAAGCATGTACGAAATACATGTACAAGCTGTAACTCTCGGTGTGCTATACTAGCCCGATTGAGCATATTACTCTCGGTGTGCTATACTATCCCGATTGAGCATATTCAAATCTGGACTGACCATGTCAGTCTCAAAAACGATCACGACCATCCAACTTCACCAGCATGAATTGGATAGCTCAAATCAGATCCATGACCCCAAGCAGGTATTGGAATATTCACTACCGAACAACGCAGGCCCCGCATGGTCGGCCTCCCTAAAAGATTGGCATAGCTTGCCAAAATGTCCAGGCCAGAGCATTGTGGATGGAAAACCCTAAATTAGGGTTTGCGGCACATTACATGTGTCACAAAATAGTCTCAACCATCCATCTTCACAGGTATAGATGGAGGGTGTAGATGTAGATTCAAAGGGATCAGAGCATGTCAACACAATCACCGTGGGCCCGCCTACATACCTGACCAATCGGTCAGGACCAACCATGGTTGGTCATCCCAATTCGTGCGCCCGAACAAAGCATGACGCACGGCCGTGAAACCCAAAATTAAGGTTTTGAACATCACGAGCGTCCATTTTCTACGGCACGAATAAAGGGTCCAAGATTAGATTAAGCAGGTCCGGTGATACCAACATGACCACCGTGGACCCATCTATCCCTTCACCTGATCGACCAAGGCATACCATCCCTGGTTATCCCAAATTGCACGCCCAAACTAGCGTGAACACCAGCCTACCACCTACACGCCAGACCAATCAGCCAAGACTGACCAAGATTGGTCATCTTGGAATGCGTGCCCGAAGTTGGCACGATGTGTGGCTTTTGCGGCACCAGTTTTCTGTCGCAAATTGATCTCAACCACTCAACTTTTCCAGACAAATTTAGTGGCCCAGATCACACTTTCGTGAAACAATGGGGTATGGGGGCCTACACCGTCATGCCATCTACACGCATGTATGATCGGTCAGCCATAATATTATCCCAAGCTTGGATTCGATCAGGATGAAGAGTGGTGCTTGCGCACCTCCTACAAAACCCTAATTTCACCAACGGTCGCAGGTGAGTGTCTCAAAGATCATATCGCCCGTCCAACTTCGCTGGCTTGGTTATACAGCCCTAGTCAGGAGTTAATTAGTCAGTACGGTGTCATGGTGATCACCATCCGTCACTCTATCACACCATGTGGTCGGTCAAGGAAGTACTTGCTTGCTCAATCTCCAAACCATCACATGAAGTAGTCTGGATATGAGGATACTTTGAGATGCTCAAACATCGATGTTTCATACATGTTGGATACACTCGATGCAGTACCTGCATAGAATGCGCATGATACTTCACAAGTATCAACTTCCTAAATAACGTAGTTATTTAATCTAGAAGTACATGCTACTTTATGTGGGTCCCACGATCCACACGCTCAAGACATCAATCATGTCACAAACTGGGGGATACATGCTGGGGTATTGGTATGGCGGTTTACAGCGTGGAGCGCACAATGCGCCACCACAAGAACGTGTCAGGAAGTCATGGACGGTTAGTGATGATGGGAGAAGTGGTCAAGACTGGTCGTTTGACACTAACACATTACTCCACTACTACATCACTCCACTTTCTCCACTTCCCATGAGATACGAATGTTAGGCTAAAAGACTTGTATAAATAGGTTCTCCATCCTATTTTTCAAACAAGAACAAGACAACAGAGGCAAGTGTTGATACAATCGTATACAAACACCGGAACTGATAGCTTGCATCCTTCAAGACAGTTCAACTTTCTGATACAAGTCATATATAGCCAACACCTTCACAATCTCAACAACTTCTTCGCTTCCCTCCCTAAGATCAACCCCATTTCCTTCACTTTGTGACCGAAACAAGTCTGGAACGGCCATTTCTTAGTTTAGGCCGGATTTGCATAGATTGATTTCTCGAATCTATAAGCACTCACCGCGCAGTGCATTTTTTTATGGTTTAGATTCATTCCTCATCCACATACCCCAAATTACCAAAACCGGCAGGAGTAGTTTTCACCCATAAACTATTGGCGACCACAACGGGAGGTTAATCTCTCGGTTGCAAAGTCAATTTCTTCAATACCATTTAATCAAATTGGAGATGGTTGGTCTTAGGACCGCCTCGACAGTCTCGAATCCTGATGGTTCCTCCAACGGATATACCCCTCCTCCTAACGACGTACCTGACGGCATGATCAGGATATTTCCAACATTAAGAGAGCTAGCACGGGTACAGGAGATTCACACGCAGAACATGGAGCTAATCAAAGAAGTGGTAAACGGCATACTTGATCTCCTTATCAGGATGATGTCAGAGATGAGCGTTCCGGAGACCTCTACTCCGGAGAATAGTTCCCCTCATATCAACAGCTTTACTACGAACCAGAGACCAGCGGATCAGGAAGCGGCATCTCTAGTGGAAAGTTTGTGTGAACTTTTACACCTCTTGAAGAATCAATGGCGGATACGTTTGCTACAATTAATAAAATAGCTCTGGACATACACCTGACTCCCTTACTTCCGGAAGTCCTAGCTGCATCGGAAATATTTGTAAATAATATTATGTTTACAGAAGACGATATGATGGCAGAGGAAGGTCATAACCGGGCCTTACATGTTACCGCACGCATCAAGGGTTCAGAGTTCAGGAGGGCCCTCATCGACACAAGAGCATCTTCGAACGTGATTACTCTCAAGACTCTCAAGACATCCAAGGTTAGCTCATGCAAAATTGTATGGTAGCCCAACACAATGACGGACTTCGAAGGAAACCAGACTAGCACATACGGGTATGTCAATCTAAATTTGTCAGTAGGACTCGTTCAGTCGAAAGTGAAATTTGAAGTCATAGAAAAGGAGATGGACTACCATATGATACTAGGGAGACCGTGGCTTCATGATAATAAGGTCATACCTTTAACGTATAACCAGTGCCTGAAGACCATGCTGAATGAGGAAGTCATACGTATTCCTACATCATTGTCTCCATACGCGCCAATATGCGGAGTGGAACTATTTGAGCCAAAAGAAACTCCGTGGGGAAGGTCAGACAAAGTCCAATGCACCCCACTAACCACGTGGGATTCAATCCAGGAAGAAGGCCAACTTGCATCACTGGGGGATAACCACCATGACACACATTTTCTGACGAGCCATATATATTTATCCGGTGAAGTTTTAACCCATGCCCATGGCAAAAGGGAACGCACTTTCGAGGCAAGCCGTGATCAGAAGTGAAAGACAATATATCGGCGCCGCTGTTAGCAATTAGCAGAAGAGACTGGTAACCAGTCTCTCTGCCCAATTGAATGCTGCAAGAATGACGAAACACAAGAGGAGGTGTTGGACGCTCCGCGATAGCTATAAGATGGCACCAACTCCACAACTAACGAACTCGAGATTGTTAACATCGGGAATGAAGAATCACCTAGGCCTGTCTTTATCAGTTTGACTCTGTCTGTGGACGAACGTGCGAGTCTTGTCCAACTACTCAAGGAGTACCAAGATATATTTGCCTGGACATATGAGTAAATGCCAGGTCTAGACAAGAAATTGGTCATCCATTACCTTTATGTCATACCTAGATCCAAGCCAGTCAAGCAATCTCTGAGGCAATTCAGACACGAAGTGGAAGAGAAAATCAAGAAAGAAATTCAGAAGTTTCTAGTTGCTGGCTTCATCATACCTATCCATCATCCGACCTGGTTAGCTAATGTGGTCCCAGTAAAGAAGAAAAACGAAAAGATTAGGTGTTGTGTGGATTTCAGAGACTTGAACAAGTTCTGATCCAAGGACGACTTTCCTCTGCCTAACATCGACATGTTAGTATACGCCACCAGCGGACATGGCATGTTCTCCTTCATGGATGGTTACAGCGGCTACAATCAGATAAGGATGTATGAGCACGATGCAAGTAAGACAGCCTTCCGAACCCCTCTTGGAATTTTTACTATACTGTTATGACATTCGGTTTAAAGAACGCCAGTGCAATGTATCAACGTGCTATGACGGCAATCTTCCATGACATTATGCATAAAAAAGTAGAAGACTATGTAGATGATATTGTGGTCAAGTCAAGGGCTCGAACATATCACGACAACGTCTTACGGAAAGTGTTTGAGAGGTGTCGAGAATACAATTTGAAGATGAATCCTTTGAAATGCGCTTTCGGTGTCTCTTCAGGGAAATTTCTAGTATTTCAAGTAACTGCGGAAGGGATCAAGGTAGACCCATCCAATACTCAGGCTATCCTCACAATGCCGCATCCACGAACTGTGAAGGAACTCCAAAGTTTCATGGGAAAGATAAACTACATCCGACGTTTTATACCTGGTCTAGCCCAACTTGCCGCCTCATTCACTCCCTTGCTGAAGAAAGGAGCTAGCTTCGTTTGGACCGCAACCTAGCTAGCAGGAATATTTTCAAAAAATTCAATGAATACTATCATCTCTAGCCATCATGAAGTCTCATGTTCAAGGGAAGCCATTGTGTCTCTACACCGCCTTCAGTGACACCGCCGTAGGGGCTCTACTCGCTCAGTAAGATGATGAGGGAGTCGAACATCCCATATACTACTTCAGCCGAATATTGAGAGACGTTGACCTCAGATACCCCAAAGCGTAAAAAGCATGTTTGGCCTTGATACATTTCATTCAGAAGTTTAGGCATTATCTACTGTCTAAAAGGATGATACTCGTGTCTAAATCTGATCCTGCAAAGTTTTTACTTTCAAAGACGGTCCTGACAGGAAGGACAGGCAAATGGATTCTCCTAATCTCAGGGCTGGACATAACATGTACGTCACCTAGAGCTATCAAGGGTCAAGCAGTTGCAGACTTACTGGCAGCATTTCCTGGAGAAGGAACTACAGGGCTACATGAAGATCTTCCTGGAGAATTTCCAGACGTCTTTGTTTTGGAAGAAGAAGTATGGCTCCTGTATTTTGATGGCTCTGCTACCCCTAGCAGTAATACTGGAGGAGCGGGTGTGGTATTAGTCTCTCCAACTGGGGAAGTATTATCACATTCCTTAAAGATGGACTTCGAATGCACCAACAACTCAGCAGAGTATGAAGCTTTACTCAAAGGGTTGTCAATAGTTAAGCAAGCAGGAGTCACGCGTCTGGAGATAAGAGGTGATTCCAAGTTACCGGTAAATCAGATGAATGGAGTATACACATTGAAGGAAGTAACACTAACTCCATACAGATCAGAAGCGCAAAGGTTACTAAACTATTTTGCCGACGCAACCATAATCCATGTTGGACGCAGCAATAACAAACACGCTGATTGTCTGGAAACACTAGCTTCCAAATTGAAGTTTGAAGGTTCGGAAGAAACCCTGACAGTAAAGAGGAGAACCATAGAATCGACATGGCTATCACAATACAAAGACACCAAGACTGATGATTGGCGAACTCCGATCATTCAAGAGCTCAACAGCTCACTCTCCCAAGGAAAGGTCAGTCTCAAAACCCTGCAGAACTTCTTCATGCTTCATGGTATGCTATATTATCGAAACCCGGATGGTTCCCTGTCAAGATGCCTTGGAGATGATGAAGCACAACTACAGCTGAATCGTGTTCACAATGAAATTTGTGGACAATCACTGGTGGTAATGCTTTATCGACGACTCCAACGTCTGGGCTATTACTGGCCAGAGATGGAGACTCAATCCAGACTACTTCAGAAGTCCTTCTCAAATTGCCAAGCACCGCCACAATAATTGGAATTTTTTAATGTGAACCACACTAGGGACTGGAGAGAGCCATACATCAGCTATCGTCGTGACGGAGCAACTTCTGCCAATCAAAAGGATGCCATCAAGATAAAGCAAAAGGCCAAGCGGTTCGTATTCCATGAAGGGATCATGTACCGCAAGAGTTTCAGAGGTAATCTATTAAGATGCCTGGTTGAGGTGGAAATTCTAGTCATTCTGAAATAAACACACGAAGGGGAACATAAAGGGAATAGGAAATTGTTTCTCCAGATACACGAGAAATATTATTGGCCGACCATGGAGGATGACGCGTCCGCTTTTGTTCAAAGTTGTCACAAATGCCAAATTCATGGGAACCTTGTTCACGCGCCTTCCACCCCTTTGCACTCGATAAGCAGTCTGTGGCCACTCTACAACTTGGGACTGGACATTATCAGTAAAATCAACCCGCCCTCATCGAAGCAGCATGAGTACATCATAACCGCGATAGAATACTTCACCAAATGGGTATAAGCCATTCCCCTGAGAGGAACTACATGAGCAACAATTGTTGCTTTCATTAAAGAACATATCATTTGTTGTTTTGGTGTACCTAAGCATATTATCACTGATAACGGCACTCCCTTCGCTAATAAACAAGTACGAGAGTTACTTGAAGGATATGGCATTAAACATCTTTTCTCCACCATCTACTATCCTCAAGGGAACGGACAAGATGAAAGTATCAACAAGACGTTGATCCGGATCATCAGTCGAATAGTACATGACAATACTAGGGAATGGCATGACCAGTTACCAATGGCGTTGTAGGCATACCAGACGTCACCTAGAATCTCCATTGGAGTTTCCCCATATTCACTTGTTTACGGAACGGATGCAATTTTCCCGGCAGAGATCAAAATCCTATCAGCTAGGATTGAAGCGGCAACCGGGATCCACTGGGACGAGGATGAAGCCTCTAACTCTAGAATAACGGAGTTAGACACTCTGGATTTCAGAAGAAACAAAGCGGAAGAACGCACTCAGGTGTACAAGAATAGAATTTCCAGGGCATATAACAAAACTGTGAAATCACGTGTTTTCAAAGTGGGAGATTTGGTCTTGAAAAAAGCCAAGCACATCCAGCAAGACATGTCCGCACCAAAATTCTCACCAAAATGGGAAGGTCCTTACACAGTCACCAAGGCTTATAATACTAGATGCTACAAGATCATTAAGGTGGACTGAGGTAAGCTGAAAGCGGTCATCAATGGAAAATGGCTCAAGGCATATCATGCTTTACCATTGTCCACTATGTCTCGTGATGCTACAATGCAGATGTTTATTTTCATTGCATGTGTTGAATCATCAATTATATTCATAGATGCATTAATGAAAAACCCATTTCATCAATCAAAAACCAGTGTAATTTATTCCGCAAAGATGTTCAAAAGAAAACTTTTGACACAAACGTCAATAACAGTGAGGAAATACAGCTGAATGAGACTTAAAGGAGGCCATATAGCAGATTATAGTTCCTTGAGAGCATCATCTCCAGTCTATCTTGATATCTCTCTGTCCTTTTCTTAAAGTCATGTACTACCTGCTCTACCTTCTTTGATTCCGCATCCAGACCCTTCTGATCTTCTAAGATAGCTTTCGCAGCTGGAACAATATTTACGAGGATACCAGCTCGATCAACCTTGATGATATCAAGACGCTGCCGTAACCAACCCACATTAAACTCCATGGATTCGCAGGTAGATACCATATCCTCCCACTTTTTGAGGCTTGATTCGGAAACACTGTAGATAAAAATATTCTCCATCTCAGCAACCACGGGAAGAAGATAATTTACCGTGGTGACCAAAGCAGATGAACAGTGCTGGACCACATTCCTGGTAGCAATATGGCCGTACTTTCTCCATAACTTTGTGTACAAAGGTACAAACTGCTTCCGCACTAAGAATCCACCGACGTCTCGGTAGCTGGAAGATAAACATTTCATGCGAACATCGAATGAAAGACCTGCATTGGGGTATTCATGGGATGAGATACCCATATCAGCATCTTCGAGGTTCGAAGGGGTAGGCGTATTTGAGTTTTAAGGAAGAGGACTGTTTAAGTCGTCATCATCTATAACTGTCACACATGTTCCGGTGGGGTATCTATGCAAGAAGGAGAGGATTATTCACCTGATCATTATGAGGAACAAGCAATTGTTCAGAAAAGGAAAAGAAGATGAACTGGTATGATCTTCTTGACTCGGAGAACATGAGTCGGGGATTCATCATGAAACTCAGACATAGGTCGCGCACGCTTGACAGAAGATCCTGGGTGATACGAAAAAGACGATCTACTATTGCTCGACATGTTGGAAAGATAGAGTTTTCTGCAGAAAAATTTATCGGCAGTTTTAAACCCCACATACACACTGAAGGAAACCCTAAGGGAGACCGGATGAACTACAACGGAACTCGTCCGATGAATGAGGTCTCAACGTCGACCAGGTCGTACTTCTCCTCCAAACCCTAAACAGGACTCCCAGGGCAACACCTGATGATGTCGACCTATCCGGTAAATATGCTTTCACTTTAGCTTGGTCATTTCATTATACAAATTTGTCACCATCTCATGCCTACCCCACAATAGTGTAACCATTATGTGCTAGGCAGTGGACTTAATGTTGATAGTGGATTTTCATTTAAGGCTAAAATTGTAAAAGCCAAAAAATTATGCGCTAACATCTTGTAAAAGATAAAGCCATTAATAAGTGATGAATACTTCTTCACTTTACTAATTCACCTAGAATGGAGCATGTGGCAACAATCCCAGTCTGTGAATTAAATATAGCATTATTAATTAATGCATAACCAGCCTTGTATTTCATGTACTCATTATCAGTGCGGCATGACGACTGAGTGTTGTTCTCAGTAGAGCAACACTAACCTCCAAGCTTTATAATGAAGCATGTGCAAAATACACGTAGAGGCTGCAACTCTCAGTGTGCTATACTATCTCGATTGAGCATATTACTCTCGGTGTGCTATACTAGCCCGATTGAGCATATTCAAATCTGGATTGACCATGTCAGTCTCAGAAACGATCACGACCATCCAACTTCACCAGCATGAATTGGATAGCTCAGATCAGATCCATGACCCCAAGAAGGTATTGGAATATTCACTACCGAACCAATGCGGGCCCCGCATGATCGGCCTCCCCAAAAGATTTGCATAGCTTGCCAAAACGTCCAGGTTAGAGCAGTGTGGACGGAAAACCCTAAATTAGGATTTGCGTCACATTACATGTGTCGCAAAATAGTCTCAACCATCCATCTTCACAGGTATATATGGAAGGTATAGATGTAGATTCAAAGGGCCCAGAGCATGTCAACACAATCACTGTGGGCTCGCCTACATACCTGACCAATCGGTCAGGACCAACCATGGTTGGTCATCCCAATTCGTGCGCCCGAACAGAGCATGATGCACGGCCGTGAAACCCAAAATTAGGGTTTTGAACATCACGAGCGTCCATTTTCTCCGGCATGAATGAAGTGTCCAAGATTAGATTAAGCAAGTATGGTCATACCAACATGACCACCGTGGACCTATCTATCCCCTCACATGATAGACCAAGGCATACCATGCCTGGTTATCCCAAATCGCATGCCCAAACTAGCGTGGTCACACTTCCCAATTGCAAACTAATCTCGATCACTCAACTTCGCCGGGCAATTTGAGTGGCTTAGATCACATTTTCATGGGACAGTCAGGTATAAGCGTGAACACTAGCTTGCCACATACACGCCAGACCAATCATCCAAGACCAACCAAGATTGATCGTCTTAGAACGTGTGCCCGAAGTTGGTACGATGTGCGGCTTTTGCGGCACCAGTTTTCTGTCGCAAATTGATCTCTACCACTCAAATTCGCCAGACGAATTTAGTGGCCTAGATCACACTTTCGTGAGACAATGGGGTTTGGGCGCCTACATCGTCATGCCATCTACACGCGTGTATGATCGGCCAGCCAAAATCGTATCCCAAGCTTGGATTCGATCAGGCTGAAGAGTGGTGCTTGCGCACCTCCTCCAAAACCCTAATTTCACCAACGGTCTCAGGTGAGTGTCTCGAAGATCATCTTGTCCATCCAACTTCACCATCTTGGTTATACAGCCTTGGTCAGGAGTTAATTGGTCTGTGCTGTGTCATGGTAATCACCATCCGTCACTCTATCGCACCATGTGGTCGGTCAAGGAAGGACTTGCTTGCTCAATCTCTGAACCATCACATGAAGTAGTCTGGATATGAGGCTACTTTGAGATGCTCAAACATCGATGTTTCATACATGCTGGATACACTCGATGTAGTACCTGCATAAAATGTGCACGATACTTCACAAGTATCAACTTCCTAAATAACGTAGTTATTTAATCTAGCATTACATGCTACTTTCTGTGGGTCCCACGATCCACACACTCGAGACATCAATCAAGTCACAAACTGGGGGATACATACTAGGGTATTGGTCTGGCGGTTTAAAGCGTGCAGTGCACAACGTGCCATCATAATAACGTGTCAGGAAGTCATTGACGATTAGTGATGATGGGAGAAGTGGGAAAGACTGGTCGTGTGACACTTACATATTACTCCACTACTCCATCACTCCACTTTATCCACTTCCTACGAGATATGAGGGTTAGGCTAAAAGACTTGTATAAATAGGTTTTCCATCCTATTTTTCAAACAAGAACAAGACAACAGAGGCAAGTGTTAATACAATCGTATTCAAACACCGGAACTGATACATCCTGCAAGCCAGTTCAGCTTTCTGATACAAGTCATACATATCCAACATCTTCATAATCTCAACACCTTCTTCGATTACCTCCCTAAGATCAACCCCATCTCCTTCACTTTGTGACCAAAACAAGTCTGGAACGGCCATTCCTTGGTTAGGCCGGATTTGCACATATTAATTTATCGAATCTACAAGCACTAACCGCGCAGTGCATTTGTTTAGGATTTAGATTCATTCCTCATCCACACACCCCAAATTACCAAAACCGGCAAGAGTAGTTTTCACCCATAAACAGTGACATAAAGGGGGAGAAATATATGGAGTAAACAGGTGATGCTGGTATCAATTTTATATTGATTGGTGTCACTAGGGAAGAGGATAATTGTGCTTGAACGTTTATCTAACGAAAGAGGAAAAGCACAGACTAAGGGGGAGTAACATATCATATGATTGGTATAAAAAAGACGCGCGGATTGAAAATATACCTATCTCACCTTTAGGTGGAGTATGAGCTTTGTTATTATAATGTCAACAACGACATTTTAAGGATTGAATTAATGCAGGTTATGTGTTGTTGAATTCGGGAATCAAGCGTATGTGTAACAAATTATTGTAGTTTGTTTATCCATATGATTGTAAGAATTTTGTCACTAAAATTGACAAAGGGGGATATTGTTAGAGCATAGCTCGGTTGAACCCACCAAGCGTTGGTATGTCAAGTTTGATTGTCATATTTTAGTGAGTCGCTTGATTTAAATGTACTAGAGTCAACTTCGTATAAGTTAGCTTGAAAGTATTAGGATGAGACATTGCAAGTATTGCGAAGACTTGAAGAAGTGAAGAAGTACGGAGCTACAACCACAACATCATCCTTCCACTTGAGGTTAGTGATATTTTACTTGAACTGTTTCATTCCCTAACGTATCTTTTAAGTCGTGCATATTGAAAACATAAAACTGCGAAGCATGAACACTCTAGATAGACATAGTATTAAGGAATACAATATGAGGTTTATTTCTTAACCATTAAAATTTGTATATAAGACATCAACATAATCGTATGAAAGCTATTGTGGTTATGTATGGGTATGAGGTGAGGATTAATTCATCCTAGGAAGAAATGTTTTTACATGTGTTTTAAGGAAGTAAGTTCATGATATGTGTTGTGAACCGAAAAGGAAATCGCCAGGCGTTATTGGGGATGTTCTTCATTGCATATCCTATGAACGACCAATATGTGTGATTAGTATAACCGCTCATGACTTGTTTGTGTTCTTGGTAAAACTATTCACATGAAGCCTGACTTATGTATTTGTATGACTTATATTAGTGAAACCGATCTTAAGTAATCACCTGGGGTATGATCGGGTTTGTGTGTCTGACCAAATTTGGGAGAGGGGAACCGATCCTAGTAAGAGGTGCAGTACATCACAAGGGGAACCAATCCGTGTATGAGGTGCATCACGGTTTATAGTAGAAAGGGGAACCGATCATATGAACATGTGCAACACGTTTTTAGGCAAAGGGGAACCGATCCTATGGACATGTGCAACACATACAAGTTGGATACCAAATATATGTGGGGAACCGATCCTAGTACCTATTCAACTGAAAATTTGGTAATCTAGTGTGACTATACACAGTAATCACATGGAGGTAGAACCGAAACTTGTTTTGGTAGAACCGTTACACCCATGACTTGTGATTGAGTGTCACTTGATCAATCTCGTAGTTATTGAAAGTCAGATGAACTAATTCAAAACTTGTTTGGAAGTGTGGTAAATCTGTTTCAAGTGAGTAAGTATGAAAAATGACTTACAAGAGGAAAGATGTCGACATACTTTGAACACACGCATTAATGTGTATCTTTTATCGTTCAAAGATATTCCTTATAAATATCTAAGAAGGAAGCAAATCCCAAGATCGAATTTAAATAAGTTATGAATATTTTAACTAAGGTTTTTAATTATATATGGAAAATAAGAATTAGTAATGTGCATTTTCTAGTTAAATATTTTCCAAGGAGATTTCGATCATAAATTTGGACAGTGCATTTTCAGGAATTTTGAAAACCGAATTTGGAAAATATTGAATATCTTGAGAATATTTTCGGTTTTGGAAATTCCTTGGTGTCCAAACTTCCTTGTCTATAAATACTTTGAGTTTGCAGTTCTAAAAAACTAATCCTTCGTGATAGTAAACTTTATTTGTTATACTGTTACTAGTGAATCCGCCTATTCGGAGAGGAGAGTAACCTTATTAGGATAAATCTCTTATGGTCGCTCTGTTTAAAGTCTTCTTTGGGATTGAGAATCTCTAGTGCATACCATTGGTGGGAAACTAGATAATTACGGTTTTTCTTTAGTTTTTATATTGATTTGATTAACTAACGGTGGTTGAACTTTGATTGCACCTACTTTGTTTATGCTTGAGAATCTTCTCTTCAGATATAAGATTCACTCAAACTAGTTCAAAGTTTCGACAAGGATATTTAGACTATTGTTAGATCTAAAGATGATCTTGTGATAATCCATTGTTAACAGACTCCGTTCTGTATGTGATTGATCACAAGAGATTCAAGTAGTTGTGTGCATGTGTTTATTGAAGATCTAAAAATATTTGAAGAAAAAGAAGAGATAGAAGATTTCTGACTTGGTTTTATAATCTGCACAATACTTGTTTCGGTAATAGAGGATCTAATTATAATCGATATATCCTTGTGGTATTTTGATAGAATAGTGAAGAAGGTCGGCAACAATATATTTCCTTGGGATTAGAGGTATTGATAGAAAAATCTTAACGACTACCTTTTGGTGATTCAACATAAGATAGATCTTGGAACCTGGAAAAGGAGTTTATGTTAAGATAAACAGAAGAGCCTTTGCACAACTCATATCACTTGGTTGAAGAGAGTTGATACCAAACAGATTTGTTGTTCCTTTATTGTTTGGAATATGAACCAAATAAATTGGACCAAGTAACTGACTTGTTTACAGGTTGGATGCGTGGGACTACAGACGGAACTAGGTGAAATATAGGTTTAGTTGCTTGGTCTCAACTATACGAAGTTGGTTTATTTTGTATAGCGGCTTAATCCTAAGGGTATTCAATTCTGGATTAGGTCCCGAGGTTTTTCTGCATTTGCGGTTTCCTCGTTAACAAAATCTTGATGTGTCATTTACTTTATATTTCCGCATTATAATTATTTTATTATAATTAAATTAAATTGCACAAGCGTTAATTCCTATTTACTTGATATGCAATCCTATTGAGTTTGGTTAAGTCCGAACCTTTGTATCAAGTAAACACACTTCGTTGTTGTATTGTCTCGATCTCGTATCCATAGACAATCAAACGAAGTGTGAACCGATTTGTTATATTGTCTCGACTCAGTCTATAGACAATCACTTTCGGAATAAGGACTTATATGAAGAAAAAGTTATAGCTTGAGGTATACTTGGGTACCCTCGTCTTTTCATCATAAAAACAGCCACACCTTCATGGTTCATCATTCTTATTTCAACACCTTCTTCGCTTCCCTCCGTAAGATCAACCATTTTCCTTCATTTTATGACTGAAGCAAGACTGGAAAGGAATTTCTTAGTTTAAGCTAAAATTGTACAGATTGATCTCTCGAATCTAAAGTACCCATGTGCAGTACATTTGTTTAGGGTTTAGATTCGTTTCTCGGCGGCACACCCAATTTACCATTTTCAGCAGAATCAATTTTTACCCTACTAAAAATTGGCGACCACAATGGAAGATTGATCTCTCGATTGCAAAGTTAATTTCCCAATTTTCACTTCGATTTTCTCAATTTCAAAAGGGTCGATCTCAGGTCTAGACTCATTCATTAACCAGAATTCACTTTAACCATCGATCCCAACTTACCACTCTAGGATGTACCTCGGCCAGTCAAATTCTTCCAAAGCCACGAATGCTTAAAGCTCAACCACCATGGAAAGCATAGTAAAAATGCTAGAAGATGTCATCGCAAACCAAGCCGATATCATCAAGTTGCAAAATGAGATGTTTTGTTTCCTAAAGGGTATAGCAGGAAGGTTGTGGCAGGAACCAACAAACATTTGCTCGAGGAATGCCATCAATTTTAGGGATAACACAAAAAATATTGAATCCTTGTCTGAAGTCGTGCCTCCGCCAACGACAATGAAGACAGAGTACGTATACGTATCGAACGGGAGCAGAAAGAGAATAACCAACTAAGTTTAGCCAACGACAAGGAGCTGAGGTGGTTTTCCAAAGCTAAGGGAATCCAGGTGTGTCACAATATCTGTATGATAAAGGTAAGGAACTGGCTTATGAAGCTTTGTTGGAAAACCTATATCTTCAAACCCTCGCAGCAATTCAGAGAGTTGTCCAACAATCCGCAGCCATGACCGCTCTAACCATACTAAAAAGAGAAGCACCTAAAAATGGGGAAATCTACCAAGGCATTCATGAAGACGAGAACTGTGCCAATGACCCGGTCCATCGACCTCATATCGCTGTGACTGATGCAAGACCTTCGAGAGAAGTGACACTTTAATAAACTTTCTGCATTATATTTGTTTATAAAATTAAAATATCACAGGTTGTGCGTAGTTCAATCAGTTGATAAATCCGACCTTGTTTGTTGGATATAACTTGATTGAACCTTGGACATTGGTCTTTGGTACCGTTCAAGTTATTTCTCATATCAATCAGGCTCAAGGATTTTCGTATGTTCGATTTGCTAATTCTATTGAGAAATAGAGATAAATCTCTTTGAAATATTTCTTGATTGAGTCTCATTTTTAAGCTGGTTCTCTCAGAATTATATTGGAGTTTAGTCCATACAGATTACCTAACAAACTATTGGGTGAGGTTTCGCTTTTTCAATTGGTATCAAAGCAGGCAAACACGCTAAGACCTCATCATTCTATGTTTGTAGCAATCTGACTTTATGGACAGAAGTTATATCTTCATAAACGTATCGTCAATATTGGTTGGCTCGAATTACTTATGGTAGAAAATTGCTATGCGTGCCTTTCTACAAGCGTGTGGTTTTCAATCATGGGTTTGTGTGGTTAATGGCTATAATCCTCCAGTGGTTACAGTAAACGGTGTAACCGTTGCAAAGGATATTAGTGAGTATGATGCTCACGAGATTCTTGCTGCAAAGCAAAATTCTGATAGATTAAATGTTATCATTCATGCCATTATAACATATCTCATCACCATGTGACTACATGCATGAAGTCTAAAGATGCTTCGGATATCTTAGAAACCGTATTTGAAGGAAATTTCCCTTAGAAAGAAGCTAGGCTTCAAAACCTAAACTATGATTGGGAAAACCTTCGTATGGCTGATGGAGATTTATTTGATGAGTTTAATCACAAAGTGTATGAAATTTTTACTGCATCTTTTGCATTCGGTAAGACTATTCCTGAAAAGGACATTGTGATGAAACTTCTTAGATCGCTACTAGCTAGATACGATTCTAAGAAACATGTCATTGTTAAAGGAGATAACCTTGAAACCATTTTCAGGAATATTCTTGTTGAAAAGCTAAAGATTTTTGATCTTGAACTAAATAAAAGAGAAAAACTTCGTGTATCTTGCAATATTGTTGTTGCACCTGATATAAATTCTCTATGTCCTGAATTGATTGATTTGAAAGATGAGAATTGCTTTAATTCAACTCTTTCACTATTTGTACAACAACTAAAGAAAACTCTTAGACGGAGAAAAAGAAAGTCCCGTAAGAAATCGTTTTCATAAATCAATGAAATGGATAGAAAAATTCACAAAGACTATGATAATAGAAATTGTTCCAAGTGCTACAGATATGGTCATCATATCTCTGGTTGTCCCAATAAGGAGATTAGTGAGAAAACCAAAGAATGGATGGAAACTCTTGACAACTGTCCTGAGGAAGAAGTTTGTGAAAGTTCTCTCACCCACCTTGTTGAACGTCACACTCGTCTTTCCAACAGTTCTGATTATCCCATGATAAACACTCTAACTTCCCTATAAGAGAAATTGATCTCTTGACCAAAGATCTGTACTCAATGAAGAGTAAATTTCAACTGGAGAAGGAAGCATGGATTAAAATGATTAAAACTCTAGAATGTAACCTGAAAATATTAAGACAAGAAACTGTGATATCTTGCAACTGTGATCACAAGAAAAAGGATGGATTCTCTTTGAAAAATTCATTTAAACTCAATCAGAATACTATTCATAATAACATGTCTCTTTCAAACTCCTTTTGTAAAAAGAAAGACATGTTTAAATACAAGGGAACAATAAATCCTAAGTCTTCTTTGTGTAAAAACCAGGATCATCTTAAGATGAATTGCACACATGTTCTTGAAAAATCTTCTTCTAAAAGTTTACCTTTTCAGAAGAAGAAAATAAAATCTCATAAGAAATCAACATCACCTTCGAAAGAGGTTTTCAAAACCATTCATTGTCTGCAAAAATCGATAAACACAGCATGTAGAACTCTATGGAAAAGGAAGATGGCTCTTATTAGTCATTCCTCTGAAAAGAAAAATCAGAGACAAGGAATAAGGAAGTCTTCCCCACTTCTTGAGAAACCTCCTATTCCTTCACTAGATGGGATAAATTACAAGTTGTAATTAGTTTCTGAGATTGTTCTTGTTTTCCCCTAGACAAGAACTATAATCTCCAAGAGGGGTGTGTAAAGTTTCTATTGTTTCATAAAAACTACTTTTGTTTAACCCGGGTTTTTCTTGTGCTCTAAATTATTTTATTGATCTAAGAAATGTCTCTTGAGAATCATTTTGAGAAATTTGTACACATGTTCTGGGTATGTGTACGGTTTTGTCTAATAACGTCCTTTTGGATATCCAAAATTCTGTTTGGGTTTTGGTCAAAGGTCTTTTTGGGAACTTATTTCATATCTTCTTCTTTTTAAGTTTGAATATTTCATTCTTTGAAGCAAGCATTTTATTGAACTTTTTTTTATCATGTCCTCATCAAGCCTTTATAGTAAAGAAGATGATGTCTAGAATGTTGTCTTTCCAAATAAGAAAGTTTACTTTAATTCTTCCGATAGTGAGATGTGTCCTCTGATATGAATCCATCTGTATCTCATTTTGATAAGCTCTCACTAACTATGAATCTTTTTTTGGAAAAAGTACGTGCCTTGAAGAGTGAACTTGAATCTTCAACCAAAAGACTTGAGGACAAGATGGATAATCTCGAATCCAGGATTGATCTAATCAAAGATGAGCTTGATGAATATAGGGAATATGAGAAGAACCTTCAAAATGAATGCCTTTACGTACGTGAACTGTGCTTGTATCTCACAAATGCTTAAAAGTTAAGTCTATTATGTATTTATGCAAATATTGATAAAAGATAGAATAAACTTTTGAAATATTTCGCAGTATTGATCTTTCCCTGATCCACTTCTATGTGAAAGTACTGTATGGCTCCATAAGTTTTCTTATGTTGAGTGTTTCCGATTAAATTAATCAATAAGTTTTTTTTTTTTTGTGGTTAATTTATTCGAGTTTTTTGGATACAAATCCATGTGGTTTGTTAATGTCCAAAGAAATCCTTGTTTTCATGTAAAAGTAAGGTCGTTCATGTTGTTCTCTTGGGAATGGCATCAAATAGGGGGGAGTTCTTAATTGCCACATCTTTGTGGGGAGTGTGGCTGTGGAACATTATAAGAGTTATCTTGTATCTTTATAAACTCCTTCATGAATACACTAAGTTTCGACTATGTGAAATCATCAAAAAAAAGTTGATATGTTCTATTTTAGTCATGAATTGTATTTTTGAGAATTTCATTATGATCCCGTAGTTTTCATACCTTTGACAATTCATATTGACAAAAAGGAGGAGAATTATTTGGTAGTTCACACTACATACATATGGTTTACGGATCAGTATGTAAGGGGGAGTAGTTTTCATTGTGAGGTGGAAGTATTGACTAAGGGGTAGTGATACATATCACCATAGTATTATGTCAAATTTTTAATGCAATTGGACTTTGATTTTAAATAATAATAATAATATAACATTGTATAATAATGGTTGAGAACATGTGTTTTCTTATTGTTATGGCTATGGATCTTCAACAACAATGATGCTCAGTTGAACACGTTCAGAATCACTGGAGTACTTGGATTAGAGAAGAATTCAAGGAATGTTGAAGAGCCAATGCAATCAAGCTTGATGGATGAGAAGCTACAAAGTTCATTTATTTTGTAATCCATATGTGTTGATAGTTTTGTCACTAAAATTGAATAAGGGGGATATTGTAAGAGCACTGCTCGGTCGAACTCGCAAGCATTGCTATCTCAAGCTTATTTGTCAAGTTTAGTTGATCAAAACTATATACTTGATTTCTAGTCTACTTATACCTATGTCTCAGATTCAGATAGAATGTGTACTTGAGCTTTAGATTTCACGGCGTTCACCAATTGAAGAAGAAGATCTACTGAGGAGCTTGGAGGAACTTCATCAACAAAAGGTATGTGGAGACTAAAACTTATCTATCACTCAGAAGTGTATTCTATTCTATCTTCTAATGAGACTAAGTCGTATAGCTATATATACTTTTACATTATACACATTTAATATTTCGAGCTGAGTTTATCTAGCTTATCTATTTCTCGAAATATGCGTTGGAAGCTTTTTGCTTTAGCTACGTTCATCTTATTCTCGGTGAGTTTAGTTGGAGAAAATTTATTTGTTGGAAACTAAATATTAATTCAAAAGATGATCATATGAAATTACCTTGAACATCTTACATGATTTGTGTGAGACAATCATTTGATATTAACATGGGAAGTTTCGTATTAATCATTTGATCACTTGAAAATTACTTGAAGCTAATGGTATGTGTGAGATTACCATTATCGTCTTCTAAGGATGTTTCAATGATTGAAATGAGAGTTGAGAACAATTACCTGTCTGGATACAACACAGTATGCATACCTAGTATGCGAACAGTTTTGTCAAGATGCAGGTCCGGAACTCTTGTTTGCGTACCTAGTATGCGAACGGATTTGCCTGAGAAGGTCCAAAACTATCGTTTGCGTACCTATTATGCGGATGAGTTCCTGAGTTAGGTCTGGGATGGTCGTTTGTGAACCTGGTTTGCAAATGGCTTGGCTAGGCCAAGGTCCGGAGTTGTTGTTCACGTACCTAGTTTAGGATCACAGTGGTTAAGTTCTAAAATCGGTCATGTATAATTTTGATACTCATGAACTACAACATTTATGATTTAAGAAATGCAAATTAACTTTGCAAACCATGGCTTAATGTTCATGAATTTATTTTTGTATAAGTACTTTGTACGATTACGAATCAATCCGATTTTGATTCAAATTGTTCATATATATTTCTATTAGATAGTGAACAATTGAACAACTCTATTTGAAACACAATTAGATTCATTTGATTATGTTTCATTATTGATTGATCATCATATTTGATCTAGAAGTGTTAAATGAATAAGGCTAAGACAAAAATGTTCACATGGCTAACTTCGGTTAACTATTATTAAGCCAACTCAATATACACGTTTAGGTACGGTTACCCATATCTAAATATAAGTATATTTCTTTTGTGTGTAACAAGCTAAGGTCATCCAACGGTGGAGATTGATTGCTTAATTTCTAAGCATACTTTGCTTCAATCTTAAATCAGGATTTCATCTAATGGTGAATATTGAATGCTTTGTTACCTAGCTATCTTAGCTTTGATTATAAGCGACCCTGATTTAAAAGACTATATAAGGGAGAACTCTAGTAACTGGAAAACCTAATCCTGGTACTTTCCTGTATTCTAGTTGCAAACTTGAGTCAATTCTCCTTTAACCTAGGTTTTTCCAATACCATGATAGGTTAACGACTTGAAGACTGCATTTGGGATTCGTGAAGTAAGATCCAACTATTTTCTCTGTAGTTGCGTATTTTGATCTTACGTGTTCTATCTTATTAAGTTTTATCTTCTCTAAGATTTACTCAAGATTTATCTCCGATAGGTAAGATATAAAAAGTAATCACAACAGTTTTTCGTCTCAGACTCTTGTGATTCCGCAATAACTTTTTCTGTTAATCAGTTTGGTTATTGTGAGGTGATTGATATTTCTAGGCTTTTCTTCGGGAGTATAAGACTGGGTTATCAATAGGTTCATGTTCACCTTGATTTATCAAATGACAGAACAAAAAACCGAATAAAGAATAAATATATCTGTGGGAGATATATTTGTTTATAAGTCTTCGACTTTGGGTCATAGAAACTCTTAGTTGTGGGTGATATCAGCTAAGGGAATCAAGTGTGTAGAATCTGGCGTGGTTCTAGAGGCGTAAGGAATGCGACTGTACCTTAATCGGTGTGAGACTTGGTTAGGGCTCTACTACATTCCAGTCCGAAGTTAACTTGTAGTAGACTAGTGTATGTAACGGCTTAATATAATGTGATGTTCAAAGCTGGATAAGGTCCCGGGATTTTTTTGCATTTGCGGTTTCCTCGTTAACAGAATTTCTGGTGTCTGTTATTTCTTTTCCGCGTTATATTTGTTTATATAATTGAAATATCACAGGTTGTGTGTAGTTCGATCAGTTTATAAATCCGACCTTGTTTGTTGGATATAGCTTGATTGACACTTAAGCATTGGTCTTTGGTACCGTCCAAGTTATTTCTCATATCAATCAGGCTCACGGATTTCTGTCTGTTCGATTTGCTAATTGTATTGAGAAAAAGAGATAAAGATCTTTGACATATTTCTTGATTGAGTCTCACTTTAAGTTGGTGCTCTCGGAATTATATTGGGGTTTAGTCCATACAGATTTCCGAACGAATTATTGGGTGTGGTTGTTAAACCCCCGCTTTTTCAATTAGTATCAGAGCAGGAAAACACGCTAAGACCTCATAAGTATGTGTGTTGTATCAATCTGACTCTATGGACAGAAGTGCTATCTCCATAAACGTACCTCCGGTCTTCGATGGCTCAAAATACTTATGGAGAAAAATTGTTATGCGTGCCTTTCTACAAGCGCGTGATTTTCAGTCATGGGTTCGTGTGGTTAATGTATATAATCCTCCAATGGTTACAGTAAATGGTGTGACCGTTGCAAAGGATATTGGTGAGTATGATGATCACGAGAATCTTATTGCAAAGAAAAATTCTAATGGATTAAATCATATTATTCATGTCGTTATCCCAGGTCTTCAGCACCATATGACTACATGCATGAAGTCTAAAGATGTTTGGGATATCTTAGAAACTGTATTTGAAGGAAATTCCTCTTAGAAAGAATTTAGGCTTCAAAACCTAAATTCTGATTGGGAAAACCTTTGTATGGCTGATGAAGATTTACTTGATAAGTTTAATCACAAAGTGTCTGAAATTGTTACTGCATCTTTTGCATTGGGTAAGACTATTCCTGAAAAGGACATTGTATGAAAATTCTCAGATCCCTACCAGCTAGATTCGATTCTAAGAAACATGTCATTTTTAAAGGAAATAACCTTGAAACACTTTCCAGGAATACTCTTGTTGGAAAGCTAAAGATTTTTTATTTTGAACTAAGTAAAAGAGAAAAACTTCGCATGTCTTGTAATCCTGTTGTTGCACCTGATGTAAATTCTCTATGTCCTGAATTGATTGATTTTAAGGATGAAAATTGCTTTAATTCAACTCTTTCATTGTTTGTACAACAATTAAAGAAAACTCATAGACGGAGAAAAAGAAAGTCACGTAAGAAATCGTCTCCATCAATCAATGAAATGGATAGAAAAGTTCACAAAGACTATGATAATGGAAATTGTTTCAAGTGCTACAGATATGGTCATCATATCTCTGGTTGTCCCAATAAGGAGATTAGTAAGAGAACCAAAGCATGGATAGAAACTCTTGACTACTATCCCGAGGAAGAAGTCTGTGAAAGTTCTCTCACCTACCTTGCTGAAAGTCACACTCATTTTTCCAACAGTTCTGATTATCCCATGATAAATAATCTAACTTCCCTATAACAGAAATTGATCTCTTAACCAAATATTTGTACTCAATGAAGAGTAAATTTCAACTGGAGAATGTAGCATGGATTAAAAGGATTAAAAATCTAGAATGTCAAGTGAAAAGATTAAGACAAGAAAATGCGATATCTCGCAACTGTAATCACAAGAAAAAGGATAAATTCTCTTTGAGAAACTCCTTTAAACTCAATCAGCATACCACTCCTAATAACATGTCTCTTTCAAACTCCTTTTGTAAAAAGAAAGACATGTTTAAATACAAGGGCACAATAAATCCTAAGTCTTCGATCCTTGTGTAAAAACCAAGATCATCTTAAGATGAATTGCATACAGGTTCTTGAAAAATCTTCTTCTAGAAGTTTACCTTTTCATAAGAAGAAAATAAACTCTCATAAGAAATCAACATCACCTTCGAAAGAGATTTTCAGAACCATTCATAGTCTGAAAAAGTTTATAAACAGATCATGCAGAACTCTGTGAAAAAGGAAGATGGCTCTAATTATTCATTCCTCAGGGAAAAATAAATCAGAGACAAGGAATAAGTAAATCTACCCCCCCCCCCCCCATCTTGAGAAACCTCCTATTCCTTCACTGGATGGTATAAACTACAAGTTGGAATAGTTTCTGAGATTGTCCTTGTTTTCCCCTAGTCAAGAACTATAATATCCAAGAGGGGTGTATAGGATCATAATATCGCCACAGCAATACTCTTGCGAGATTTACAACGACAGTTCTGCGATCTCTTCAACAACACACTGCAAGTATCACAGAATGATTGAAAGAATGACGTAGCGGATGACGATAATAGAAACATGAGAAAAGCGTGATGGTATTTCGAAGCTTACAAACGTCTGCGAGGGTTAACATTACAACTACTGCGAGAATATCGCGAGTCAGATCCGAAAATAAGGGATAACTTAGCTTTCATCCACTATGTAACTATCCTATATAAAGAGAACTATTAGACCCAGAAGAGGGAGAGATTATTTTTGGAGTCCGGAGAAAGTTTTGAGGAGAGATAAAGTTCTTGTGAGCGATTGTATTCTTGATTTCTTCCATTTCTTGTAACATTTCTGAGAATTAATCAATAAAGTATTGTTTTTAATCTTCAAATATGTGTTGATAATTGTGGATTCTTGTGAGGGGTGTAGTGTAGGAATTCCTGCAACTACATAATGGCGCTAGAAACAGGGACTACAAGTTGAAAATTGTAGAAGAAGCAAGATTAAAAATCAGTATTCAAGTTGAAAAGATGATCGAACAAGTTGATAAAGTGGTTGAAGGAAAAATGATTAAAGCCAAGAAGAATTACAAGAAGTTGGAGTGTAATACGATAACCAAAACGATAATCAACCAATTCCATGAAAATATTAAAGGAATGATCTATAAAAAGAGATTTTGAAGGAAAAAAGATTATGACGGTGGAGAAAGTATCGCCTCTAAAGGATTGGGAAAAACAGAAAATCACGTTCACAATAACAGAAATACCAAGAGAAAGTTTGGATCATACATCTCCTTTGGTAATCACGGTATCCACTATACGAATGAACAAGGAAAAATCAACAATATCTGCGGAAGAATGGGCTGTGAATAAAACTTTGGTGGATATAGGAAGTTCTGTAGATATAATATTTTATCATGCATTTAAGAAAATGGGATACAAGGATGAAGAGATATCTTGTTCAGCATATCATATTCATGGCTTTGGAAAATCTATAACAAAACCTAAAGGAGAAATAGTGGTACGAATTCCGCTAGGAGAGATTGAAAATCAAGTAACATTATGTGTGGTAGATGTGGAATCACCATATAACATGCTATTAGGGTGACCATGGATACATGCGATCAAGGTTGTAGCGTCAACATTACATAAATTCATTAAATTTCCTATGCCCAGTGGAGTTGGAGAAATTAGAGGAGATACTGATCTTGTGAAACTGTGTTATCAAATTGAAGTAAAGAATTATGAAGGATGTGCAAAGTTGCAAAAAGCTCGCAGAAGAATGGCAAAAGAGGCAAAGAAAGAAGAAGAATTAAAAGTATACATGATAAGAGCAAAAGAAGGAAAAGGAATAGCCAACGAAATTTCGCAAGACGAAGATAAGCCTGTGAAAGTTATGAAAACATCAACACCAATGGGGGAACCTGAGGCCAGTTACATCGCAGCAGAACCAACAAAGGAAGTAAATATTGGGAGTTAAGAATAACCTAAGATGATGAAAATTGGAACGAAGATGGACGCAGATGAGGAAGAGTGAACCGTAAACCTCTTGCGAGAATATAAAGACATCTTCACATGGAGTATGGATGAAATGCCTGGAATAGACCCGACAGTTGCATGTCATAAGTTAGAAATTAACAAGGATGTAAGACCATTTAAACAAAGGATAAGAAAAATCGCAACAACATACCATTCCAAAATAGAAGAAGAATTACAGAAGATGCTTGATGCAGGAATTATAAGGCAGGCAAAGTACCCGTAATGGATTGCAAATATGGTGGTGGTTCCAAAGAAAAATATATGGATAATAATTTGTATATACTTTACTTACTTAAACAAAGCTTGTCCTAAAGATAGCTTTCCATTACCAGATATTCCTCAAATGGTCGAATTAGTAGCGGGAAATGATAGAATATCTTCATTAGATGGGTATAAAGGGTATAATCAGATTCCTCTCGCTGAAGAAAATCAAGAGCACGCCGCATTCTTTGCTCTAAGAGTGTAGGATCAGAATATTGTCACAATAATATTCCTGCGAAATAAACAATAGTACTGCGATACATCGATAATAAACGACTGTTCTGCGATACATCAATGATATTCTGCGAAACATCCAAAGATGACTTAAACAATGACGTAATGACTGAAAATGACGGAAACCCGGAGAAAGTGTGACATGTCTGCGATATATCAATAAAACCTGCGAAATATAAAGGCGGTGCTAACTGCGATTTATCGCAAGAACTCAGATCCGAAATTGAAGAGAATCTTAGCTGTAAATGAGCTGTCATGAGCTGTAATCCACTATGTAAATACCTATATAAAGGAGATGAATAGTTACAGAGGAGAGAGGAATTTTTGAGTGCTAGGAAAGTTTTTAGGAGAGAGAAAATCTTTTATCAAGTGTTCTGTGTTCTTGATTTCTGTAATTCCTTAAGATCAAATTAATGAAAAAGTGTCTTTAATCTTCCAATTATGTCATAAATATTGATAAATTCTTGAATAGGATGTAGTGTGGGAATTCCTGCAACTACATTTTGGCGCCCAGAAACAGGGAGAATCAATTTGAGAAAATTCCAAATTACAGTTTGAAGATTTGAAGAAATAAATAAGAATTGAAGAAATGGCTAGGAGAAGAATAAATACATCAGAACCACCAACAACAGTGAGAAGAAGTAAAAGAATTGCTGGGGAAGGAACAGGTGAATTGGAAGGATCTTTAAGGATCAGATCAGGAAGAAGTAGAATGAGAAATGGAGCAAAAAATTCAATCCAACCACCGAATCAACAAACACGAGCACAAGATAGAAATGTGGATTATGATAGAATAAGTGTGCATACTTGGAGGTCGGATTCGGTAGAAGAAGCGGAAAATCAAGAAGAGGAAAGAAATCAAGAAATGGATGGAGGATTAATTCATGAAGGACATGAAGTAGAAGATGATTTGAGACAAAGGATACAGGAAGAAATAAGATTAGAGGCAGAAGAATGTGCCAATCTTACAAGACAAAATCATGAATTAAGAATGGAAAATTTGAGGTTGCAAAACAAAAGATCGAGAAGCAGCATGAGATCAAATTCAAGATCATATAGAGAAGAAACAAGACAAAATATACAAAATATTGGCGAGAATTTGATAAATGATCGTTATATTCCACACGGTGAAACTTTAGACATTAGACATAATCAGGATGAGGGAGAAAATCAAGAAGAGAGAAGAAGAATGTTACGTGATGAAGAAATTCGAAGAAATCGCAGAATAATTGAAGATGATATTGAGAGGCATTATATTGAGAAAGTACATTTAGAGGGACAAAGAGAGAGATTGCGAGCAGAAGTAGAAGAACAAGAAATTCAAACAGCGTTGCGTCAGAATAATCACGATAATCGAGAAAGACGACGTGCGCAAAATCGTAATAATGATAATCTCAATGAAGAATATGAGAGAATTCGCAGAGACATAGAAAGGCAACGAAGAGAAATAGCAAGATATGAGGAAATTTGCGTAAAGGAGAATGAAAGACAAATTAACTTGCAAGAAGAAGAAAATCGCAGAAGAAGGCAAAACTATGATGTTGGAGAAGAAGCGCGAAACATCGCAAGACAAGAAAGACATGAACGCAGAAGAAGAGAGGCTGCGTTGAAAAGGCCAGTGGAGCAAAATTCTGATAGGAATGAACAAATCTTGCGAGAATTAGCAGAAATGAGAGGAAAGATAAATAACAGAAGAGAAGGAGGAAGAAGACAACTTGATGAGGAAATTGAAGAAGCTGCGAAAACTCCATTTACTCAAGAGGTACAATTAGGAGAGATACCTCCAAAATGCAATTTACCGGTGTTGACCAGTATATTTTATGGGACTACGTGTGTTGTCCAACATATCAAAGCTTATATTCGATGTATGCTACAATGGGAGAACCATGATGTCGTTTTGTGCAAATATTTTGCGTCAAGTTTAACTGGCGAAGCACTGAAGTGGTTCGAAAGTCTTCCCAAGAATACAATAACTTCGTTCATGCACTTGCAAACTACTTTCTTAGGAGCATACATCAGCAATAATTATGCACGACCAGGAATTGAAGATGTGTTTGGATTGAAACAGATAGTTGGTGAGAGTTTAAAGCATTTAACGATAAGATGGAGGACAATGTGTAGTGAAATGGCAGGAAGAGTAGATGAAAGATATCTCATTTTGTCCTTCATAAATGCTATGTTTGCGACAAATCTATTATACATCCAGGTTTTCAGAGTTAAAAACACAATCACTATGACAGAACTGCGAGAATTGCAAGAAGAATATATCGCTTTGGAGGAAAAACAAAATGAGATGGAGTCTTATCCAATTCTCGCAAGCACAAGTTTAGCCGCCGCAAATGGAAGTTTGTTACCAAGGATGATTAACACAGTAGCAAGTACTTCCCAAAATCCGCGTGAGAAAATGGAGACTGATAATCAACTTAAGATGGTAGCAATGGGGAGTAGAGATCAAGAGGAATTAGAAAAGGAGAGGAATTTTTATAATCGCAATAACAATAATAAGGTCCCAAGGTTTGATCAACCGCAACATACTTATGGTGGACAGAGGCAGAATTATTCAAGAGATCAAAGAGGTCAGAGGAATATGTGGGAAGACATCAAATTACCACCTTTAAATACTGGTATAGACAAGATTTGGGAAGCGATTATTTTAATGGAGAATATACCCTCACCCTGGAACATGGGGAAGGAACCACATCCAAACAACCAAAATCAAGAATTTTGTCCTTATCATCATTTTCATGGTCATTCTGTGAATAATTGTAGAAATGTGAAAAGAATCATTTTGCGAATGATTGAACAAGGAAAATTAAATCATTTTTTAGCAAGATATTTACAACCGCATCAATTGCCACAAGCACCAGAAATTCGCAGAGTTAATGTTGCAAAAGAAGCAGAAACATTTGTCATTGAAGTAGGAGCTACAGCAAAAAATCTATTTTGCAATTCAATTGTACATTCACAAAAAACGATAGAGGATTTCCATGACAATGTGTTAAGCAGAGTATTTGCAAGGGATATAGAGGGAAGAGAGGTGATGAATATTGCGAAGGTTTATCCGTTAGAAGAATGGAAGAAACAAGTTATTTCTTTTACTGCAGAAGAGATACCAGAGCCTGGGAAGATGCATGACAACCCATTGATGGTGAAGTTAGAGATAAATCCAAAATACAGAGAAGAAGAAGATGATGATGATGCAGCAAGTGATTCTTGGGCAATAGATAAAGTTTTAATTGACACAGGTAGCTCAGTAGACATTTTGTTTTATCATACTTATCGGACAATGGGTGGAAGAGATGATGAATTAATTCCTTCAACTTACAAGATCTATGGATTTAATGGCACTGCAAACAAGCCAAAAGGAGAAATTACTATGGAAATTCCATTGAACAAGATATCTTCAAAAATCAAGTTTTGTGTAGTGGATATAGATTCTCCTTACAATGCCTTAATTGGAAGGCCATGTCTCCATGGGATCTTGGGAATAGCATCAACATATCATCAATGCATAAAATTTCCAATTCCTCATGGTATTGGGATAATTAAAGGTGATTGGTTTGAAGGTAAAAAGTGTTATGAAGTTGACATTAATACTTGCGAAGAAAGGAATGCCCGAAATCGTAATTGGCAACATAACAGGAGGCAAAATCAGAGAGCTGAGAAATTGATGGTGGACAATATAGAGTTGCGGGGAAAGGATATACTTTAAGAATAGTTTTGTCCCAAAAGATTCAATGGCGATTAATCATACGAAGATGGGGAAAAGTAGAAACCTTCATTCTTCGCAGGAGAACAAACAAGTATAAGATAAATAAGTAAAAATAAATTGCGAATAATCATTCGTCACAGAAGAAAAGAAGTGCAACAATATCATGTTGCGAACAAATTAAAAACTCTGTTGTGAGAATTAAAAGAAAAGATCTGCTCAAAAATGAGAATTTTTCTATTAAAAAGAAAAAGATGATGATTTCTAATCATATAAGAATTTTTAATGCAAATGCATAAGAAGGGCGCAAATCGCCTAAAAATATATAAGAACGGGACGAAATTTTATGGCGTACACCTTAGTTCGCGGATTCTATTCCGTAAGAGGCAATGTCCTTAAAGTGCGTCATAAGGGGGTATCTCTTTGCATGGCTATGGGAAAGGCTATACCGCTGCTGGAACCTAGTCATGGAGATTTGGGATTATAGAAAATCCATCCTGGAGAGATAACTTGGATTCCAAATTATATAAGGTTATACCCTGGTTGGGCGCCCGAGAGTTTCTCCTAAGGAATGCAACGTATGATCAAGGCGCCGAGGTACACGGTTGAGCTGTGGGTGCCCGGGATGGATGAACCTACCCTGGCCATCCATGGAAAGTCTTGGCTTACGATGTGTTCGGCCCGAAGAAAACCCCACTTAGGGTGCAGTCTTGTAACTATAAGCCATATAAGGCATAAAGGACAAGGCTGCGAAAACAACAGGTTGTTGGCAGAACCGGATGGGAAAGTGCTAGTCTTGTATGGCCGATGTATAATCCTTGAAGGGGAAACCGAGGGGAGAGATAAGGGCGATACCCTCCATTAGGGAGATGTGTATCAAAAAAGACGGCAATGTCATGGGGCTTTATATTCGCAAGAATATTTAGGCCCGTCATATTGTCGCGTGATGAGACAAAGAATGTCATGGGACTTTATATTCGCAAGAATATTTAGGCCCGTCATATTGCCGCGTGACTGACCAAAAAGCCTAAAGAGAAACGTTAAGATGAGATCAATGGGTTTTTGCGATAAGATCAAAAGATGAGATAAATGAAATCAATAATAAGAGGAAATAAATCGCAAAGACGGCAATGTCATAAGTCTTAAAAATCAAAGAGAGATTAATCTCACAAGATGGCTTAGATTTATCATATTGTCGCAGAGATAAAAATAATGATAAGGCAAGATCAATGGATTATTACATGTAAAGTAAGAATGTCATGCGATCTTGTCGCATAAAAGTGGCACAATAAGACCTTTAACTAGGAAGGCGAAATAAGACCACAAGAGAAGTTATGTCTGCGAAGCATATAATAAATTGTTCGCAGAAATATTTGCGATAATTCATTTATCATATTGCAGATTAATAACAAGAGGCAAGTATGGGAACGATGTATAAGAACGATAAATATTGTTATTCATCATTATATGATAAATTCATACAAGTAACAGACAGATAGAGGCAAAAAAAAAAAAAAAAAAATTTATATATATTGAAAAACATCAAGAGTTACAAATATCTTGCAGAAAGAATGATATAATTTGTCACAGATAATTATCGCAAGAAAGGAAGAGAAAAATATAGGAGAAGATCAAAAAGAAGAAGCAAAACTATTGAGATTTGTCTTCACCATTATCTTCATCTTCATCATCAGTTCATTCTTTATCTTCGCTTTCATTCTCATCTATATTAGCCTCACTGTCAGAAATAACTGGTACTTCAAAACTGGCTGGGATATTTTCCAAAAGGCAAGGATATAGACTGAGAGGAAGATCATTATCTTTGCAGACTTTCTCAATAGCATTATTGCGAACGGTGAGAAGGTTACTACGCAAATTGGAGTTGGATATCTTTATTTTCAGTCTAGTGATTTTATCATTGCGGGAAGCAAGATTATTCGCAAGACCACTTTTTTCTTCTTCAAGTTCTGCTATTCTTGTAGAATGTTTTTCTTCAGATTCTGCGATGATACAATAGCAAGTTAGAAATTTATCAAGAATCTACAAAAAAAAATATAAAGATGTTATAGGAGCAATAAATAACCTTCTCTTTCATGAATCATTTCTTGTATCAAGGTTGCTTTCTCGGTATGAAGACTGACATCTATTGCTAAATTTTTCCTAGCATTATCGAGAATTGTCGCAGCCCATGAGAACTCATCATCATTTTGGATGAGAAGATGAGAACGGACTTGTTCTTCTCTTTTAAGAAGTTTAATATTTTCATTCTTAAGCCTATCTCTCTCAAGTTCAGTGTCAATAAGGGTATTGTGGAATTTTGATAGAGCTTCAGCGCCCTGAAGAGTAATGCGCTCTTTATCCTTCTCGAGTTCATTTTTCTTGGCTTTTAAAACTTTGATTTTTTTCTCGAAATTCATCTCTGCAAGTCTTTAAACTATTGGACATACTCAAGGTAGATCTATAGTCCATTCTCATAATGGAAACATGATGTTTAAGCTCATCAATGGATAGAGTGTTAATTTTTTTCGTCTGAATAGTTATTTAAAGCGTCATTAAGATGCTGAAGAAGAGTGGTTTCATCTATGGGTTCATCAAAAGAATTGAGAATAAGAGCTTCATCAGTAAGATTATAGGCATATGCAAAATGGTTGCTCAAATAAGCTAAAATAGCGAGAATGAAGAAAAGTAAAAAAATAAAAATAAAAATAATATTATTGAAGAGAAAAAAGATTTATACCAATAATTTGCTTGCAGAACTTCTCCTTGTCAACCAATTTCTGTTAGAGAACTTAAATTTCTACTTCAAGAGATTTGTTTTTGTTAAGGAGCTCAATGTTCCCAGATACTTCCAATTGTTTACATTTTTCGCGGAGAAGGGATATTTCAGCTTCATATTTTTTATTTTTCTCGCAAAGTGTCGCAGATTCAGATTGTGAATCAGTAAGCCTTTTCTGCGATATTGATAATCTGTTTTCTAGTTATGAAGCAACAGAAAAAGAAGCTCTAGCAGTCTGCGACATAAAAGAGAAAATGAGTGAAGATGAGTAAAAGATCTTTGATACTCATGATAAATGTAAAATTTACTACAAGAAAAATAAAGGAAAGGGGCATACCAGTGAAGCTAGCGCATGAATAAAACCTGGGTCGATAGATCTTGAGACTCCTTTAAAATCTTTATTATTAGTCAAGATCGAAGCATCGCAGATTTTCGTAAGATAATCGCAAGTACGAGTTATATCATCCTCACCAACACCTTACATAGGGTTACTAAAGATATTTGACAATTGGTCCATTGGAGTCTTATGATGAGATAAGCCCATTACAGACCTAATTCTTGCTGAATAAATATGTGCTGAAGTACCCACGGTAACATCATGGTTCACCCCATCATTTCCTTCAAATTCATTATCTTTTTCAGCGATAGTAGAAGTCTCTCTAAGTGGAAGAAGTGGTTGAGTATTTCTTCTCTTCTCTGGAGGATCATCTGTGGTTTGATTTTTGTTACGGCGAGGAGAAGTACCAGAGCTTTCATTTGAAGTTAATACTCTTTTGCCTTTATCTTTGGCTTCAACCACCGCGACAAAAGGAATCTCCTTGAAAACAATCACACATAAAGATAAGAAACAAGGGCAACAATATATTGTTAAAAATTATAAAAGAATGTTTCTTACTTCATCTGTGAAGGTTTTCAAAAAAATTAGGAGATTGGGATTCCCAGTACTGGCGTAGCTAGCCTTCATTTTTCCAATCTGATAAAAGATAATTCAATAAATGGTAAGAATAATATACTTATCTAAGTCTGCGAATAATGATTAACTTCGCGAGATATACCTCAGAATTCTTTTCAAGCCAATTAAAAACCCAAGGATGATAAGCCGCAAGATATGCAGGATTCGCAGGAAGGTTAAGAGTACCAGAAATATATGGACCTTCAAGGAGGAGAGGAAATCTGCACCATTTATCATCCTTGGAGAAGCGTGGACCATTGTTTCTTGTGGAATGATAGTCTATATCTTGCATAAGAATTTTATCCTTCGCAACTTTTTTATCCCTATTCAAACGAACAGCCCAACACGTGCTTTCTTTCTTCATTGGAATCACTTGATAATTCGCAAAGAAATTCTCCACGGTATATTTCGCTGGAATAATTGGGATATTTTCAAAATCAGGATGTTTCGCAGAACCAGGATAAAGGGATCCTTTACCAGCTCCACGGGAGGCATATTCAAGAATGAGACGAATACAATCTCCACTTAATTGGAAAATTGTTCGCGAAAATTTAACATGAGAAATAATCTCATAAAAAAGAGGGAGATCTGGGTTATAAAGAGGAATAGGAAGGCCAGCTTCTAATTGACCTAGAAAAACAAGGATCTTCTCATTAGAAGAAGGAAATATTGAAGCTAGATCAATGGAGAGATCAGAGTCTGAAGATTGATCAGGGATCTCAGAAAGTGTGAAACCTAAAGATTGAAGCTTCTGCTGGTGTTTTTTAAAAGTGGATTGACCTAATTTTTTAGCAGGGTCCATTTTTTAGTATGGGAACGATGATTTGGATGAAGAAGAATAAAGAAATTAAATTGAAACAGTAATAAATCCGGAATTTGCGGAAGAAGATGAAGAACAGAAGAGTTGCAGAGAAGAAATAAAAAAGAGCAAAGAGAGAGTAAAAAGAAGAGGGGGGGATTAGCGAAGAAGATATTTATAAGAAAAGAAGATTCTCGAGAACATCAATGCATTTAATGAAGAAAAGACATGAATGGTCAGAATTCAACGGTTGAAAAAAGACGTGTCAAGAGATAAATGGGAGAAAAAACACGCGTAGAATATCTAGCGATGGATGCAGAGATGTGTCAGAATGCAGGGAATATGAAAAGACAAGGAGTTGTGATAAATCAAGAAGCTTAAATTCTCATGATCTTTATCTTCTTCGCAGAAAAGATATGAGAAGAGGCAAGATGTAGGATCAGAATATTGTCACAACAATATTCCTGAGAAATAAACAACAGTACTGCGATACATCGATAATAAACGACTGTTCTACGATACATCAATGATATTCTGCGAAACATCCAAAGATGACTTAAACAATGACGTAATGACTGAAAACGACGGAAACACGGAGAAAGTGTGACATGTATGCGATATATCAATAAAACCTGCGAAATATAAAGGCGGTGCTAACTGCGATTTATCGCAAGAACTCAGATCCAAAATTAAAGGGAATCTTAGCTGTAAATGAGCTGTAATCCACTATGTAAATACATATATAAAGGATATGAATAGTTCCAGAGGAGAGAGGAATTTTTGAGTGATAGGAAAGTTTTTAGGAGAGAGAAAATCTTTTATCAAGTGTTCTGTGTTCTTGATTTCTGTAATTCCTTAAGATCAAATTAATGAAAAAGTGTCTTTAATCTTGAAATTATGTCATAAATATTGATAAATTCTTGAATAGGGTGTAGTGTGGGAATTCCTGCAACTACAAAGAATATTGTACTGCTATACAAAGATGCCTTGCTGTTTGCGAAATGCTGGTGCAACATATCAAAGAATGGTGGAGAAAGTGTTTGCGAAGTGGATCTATAAAAAATTAGAGGTATATGTAGATGACATGTTAATCAAGAGTAAAGAAGCTAAAAACCATGTGCAAGAATTGAAGGAGATTTTCGATCAAATGCGACATTTTAACATCAAGGTGAGTCCCGAAAAGTGTACTTTTGGAGTAGCTTCAGGGAAAATTTTGGGGTATATTGTGTCAAAAGAAGGAATACAAGTTGATCCAGATAAAGTACAAGCAATTCGCGATATGCTAACGCCAGCAACAGTAAAATATGTGCAGAAGTTGAATGGGCTTTTGGCTTCGTTAGGGAGATTCATCTCCCCGATCATCAGAAAAATGTAAGCATTTCTTTAATATACTCAAGAAGGGAACAAAATTCAAGTGGACAGATGAATATGAAAAGGCTTTTCAAGGAATTAAAGAACATTTAATGAACATATCCATCTTACAGAAACCGAAGCCAGCAGAAGAATTATTGATCTACCTTGAGACAACTTCGCATGCATTAAGTGCAGTGTTACTGCGAGTGGATGTAGGAACAGAAAAACCAATTTATTACATCAGCAAAACATTTAATACTGCAGAGAAAAATTATTCAAAGATTGAGATTATTCAAAGATTGAGAAGTTGAGTCTAGCATTAGTTTATGCAACATTCAAGCTTCGCATCTATTTTCAAGCACATAAAGTAAAAGTACCAACAAAGGTGCCAATTGAGTCAGTAATGAAGAATTCCAAAAGATCAGGAAGAGTTGAGAGATGGAATGTACAAGTAGGACACTTCGATATTAAGTATGAAATCCTATCTTCGCCAAAATCACAAGTTGTAGCAGATTTCTTAGCAGAGTTTCCTCTAGAAGATGATGAAAATGTAGAAGAAATGATGGAGGTAGAAGAAGAACATGGGTACCCAAGAGATCTATTAACAGAACCCAATAGGTGGGAAATATTAGTGGATGGATCATCAAACGGGGAAGCAAATGGAATTGGAGTTATCTTTATCTCGCCAGAAGGAGAAAAAATAGATTTTTCATACAGATTGGAATTCGCGTCCACTAATAATGAGACGGAATATGAAGCTGTGATTCATGCTCTAAAATTAGCAATAGAAATAAAGTTGGAGAATGCTAGAATTACAAGTGACTCGCAATTGGTTATTCGCCAGATAAAAGGAGAATACACAACAAATGAACCATCTTTGAAGAAATACAAGAAACTTGTTGAAGAATTGTCTGCGAGAATTCCAAAAATAAAATGGAGATATATATCAAGAAAAGATAACAGACTCGCATATGCTTTTGCTTTCATATCCAGCATGATGACAAATCCAGCTGCGAGATGCATAAAACATCAGACACTTATATCACCTTCAATCAATAAAGAAGAAGAAGAAGAAGAGGCAAATGTGATGATGATAGAAGGTGGCGAAGAGGAACCGAGAGGCAATATTGCAGATTGGCGAGCAGAACTTCATGAATATTTGGCGAGAGGAGAAACACCAATAAATAGATTAGAAGCACATAAATTAAAAAGCCGAGAAAAAAATTATGAATTAAGAGATGGAGTATTATATCGCAAATCTTTTAATGGACCATCACTAAGATGCTTGACACGGGAAAAAGGAGAAAAGGTGTTAAAAATGTTGCATGGTGGAGACGCTGGTAATCACAGTGGGGGAAGATCTTTGGCATATAGAACAAAAATGCAAGGCTATTACTGGCCATACATGCATGAGGACGCGAAGCAACTTTTAAGAAGTTGCGAAGATTGTCAGCGATATGGGAAGAAGATACATACACCAGGGGCCCCATTATCATCCTCAACCAGTGTGTGTCCTTTTGGAAAATAGAGGTTGGATATTATGGGACCATTTGTACCGGGTTCTGGACAAAGAATATATTTAATTATCGCTACAGATTATTTCACAAAATGGGGAGAAGTAAAGGCAGTACAACACATTCGCGACAAAGACATTTTTACATTCATATTTGAAAATATAATTTGCAGATTTGGGATTCCTGCACAGTTGGTATCTGATAATGGAAAGCAATTTGAAGGACATAATATTGAATTATTACTTAATACATTTAAGATTAAATGTGGAAAGTCAACACCACTATATCCATAGGCCAACGGACAGGCAGAGACAACAAATAAGATAATTACATATATATTGAAGAAGAAATTAGAAGGACACCACAGGGCATGGTGCGAGCAAGTGCATAATGCAATATGTGCTTACAATACAACTAAACGGGAAACTACTGGAATGTCACCTTTTTGTTTGACATATGGGGTTAAAGCTATGATACCAACAGAAGTTGCTATTCTAACAACAAAAAGAGAGGCCTGGGAGAAAAATCTTAGTGATGGTATGATTCTAAATAAACTTGATGAGTTAAAAGAGAAGAGAGAAACAACTTTACAACATATGGAAAATTATCAGCGGAGATTAGCTCGCGAGTATAAAAAACGTGTCAAAATACGTGAGTTCCAACCGGGTGATTTAATGTTGCGAGAAACACCAGGTTATCAGCAAGAAAATGGTGGAAAGCTGGAGAGAAAATAGGATGGACCGTACATCATTAAAGAGATAGTTGGAACAGTGGCATATAAATTGATGGATCCAGGGGGTTGATACGTTGGTCAAAGACTTGGTAGACCATGGAACAGACTATATCTAAAAAGATATTACCAATAACAAATTTTGAGAAAGCTTTATATCGCAGATTTCTACCTCAGTTGCAAGAGTATTCAAGATTATTTTATCGCAGCTTTTTACCGCAGTTGCAAGAGTATTCAAGATTATTTTATCACAGCTTTTTACCGCAGTTGCAAGAGTATTCAAGATTATTTTTATCGCAGCTTTTTATCACAGAGCGAGGTTATTCAAGATTACAATAAGAAACAAAAAGTTATTATTTCGTTACTTCATAAGATCTTTGATTATATCACAAAGGAAAGAGTCAATGATTATTTCGCATAGATATCTCACAATGAACTGAAAGAAATGACAGAAATGGAAGAATAAATGAAAGAATAAAGAAACGCGGAAAATTTCGCAGAAACGCGAATAACATTTCACAGAGACATTAGAATGGGACGAACCTTTATGGCGTACAACCTAGTTCTCGAATAAAATTTCGCAAGAGGAAAATGTAAGACCTAAAGTACATCATATAAGGTGGGATCTGTTTGCATGACTCAGGGATAAGGTTATACCGCTGCTGGAACCTGGGTCATGAAGATGTTGGGGTTAAAGAAAACCTATCCACGAGAGATACTTTGGATTTCCAACTATATATATTAACAGTTGGACGACCGAAGGTCTCTTCTAAGGAGTGCAAAGTATGACCAAGGCGCCGAGGTACACGGTTGAGACAAGGGTGCCCGGGGCGTATGAAACTACCCTAACCATTCTTGGAAAGTCTTGGCTATGATGCACTCGGCCTGAAGAAAACCCCATCTAGGGTGCAGTCTTGTAACCATAAGCCACATAGGAAAAAGGGATAAGAGGCTGCGAAAATAACTGGATGTTGGTAAAACCGGATGTGAGGAGTTAGTCTTGTATGACCGATGTACGCCTCCTTGAATGGGAAACCAGAGGGAAGATAAGGGTGGCACCCTCCAATAGGGAGATGATAAGTGTATTAAGACGCAAATGTCATGAGGCTTTTTACTCACGGGAGTATCAAGACTTGTCATAATTGTGCAATAAATATACAGAGGAAAAAAGCCATGAGAAAAAGATAAGATGAGATAAATGGGTTTTTACATGAAAGTGTAAAGACGTCCTGCGATTTCATCGCAATATGGCAATGTCATGGGGCTTTGTTCTCGCAAGAAAACTAAGACCTGTCATATTGTCGCAACAAAATGACAAAATATGGATAAGGCAAGATTAATGGGTCTTTACATGCTAATATAAGGACGTCCTGCGATTTTGTCGCAAAAACAAAGATTGGCAAAATAAGACCTTTACTTAGGGAGGCAAAATAAGACCAATAGAATAATCCCACACATTAATAATTTCATTTTTCTTTTCAGAATGCAGGAAATATTTGTTCATTCCAAGAAAGATAGTGAGAGGCAAGTATGGGAATTGATAAATAAATTATCATTATCTTTCTCGCGAATTCTTCAAAGTAACAGAAGCATAACTAAAATTCAAAGTTGTGTAAAATTACATCACTTGTGAGAAAAGGAAAAAAAGAGAAAATAAAAGCATCACTCAACTATTAGTTTCACCAACTTCAACATTAGCTTCGCCCATGATACTTCCTTCGCCAATATGCTCCTTGCTATGATTATCTCGATCCTATTCTTCATTGGGTTTCTTGCCAACTGTTGCTTCACCGCCAGTAACTGTTTCTTCATGAGGGATTTTTTCTTTATCTACTGAATCTTCTTGAGAATTATATTCTTCTTCACTTTCATATTCAAGATCAGCATCAAGGGGATGAGGAATTTCATCATCACCTACATCTAGAGGCTTGATTGATATAGTAGGAAGAGAGTTTGCCAACAAAGCTTCATTCACAAGAACTTCAGCGCTAAGATGAACTTTGCAAAGGAAATCCCTATCGCGATTCCTAATCTCCATGTCTTTGAAGTATTCAAGATAATCATATTTTCTCTCTGCACGATCGCGAGAATGAACAAGACGAGCAGTAAGCAATCCATTTTCCTCCTATTGAGTTATTCTTATTACTCTAGGTTCCTTTTTCAATGGATTCTTCTTCCTTCTGCTCATTGAATTTGCCTAAAGATGTCATTGATAAGGTGGTATATTGCAAACTCGATAAAGAGAAGGAAACTCTTGTTGATAATGAAGGTTTCCTTCCTCAATCCTCTGAGTCACTTTCTGATATAGAGGAGATTGAAGAGATTTCATCAGATGTAGTTCTCGACTTCTTGAAGGAATTTGAGAAAGCAGCAACTTGTTGGTACAATGAAGAGTCTTGATGTGGTAAGAACTGAGTTGAAAAAGGTTAAGTCTGACCTTTCTCTTATGAAAACCCGTGTTAGAGAACTCCATAATAAGGATATCCTATTCAAAGGTACAGAGGATGTTGCGATTCACAAGCTCCAAGACCTTAAGACTCAAGAAGGTCCTGAACTGTCTATTTGACTTTAGTTCTCTGTGGCATGGAGGTTTTGTTTAGCTTGTTTTTATTTTTGTTAATCTAGTAAATCTTCTATTTTTTCTCTTTTGTTTAGAAAAATAACTAATGTTTTGGAATAACCATTATTGTGATTACACATAGCTATATCCAATGATTCTCATCTTCTTGTTTTTAGATTTTTTGGATTAAAAATTCTAAGTTTGTTTGGAAGATGATGGTTTCAGTATTATTCTTTACGGTTTTATACAATGCAATATTTTGATGGGATATGTGTGTTTACGTCCGTGAACTTGATTGTCCCATATTTTGTCAAAAGCAAAGTCGTTCGTGAATTGATATGCAAATATTTATAAAAGGATGAATGGACTTTTGACAAACACAAAAGTTAATCCTATATGGTCAATTATTGATGTAAGATAGGTTAAAATCTTTTGTGATTCAAGGATTATGTCTATTGTGTGTCATTTTGCAAATAGTGATGGAAACATAGAATGAATCCTTGTGTTATCCATGGTATACATCTTTATTGATCCATATTATTATGTATTACCGTGAAGGCTCCATTGTGTGTCTTATGTTGAGAACGATACGACTAAGTCGATTCCTTATTGGCATGGTTGGTTGTTCCATGAGTGCTATATGTTGAGCATTAAGAACTAAATTAATCAACTTGTGTGGTTATTTAGTTTGTATTCCATAAGTTTACTTATGTTGAGTACATGTACGGTTAAGGTTGTCATATCCTATGATAATCTTAGTCGGGGTTCCATAATCTCTTGTGTTGAGCCCAAATGAACTAAATCAATCAACTTGTGTGATTATTTAGTTAGCACTCCATAATTTTTTTTTTTTGAGCATCTCTTTGAATGGGTTGGTTATTTCATGATTAACTTAGTCATTGCTCCATAGATTTTATTATGTCGAGTATTGCCAATTAAATTGATTACTTTTGTGATTAGTTTAATTGAGTAATCCGGTTAGATTAATTATGGGTTTACTCATGAGTAATCTAATCGATGTATTAAGTCTCCATAAGTTTTCTTGTGTTGAGCATATTTAGTCAAATTAATCTTGGTTCGCTTTGGTTAATTTGATTGAATATTTCTTGTTGGATTCCAAATTCATACTTATATGCAATTTGCTGAGTCTAAAGAAATCCTTCTTTTCTCTTAAAATTAAGGTCGCTCTTGTTGTTCCTTTGGGAATGACATTTTATGGGGGAGAGTTCTTTTGAACTTGTGCTTAATTGTCAAATCTGTGTGGGGAGTGCGGCTGTGGAATATTATAGGGGTTATCTTGCGTCTTTATAAACTCCTTGATGAATGCATTTAGCTTCGGCTTTATGATTGCATCTAAACAAGATGATATACATTTACCTTTGGTCATGAAATGTATCTTACGGAAATTTCATTAGGATCCCGTTCTTGTACCTTTGACAATTTTATTGACAAAAAGGGGGAGAATTAATTGTAGTTCACACTACAAATACATATGGTTTTCGGATCACTATGTAAGGGGGAGTGGTTTCCATATGATATGGAGTATTGACAAAGGGGGAGTGAAGTATCACCATAGTATTGTTGTTGAAGTTGTGATGCAATTGGACTTTGACGCTGTGTAACGATACTATGACACTATATAACAATGATTGAGAACTCTTGTTTTCTCATTGTTATAGCTATGGATTTTCAACAACGATGATGCTAAACTTACAACCTTTGGGATCATTGGAGTACTTGGAAGTGACGAAGATTTCAAGTAATGTTGAGAATTGGGCATGTGGAATAGGAGCTATAAAAGTTTATTTATATATATTTTTGTATTCCATATGTATTAATAGTTTTGTCATTAAAATTGACAAAGGGGGATATTGTTAGAGCATTGCTCGGTCGAACTCGCATGCGTTGCTATCTCAAGCATGTTGGTCAATGTTAGTGATCAAAACTATAAAGTCTTGATTTCTAGTCTACTATAGCTAAGGTCTCGGACTAGGAGAGAAAGTGTAGTTGAGATCAAGAACTCCATGGAGATCATCATACAATACGAAGTACTACTCAAGGAACCAGTGGATCTTCATTTTCTAAAAGGTATGTGGAGACTTGAACTTATCAATCACTCAAAAGTCTATCTACTCTATCTCCTATCTTGAGACAAAAGTCATTTTACTATATTGACTAAAGATATGCACATGTGACATTTCGAGCTGAGTATATCTCGCTTATCTATTTCTCTAAATGTGTGTTGGTAAAGCTTTCGATTTAGCCAAGTTCATCTTTGCCTAGTGAAGAAAGTCATGTTATGTTTCAATCACTTTGGAAATTGCACTGACGAAAACTAGTTTGTGAATAACAACTATATGACGTCCTCCGAGAATGTTTCAACGATTGAAAGAGTTTAGATAATATAACTATTGGAGGATATAAACATTGTTGTGGTAACACATATATGTATTAGTCCATAGCACTTGAACCGAAGTTTGCGAACTTTGTTGATCAAGTGAAAACCGGAACTTGAGCAGTCAACCCATTTCGCGAACGCAGTAGTTGTCAAACCCGAGAATTTATGCTAGAGTTATAGATCGGTTTCAGTCCGCGAACTGACGGAAGTTCTCTAACCTGAGAATTTCTACTGGAGTTTGTGAACTCCAATTGGTTATGTGAGTCCGCGAACCCAGGTCGCGAACTTGAGTGGTTATGTCTAAAAACGATGTTCGTGAACTTACTTAAATTATCTAAGGAATGTTATTGCAAACCGTGGCTTTATAGTTCATGAATCGATTCGAGTGAATCACATCGTTTTTGCTTCAATTGTGTCTTGTGTATTATATAAGATCTCATAGCAATTGAACAACTCTCTAACTAGTTCATTTGAGTCATTTGGACTAGTTATAGTGAAGAAGAATATGGTTGATATGAAAATTATCATTTGGCTAACCATTTGGTTGACTAATATTGAACCAACTATTGTACACGTTTGGGTACGATTACAGAAACCCAAAATCGTCAAGTATATGTGTGTATGGCAAGCTAAGTTTTCGATATAACGGTTGAAAGATATTATTAGCTTGTATCTAATCAGGTTTTCATCTAACGGTGAATATTGAATGCTTTGTTACTAAGCTAACATTAATTGCAAACCCTGATTTGAAAGACTATATAAGGGAGAACTCTAGCAACTGGGAAACCTAATCCCCACACATTCTGTGTGATACTAGTTTGCTAAGCTAGAGTCAATTATCCTTTAACCTTTGGTTTTCTTCTTCTAAAACCAGGTTAACGACTTTAAGACTTTATTGGGATTGTGAAACCAGACCGATACTACTTTTCTTGTAGTTGTGTGATCTGATCTTGTTGTTTCTATTGTACGAGTACAACTGTAATAATTGGATTGAGATTTCTATCTTTGATAGGCAAGATATAAAAGTTATCACAAACATCTTCGTCTCATTGTTTGTGATTCCACAATATCTTTTTTCGATGCGTCGATTAAGACTATTGTGAGGTGATTGATAAAACTGAGATGTTCTTCGGGAATATAAGTTTGGTTTTATTGATTGGTTCATGTTCACCTTGATTTATCAAAATACGGAACAAAACTCATAGGTTTATTTGTGGGAGACGAATTTATCTATCTTGTAGACTTTTTTATGTGAGACAGATTTGTTTGCTAAAGTCTTCGACTTTGGGTCGTAGCAACTCTTGGTTGTGGGTGAGATCATCTAAGGGAATCAAGTGTGCAGTATCCTGCTAGGATCAGAGGCGTAGAAGCATGACTGTACCTTGGATCAATGTGAGATTGATTGGGGTTCAACTACAGTCCAGACCGAAGTTAATTTGGAGTAGGCTAGTGTCAGTAGCGGCTTAATACAATGTATGTTTAATCTGGACGAGGTCCCGGGGTTTTTCTGCATTTGCGGTTTCCTCATTAACAAAATTCTGGTGTCTGTGTTGTTTCTATTCCGCATTATATTTTGTTATATAATTGAAATAATACAGGTTGTGCGTTATTCAATCGATTAGAATATCCGACCTTATTGGTTGTTGATTTAAATCGATTGACACTTGGATATTGGTCTTTGGTACCATCCAAGTTATCTCTCTTTGATTAGACTCGCGAATCACATTTGCTTGAGTAAATCAAATCGAGAGATTGAGATAATAACTCCTTGAGATATTTTCTATTGATTGAGTCTAGTTGATTCTCTAGAAAACAACTCGGAGTTTTCCATACAGATTGCTAATCGAAATATTGGGTGAGGTTGTTAGACCCCCGCTTTTTCAAGGTACGTAGTTGATTTTTGGTTTGCTAAACTATTTGGGAAAATTGCTTCGGGCAATTATTTCTTTGGTAACATATCAAAACCAAATTACTTTGTAGTTTCGGTTTTGATATTGGTTATCAAAAATGGTGTGTGGAACCCTCGTGCTTAACTCTATAGGTTGCAAGTCTATTGAGATTTGTAAGATCCTTTCGGTTTGTCCTTTATTTTTCCGTTTCTTTGTCATTTTGTGACAAAAAGGGGGAGAAATATATGGAGTAAACAAGTGATACTGGCATTGATTTATATTAATTGGTATCACTAAGGGAAAAGGACATTGGTGCTTAAACGTTTATCTAACGAAAGAGTAAAAGCATAGACTAAGGGGGAGTAGCATATCATATGATACGAATAACAAAGTCGTGCGGATTGAAAATCTACCTTTTAGGGGGAGTATTAGCTTTATTATTATAATGTCAACAACGGCATTTACGGATTGAATGTATACATGTTATTGTTCTGTTGAATTCGGGAATCAAGCGTATGTGTAATGAATTCTTGTAATTTATTTATCCATACAATGAAAGAGTTTTGTGACTAAAATTGACAAAGGGGGAGATTTTTAGAGCATTGCTCGGTTGGACCCACCAAGCGTTGGTATGTCAAGTTTGGTTGTCATATTTTAGTGAATCAAAACTCATTTAAAGAGTCGCTTGATTATGTATTAGAGTCAACTTCGTATAGGTTAGCTTGAAAGTATTAGGATATGAGACATTACAAGTATTGCGAAGACTTAAAGAAGTGAAGAAGCAAGGATCTACAACGACAACATCATCCTTCCATTTGAGGTTAGTGATATTTGACTTGAACTGTTTCATTCCTTAACATATCTTTCAAGTCGTGCATATTGAAAACAAAACTTCGAAGCATGAACACTCTAGTTAGACATAGTATTAAGGAATATAATACGAGGTTTATTTCTTAACCATTAAATTTTGTAGATAAGACATCGACATAATTATTTGAATGCTATTGTGATTATGTATGGGTATGAGGTGAGGATTTCATCCTAGGAAACAATGTTTTACATGTGTTTTAAGGAAGTAAATTCATGAACTTGTTTTGTGAATTGAAAATGAAATCGCTAGGCATTATTGGTATTGTTATTCATTGCATATCTTTTGAACTACCAATATGTGTGATTAGTATAACCGCTCACGTCTTTTTTATGTTCTTGGTAAAACTATTCACAAAGGCCTGACTTTTGTATTGGTATAACTTTTATTAGTGAAACCGATCTTAAGTAATCACCTGATATGGTATGATCGATTTTGTGTTATTGGTATGACCGACTCTAGGTAAAGCAGAACCGATCCTAGTAAAAGGTGCAACCTTTCACAAAGGAGAATTGATCATTGTATGAGGTGCAACAAGTTTTTAGCAGAAAGGGGAACCGATCCTATGGACATGTGCAACACATATAAGTTAAATACCATATATATGTGGGGAACCGATCCTAGTACCTAGTCAACCGAACTTTTGGAAATCTAGTGTGACTATGCACAATACTCACATGGAGGTAGAACCGAAACTTGTTTCAGTAGAACCATTAAACCCATTATTTGTGATTGAGTGTTCTTGATCAATCACATAGTTCTTGAAAGTTAGATGAACCAATTCTAAACTTGTTAGGAAGTGTGGCAAATCAGTTTCAAGTTTGTAAGTACGAAAGAGGACTTACAAAGTAAGGATGTCGACATACTTTGAACACATGCAATAACGGTTATCTTTTATTGTTCAAAGTTATTCCTTAATAGATAAAGGAAGAAAATCCCGGATCGAAAAGTAAATAAATTAAGAATCTTTTATTTAAGGTTTTTAATTTTATTTTAGGAAAATGAGAGTTAGTAATGTGCATTTACTAGTTGAGATTTTCCAAAGAGATTTTCGGTCAATATTTTGGACAGAGCATTTCCAGGAAATATGGAAACCATATTTGGAATTTTATTGCATATCTTGAGAATATTTTCGGTTTTGGAAATTCCTTGGGGTCCAAACTTCCTTGTCTATAAATACTTGAAGTTTGCATTTCAAGCAAATTAATCCTTCATGACAGCAAACTTCCTCAGTTGTGTTGTTACTGGTGAAGCCGCCTATTCGGAGAGGAGAGTAACCTAATTAGGCGAAATCTCTTACGGCCGCTCAGTTTAAAGTCTTCTTTGGGATTGAGAAGCTCTATTAGTACCGTTGGCGGGAAACTAGATAATTGCGGTTTATCTTTTTTTTTCGATTGATTTGATTGACTAACGATGGTTGAACTTTGATTGCACCTAGTTTATTTATACTTAAGAATCTTCTCTTCTGATATAAGATTCACTCAAACTAGATCAAATTTTCGACATGGATCTTTAGACTGTTTGTAGATCTAAAGACATCTTGTGATAATACATTAATAACAGACTCCGTTCTGTGCGTGATTGATCACAAGAGATTCAAGTTGTTATGCGTAGGTGTTTATTGAAGATCTAAGAAGATTTGAAGACAAAGAAGACTTTGAAGATTTCTTTTGAGTTCATAATATTTGGTGTGCACAATACTTGTTTCGGTAAAAGAGGATTCAACTATAATCAGTTTATCCTTGTGGTAGATTAGATTGATTAGTTGTGTAGATCGGCATCAATACAATTCTTTGTGATTAAAAGTATTGATTGCAAAATCTTAACAATTACTTTGGTAATTGATAATAAGATAGATCTAAGAACCTGACGAAGGAGTTTATTGAGATAAATAGAAGATCCTTTGTCGAACTCACATCACTTGGTTGAAAAGAGTTGATACCGAACATATTTGTTGTTCCTTTACTATTTGTAATACGAACCAAATTAATTGTTCTAAGTACGTGACTTATTACAGGTCGGAGGCATGGGAATAAAGACGGAACTAGGTAAACTATAGGTTTAGTTGCTTGGTCTCAAATATACAAAGTTGGTTTGATTTTGAATAGCGGCTTAATCCTAAGAGTATTCAATTCTGGACAAGGTCCCGGGGTTTTTCTGCATTTGTGGTTTCCTCGTTAACAAAATCTTGCTGTGTCATTTACTTTTATTTTTCGTAATTATAGTTGTTCTTATTATAATTTAAAGTAAATTACACAAACGTTAATTCCTATCTACTTGATAGCAATCATATTGTGTTTGGTTAAGTCCAAAACTCTTATCAAGTAAACATACTTTGTTGTTATATTGTCTCAATATCGTATCCATAGATGATCATACAAAGTGTGAACCGATTAGTTGTATTATCTTGACTTAGTCCATAGACAATCACTTTCGGAGAAAGGACTTATAGGTAGAAAAGTTTTAGCTTGAGGTATATTTGAGTACCCTCGCCTTTTCACTTTTACATTATACCCATTTGATATTTCGAGCTGAGTTTATCTCACTTATCTATTTCTCGAAATATGTGTTGTAATCTTTTTGCTTTAGCTATGTTCATCATATTCTTGAAGAGTTTAGTTGAAGATAATTTATTTGTTGGAAACTAAATATTAAGTCAAAAGATGATCATGTGAAAATTACCTTGAAAGTCTTACATGATTTGTGTGGGACAGTCATTTGATGTTAACTTGGGAAGTTTCGTATTGATCATTTGATCACTTGAAAATTAATTGAAGCTAATAGTATGTGTGAGATTACCATTGTCGTCTTCTAAGGATGTTTTAATGATTGAAATGAGGGTTGAGAACAATTACCTATGTTTGGATGAAACACGGTATGCATACCTAGTGTGCGAACTGTTTTATTAAGATTCAGGCCCGAAACTCTTGTTTGCGTACCTAGTATACAAACGGGTTTACTTGAGAAGGTTCAGAACTATTGTTTGCGTATCTAGTATGCAAACTAGATTACCTAAGTTTGGTCCAGGACGGTTATTTGCGAACTGGGTTTACGAACGGCTTGACTAGGCCAAGGTCCGAAGCTGCTGTTCACATACCTAGTTTGTGAACACAGTGTTTAAGTTCTAAAATCGGTCATGTATGATTCTCATACTTATGAACTAAAACATTTATGACTTAAGGAATGCAAATTAACTTTGCAAACCGTGTCCATGAATTGATTCTTTTATAAGTACTTTGTACGATTACGAATTAATCTGATTTTGATTCAACTTGTTTATATATTTCTATGAGATAGTGAACAATTGAACAAATCTATTTGAAACACAATTAGATTCATTTGATTATCTTTCATTATTGATTGTTCATCATATTTGATCTAGAAGTGTTAAATGAATAAGGCTAAGACAAAATGTTTATATGGCTAACTTCGGTTAACTATTATTCAGCCAACTCAAATCCACGTTTAGGTATGGTTACCCATATCTAAATATAAGTATATTTCATTTGTGTGTAACAAGCTAAGACCATCTAACACCGGAGACTGATTTCTTGATTTCTAAGCAGACTTAGCTTAAATCTTAAATCATGATCTCATCTAATGGTGAATATTGAATGTTTTGTTACTGAGATATCTTAGCTTTGATTATAAGTGACCCTGATTTGAAAGACTATATAAGGGAGAACTCTAGCAACTGGAAAACCTAATCACGGCCCTTTCCTGTGTCCTAGTTGCAAACTAGAGTCGATTGTACTTTAACCTATCCAAAACCATTATAGAGACTTGAAGACTTCATTCGGGATTCGCGAAGCCAGATCCAACTATTTTCTCTATAGCTGCGTATTCTCATCTTACTTGTTCTATCGTATTGAGTTTTATCTTCTCTAAGATTTATCTCCGATATGTAAGATATAATAAGTAATCACAACAGTTCTTCATATCAGACTCTTGTGATTCCGCAATAACTTTTTATGTTAATCAGTTGGGTTATTGTGAGGTGATTGATATTTCTAAGCTTCTTTTTGGGAGTATAAGACCATATTATCAATTGGTTCTTGTTCGCCTTGATTTATCAAAAGACGGAACAAAAACCGGATAAACAATAGACGTATCTGTAGGAGACATATTTGTTTATAAGTCTTCGACTTTAGGTCGTAGCAACTCTTAGTTCTGGGTGAGATCAGCTAAGGGAATCAAGGGAACAGAATCCGACGTGGTTCTAGAGGCGTAAGGAATACGATTGTACCTTAATTGGTGTGTGACTTAGTTAGGGATCAACTACATTCCAATCCGAAGTTAACTTGTAGTAGGCTAGTGTCTGTAACGGCTTAATACAATGTGGTGTTCAAAGCTAGACAAAGTCCTGGGGTTTTTTTTACATTTGCGGTTTCCTCGTTAACAAAATTTCTGGTATTTGTGTTATTTATTTTATGCATTATATTGTTTTATATAATTGAAATATCATAGGTTGTGCGTTGTTCAATCAGTTGATAAATCCGACCTTGTTTGTTGGATATAACTTGATTGACACTTGGGCATTGTTAAGTGCATATATTTAGTGTCGAATCAATGCTAGTAATTGTTATATATTCTTAAAAATTATTGTATATTACTCTTGTTTTCTCTTATTTATGTTTTGCTAGGTGAATCATCCAAAAGAAGTGAATTGGCACATAATTGTGCAGTAAAAGAAGTTAGCTATAAATGGTGAAAGCCCAAAGACCAAGTAGAGATCATTCATATTGTAGATACATAAATATATATTATAGAAAAAGCACATGTGTCCCTCACTACAAGAATGGCCTTATCACCCTCCACCACGTGTCCGTCATTAGCAAGATCCAACGATACCGAAACCAAGGGCTACCCGATAACCAACCACCCGGGAAGCACCCTAGAAGCCCCGCAACGCACTTTACTCCATCCCCAAGAACATTCAAATTGAACAGCAGAGATGGGCGAAACTGACAAGGAGTGGACAACTGCAGAGGATAGCTGTTTCACGCATGCATCCTTCCCCCAACTACCAGCATTAAACACGCCAAGTACTCTACACGTGTCAAGCATTCTCTGGAACAGAAGAGGCAGAGCATCGGAACAGCAGACGACCGTTGAGATGCTTCGGGATAGAACAAAGGTACCATCAGGATTGGCGTATAGTCCGAGAAGATAAGGATAAGAGAATCAGAAAATTAGGACCCATGTAATCCACATATAAATACCCCCCTCCTCATAGAGAGAGGGGGGTCGATCAATTTGATAGAAGGAGAGAGAAGGAAAATTGTGAGAGTAAGTGAGTCTTGTTTTTTTATCTTCCTAGCTTCGCTTCCTTCAACCCAAAGTCATTTGACTATGCTTTGTAACCTTTAATACACATAGTGAAGAACCAACCCCCGTGGATGAAGGCCTTAGTGCTGAACCAAGTAAATCATTGTCTTATTTTATATTATGCATTTAAAGTCTTAGAATTGCTAGTATAGTCAACGTCATCCCCGACGCTGGCACTCCCATGATGTGAAGCGATGATGAGCTTGAAGGCTCAGAGTTTCTAGAGTAATCTTTATCTATTATTTGTATTTATTTTGGAGATCGAACCGCCTTTGATCTCACTGCGAACTTTGTTTGTGAACACTTTGGTACCATCATTATTTCTGTGTTCACAATCTGGCGCTAGAAACATGGACCCTAGTCCCGGTAAAAGATTTATCTTCTCCTGTGAATTTGCGTTATGTTTTTTGTCTCCTAATGTTATTTTCTGAATAATAGCATGGTTCGTACGTCTTTCCCTTTCAAAAGAAAATAAAGTTTATGAATTTTTGAATCTTCGTTTTTCTCTCTTTCATTTGAAAATCTTCGAGAAAAGCATATTACAAATTAGATCTATGTTTATGAATTTTTGAATCTTCGTTTTTCTCTCTTTCCTTTGAAAATCTTCGAGAAAAGCTTATTACAAAGTAGATCTACGTGTACGAGTTTCCGAAACTTCGTCTTTCTTACCTTTGAAAAATCTTCAGAAAAATCTACCATCGAATGTGTTCATGATTGATGTACTAACGAAGCATACACGGGTATTACTTCTTCGATAATGTTTTATCCCCACATGCAAAGTTGATGATGGACAAAGTTAAGTATACTGGAAAAACTAAAGCATCAGCAAAGGAAGCACCCAGGACAACTCATGTTATGACGCGCAGCAAGCAGAAAGGGGAAAAACCTAAGAAACCATCTCAGAAGCTAGACGGAGCAGAAAGCACGGCATTCCTAAATGCCAGCGCCATAGCAGCAACGGTATTAAAACAAGCCGCGACCAAAGCTGATGCCCTCAGGGTCACAGCTGGACCACGAGTCAACGAACACAGAGAAGGAATGGCAGAGTCCACTGTGCAATAGCCTAACCTAGGAATGCCTCCCATTGACGAGCGCAATCAACCTATGATGACCATACAACACCCCCTGACAGCGGATCATACCGTTGTTCAACCGCTAGGATTGCTGGTCCCGCAGGTGGACCCCGTGGCACCCCTAATACAGATCATTGATGAAGATCACATTGTAGCTGTCGAGGGACACATGCGTGTGGGAACTGCAAACCGAGGATCGAATCCCTCCGCCCATCTCGCGATGGAGCTTGAATAAGTAAAAACGAACCAGAAGGTATACGCTGATGCTGTGGCTTTGCTCGTACAATAAAATCAACAGTTGAGGGATAGAATAGCAAGGAGCGCGGGAATAGAAGATCGACGAAACGAAGCAAACTCCAAGGTCCCTCCTCCGAATCGTGATTGAAGAATGGTATTTGCAAGGAAGCATAATCCCGATCCCTTAATGCGAAAAATGGCAAGAGGAGATAGAATGTCAAACATGGATTCTATTCCCGATGACTCAGACTATTTTGACGAGGAAGACTAGAGATCCGGACAGTCACCATCTCGCCATGGAGGCTCTTCGGGCAGAAATTCAACTTCTAAAGACAAGGCAAGGTGGGGGAAGACTGGAACAAGTTATGAGAGAAGCCACCACTACTCCTTTAACAACTCGGCTATCCGGAGCACTTATTCCTCAAAAGTTCCCTATCCCAGCGTTTGAGTGATACGATGGATCCAGCGACCCCGCAGCTCACCTTCGGTATTACAACCGAACCTTGGCCCGCTGGGATCAAAATGATGTTGTCCTCTGCATGTACCTCCCCTCCAGCTTAAAGGGATCGGCGTTTTCATGGTTTGACAACTTACCTCCCAATACAATCTACTCTTTCAACCAGCTCTCCGAGAAGTTCTTGAGAACTTATATGTACAACAAGACCGTCAACACAGGGATGAAAAAACTCTTCTCACTAGCAGTCGCATAAAAAGAGACCATCCGAGAGTATACCGATAGATAGCATAAAATATGCCAGGAAATAGGAAATGCTGATCCGACCATAATTATCAACTGCTACAAGTGGGGTCTGGACAGGATGATCCCTTTATTCATTGCGATTCATGGGAGCGTACCCACCACCGAAGGAGATCTTCGGGTGATTATCGAAAAGAATGCCAGGCTAGAGGAAATACAGTGGGAAAACCCCAGAGCCCATGCACACAAGTTACATCATACCAATATGGTGGAGCAGGCCAGCGGATCTAAGGATACCAGAACGACGGAACGGGCTTACAATGATAAGAGAATACAACGGGATGATCGCCCTAAGGACAGTGATAAATTCGAAGATCAGGTTTACACGAAGTTGAATACCAGCTATGCTAGCATCTTTAGAGAGATCAAGGATCAGGATAACATGGAATGGCCATGGTCCAAGGGGAAACAACCACCGCATACAGAACAGTCTAGGGATTATTGTGAATATTATTGCTTCAACGGTCATCAAACAGAGAAGTGCAAGAATATTAAGATAATGATTCAAAAGATAGTCGACAAGGAGAACTCAAACGTTACATCCAAAAGGCTGATGAAGAAGAAAGAACTAAGCGAAGCAAGCAGGTTCAGCTACCCGAAGGAAACCGAACACTCAACGCTATCTCATGTTCTGAAACTACTGGACCATCGTTGACATCCCATATAGGAAAAAGGTTAAGGAAGCAGTTTGAGGATTATTGCGAACTGTATAAGATCGACGGTATAGAAGTAGATGAGTACGAGCAATGGATGAATGCATCTCTCACCTTCGACGCCGCATATATCGAAGAAGACATGGAAGACCACAACGACCCTCTAGTTCTCACACTACCAGTGGCAGGGTGCAACATTAATAAAATTCTCATTGACGGAGGAAGTTCAGTTAACGTCATGTTCTATGATACCTTTAAACGAATGGAGCTTAGGGAGGAGCAACTTATGTCTTCCTATTATACCATGTATGGATTCAACGGAACACCCACAAAGCCCTTGGGGGACATTGTTCTACAAGTGGACACGGGACCAATGAAGGTAGATGCACGATTCAGCATAGTGGACTCCCTTTCACCATATAATGCAATCATTGGCCGAATATGGGTGCACAAAATCATAGGGGTAGCAGCTACATACCATCAATATCTTAGATTCCCTACACCCGAATGGGTAATAGAAATAAAATGGGACCAAGTCACCGCACGCGAATGCTAGGCTTTGCAAAACCAGCTCAACAACGAGCAAGCTGCGCAGCGGAAATCCCGAAGAAGCCTAAACAGGGAGGCCTCCAAGAATAAAACAATTGACCTATACCTCGAAGAAATCTAAGGAAAAAGCCTTACCAAAGCGGCTAAGGAGAATGAAGAGCCTGCCAAACATCAATTAAAGGACATCCTTCTCCTAGGGGAATCAAAGCCTACCTTCACACTTGTAGAACCAACGGAGGAGATTAATATAGGTACCAGAGATAACCCTAAGATGATCAAGATAGGAACCTTAATGGAAGAAGAAAGAAATATAGCTCTAGCAAGCCTACTGAGGGAGTACGAGGACATCTTCGCATGGAAGTTGGGAAATATGCAGGGGATTGATCCGAAGATAATTCAACATGAGCTTCGTATAAATCCGGGCACGACCCTTGTCAAGCAAAAAATACGTAAAGTGGAACAAGAATACCATCAAGCAATCGAGAAGGAGCTCCGCAAGCTGTTAAAGGCAGGATTTATCAAAGAAGTAAAGTATCCAACATGGATTTCGAACATGGTCATCGTGCCAAAGACCAGAAGGGTAAGGATATGCATCGACTTCACTAACCTCAATAAGGCATGCCCTAAGGACAGTTATCCGCTCCCAAGCATCGATCAATTGGTGGAAGCGGTGGAAGGATACGAAGAATTATCATTCATGGATGGGTACTCAGGCTACAACCAAGTAGCCCTGACAGAAGAAGATCAACAACATACATCATTCTATACTCTGCACGACCTCTACTGCTACACAAGGACGCCCTTCAGACTAAGAAACATAGGGGCAACGTACCAGAGAATAGTCGACACCATTTTCAATCCATGGATCGGGATAACGCTTGAGGTCTATGTCGATGATATGCTCGTCAAAAGCAAATTGCGAAAAGACCACCATCAAGACTTGAGAAATATATTCGAAGCAATGAGGGAGCACAACATGAAAGTAAACCCAGAAAAGTGCACTTTTAGCGTAACTTCAGTAAAATCCAAGCCATCGCGGAGATGTCATCCCCAAAGAATCTGAAGGAAGTTCAAAGGCTAAACGGATCCTTAGAAGCATTGGGAAGGTTCATCGCCATGTTTTCAGACAAATGCAAATATTTCTTCAACATCCTCAAAAAAGGAAGCAAGTTTGAATGGACTGATAAGTGCGAAGAGGCATTCCAAAAGATCAAACAATATCTAGCCACGATTCCGATCCTTCAAAAACCCGATCCGGATGAAGTACTAGCCCTCTACATAGCAGCAACGAAGGATGCGGTCAGCGCAGTGCTAGTCAAGATGAACATGAAGGTGGAACAACCAATATACTATGTCAGCAAAACTCTCAACTCAGCGGAAAGAAACTATACAAAGATCGAACAACTCATTTTGGCGCTGGTCTGGGCAACACAAAAACTGAAAATCTACTTGTTCGCGTCCCATGTAAAGTACCGTTAGAAACAATCCTCAAAAACGCAGGGAAAGTAGGAAGAATATCAAAATGGAACACTCATCTTGATCAATTCAATATTATCCACGAGATTCAAACCGCTCAGAAGTCACAAGTCTTGGCGGATTTCCTAGCAGATATGCCTTTAGAAGACGACGAAGAAGTGAAGGACTCCGCAGAAGATGAAGAAGATAGTAAGGATCCGCTGGACGTCCTCGAACCCTCAAGCCAAAGACGGTGGGAGATCTTCGTCGATGGATCAAGAAATAAGGAAGGCGCAGGCATAGGCATTGTGATCACCTCCCCGACCGGAGATAGGATCATGTACGCACTAAGGTTGGATTTCAAGGAGCACACCAACAACATCGTGGAATACGAAGCCGTTGTTCACGCCCTTTGTTTAATCTTAGAGATGGGGATAAAAGACGTACGTCTAACAAGCGATTCGCAACTGGTTATTCGACAAATCGAGTTAGAATAAAATATCTACGACGAGACTCTCTCAGCATACATGACTTTGGTTCAGACCTTAGCATCTTAAATACCCAATACTAAATTTCAACACCTATGCAGAAAGGATCTAAGGCATGCAGATGCTTTGCATACATTTCATCCATGTTAAGGGATGAAAGTATAAAAGCCATCAAGATAACCAGGGTATACGATCCGTCGATCACCCCACATGAATCCCTCGCTACAAGTCGAGAAGATAATGTAGAGGAAGATATTGCTGATAATGATGTGGGAGAGGACATCGAAGAGGACTTCGTCCAAGATGACATCCTCTCAAGGGCAAAGGCAGATTAAGATTTCAGTAAAGAGGAAGATTGGATAACCGAGGTACATTTGTTCCTTGAAGAAGGAACGATGCCAGTAGACATAAAACAAGCAAGAAAAATACAGGCAAAGGCAAGAAGATACGAGCTTCGTGGCGGAATTCTGTACAAAATATCCTTCCTGGGACCCCTGTTACGTTGCTTATCCAGACAAGAAGGCCATTACATCTTAAAAGATATTTACTATGGAGACGCCGGCAATCACAGCGGAATGAGATCACTGGAAAACAAAGCTAAAATGCAAGGATACTACTGGCAACAGATGATGGGAAACACAGCCAAGATGTCCTGAAGGTGCGAAGAATGTCAAAGGTTTTCCATAAAGATCCATGCCCCAGCAAAAAAGTTAAATTCAGTGGACAACCCATGGCCATTTGCAAAGTGGGGGGTGGATATTGTAGGACCTTTGATCGAAGGGTCAGGGAAAAGACGATTCAATAGTAGAGATTGACTACTAGCGGTGCCTTAGCTATATTGAATCGGCGCTGAGTCAAGCTCTGCGAATCGGCGACGTACTCAGTGAGATTTTGGGTTTCTTCTTCGTTCATTCCAGGTGATTCCTAGGTAATTTTAACTGAAGATCAATGATTGGAGGTTAATTTTGTCTGTCTGTCTTGCTTTAGTTAATTCGTTGTTATATATTCAATTTTTATGGATCAAAATATGAATTCTGCTATGGAATCACCAGAAGTAAATTTAATCAATTTATATGAAGGAAATCCATCGATTGATCTTACTTCAGATTTTGAAGATCGATGTTTAGCTTGGAGATTTTCTCTTATAGGTCGTCTGGACTTATTGAATCTAAAGTTTTCTGAAGCAGTGTCAAAGCTAAAATCTCAATGGAAATTAAAGGGTCGATGTAAGATGATTCCCATGGGGAAAGGTTTCTTTACTATCAAACTAGATAATGATTATGATCAGAATATGATTAAAGCAGGGAGATGGGAAGTTGGTAATCAAACTTTATGGATAAGAAATTGGATTGCTGATTTTAGACCAGAGAATCATAGAACTTCGTCAGCAAATATTTGGGTTCATTTACCTGGACTTAGTCTAGAATATTGGGATGAGAAAACCTTGTTTACTATAGGAAGAGCTTTGGGAGAGCCTATTAAAATAGATGAAGCCACTTTGAATTTTGATAATGGCTATTTTGCAAGAATTTTGATTAATATTGATTTGGCAAAGAAGGTGCCTAGTAAGCTTTGGATCAAAACAAAATTTGGAGGTTTTATGCAGTCAGTTATTCTAATTAAGCCTCCTAAATTCTGTCAGCACTGTAAGATTATTGGCCATCTGCAAGTGGAGTGTAGATTCATGAAGAATCAGAGCAATTCAGTTGGTGTAGAGCAAGTTGCTGAGCAAGAAAAATCAGTTCCAGCAAGTGTTCACCCAGGGAGTAGACTTCCTTCTGGGTATTCTGAGTTACACTCTCCCGTTAATGGTTCTGTAACTCAGGAAATTGTAATCCAAGAGCCTTTTGACATTTTTGAAACTCCAGTTACTCAAATTCATCAGCATCCAGTATATCAAGATGTAAGTGAAATACCTATATCTAAAGGAATGTTCAGTTCTTTACAAAAATAAGACAATCAACAAGAAATTATGGATTCAAGTAAGATAGAAGAAACTGTGTTTAATAATGATAAAATACTGCAAATTTCAGAAAATAATTCAATTGAAAATAGTGTGGTTAAATATATTAATGGAAAGGATGGTACAATGTCAAATGCTAATGTCCCTATAACTTCATGGTCCAGAGTGGTGTAGAAACCTTCAGCAACAAAAACAGTATCTACTTTAAATAATGAAGATGAAGTAACTGCAAAGGTAAGTAATGTTAGCTCTTCAACTACTGCTCAAGTTCTTACTAAATATAACTTTAGGAAAAATCCAGGAAAAGGGGGCACTAGAGGCCTCCAACCTAAATAATGAAAACTCTTTACTAGAATATCAGAGGCCTTAGAAGTGCAAGGTCTCAAGATAAACTTAAAACACTAATAAAGCACTTCAACCCTTCAATAGTTTGGATAGCAGAACCTAAGATTTTTTGTACTTCTTCTTTTTGCAATAAGCTAAGTTTGCCTGGAATGCAAAGTCAAGTAATTCATAATTCATGCTCAAATCAGAAAGGTAACATATGGTTATTCTGGAATAATTCACTTCCTACTCCTTTTGTTGTCTCAATGTCAAGTCAAATGATAACAATAAATGTGGGTGATGTTCTTGTTTCTGGGGTTCATGCTCATGTTGGAGTTACTCAAAGAAAATTTCTATGGTCAGAAATGGAATTTATTAGCAGTTTAAAGAAGCCTTGGATGGTCATTGGTGATTTTAATGTGATAATTTCAGTAGAGGAAAAAACTGGTGGAAGGAGCCCTAAAAAGAAGGCAATGATAGATTTTCTGAATTGTATTAATAACTGTGAGCTAATACAATCTCCCAAAACTGGAACTCGGTATTCTTGGTCTAATTGTCAGCACGGAAGTAAAAGGATTTTGTGTAATCTTGATAGAGCAATGTTTAATCAATTGTGGTTTCAAAGATATGAAGACTGGAGTTATAAAGTTGGGATAAGGATTGATTCAGATCATGCTCCTTTACTGGGGGGTAATGTTACAATTCCTAAAACAAAGAATTCTCCAATGAAGTTCCAAAAGATGTGGATTTCTCATCCAAATTTTCTTGAAGTAGTTCAACATTCCTGGTCTTCTCCAATTGATGGTGATCCAGCTTTTATTTTTCAGAGCAAGTTAAAGAGATTAAAACATATTCTTCAAAAATGGAATTGGGAGGTCTTTGGGAACATTAACACTCAGGTTAAAGAAGCTGAAATCAAAGTGCAAGAAGCAATGGAAAGTTCAGATAAAAATCCTTTTGATGAGACTGTTTTGAACAATCTTGTTGAAGCTCAAAATACATATAATTCTAAAGAAGTGCAGTTGAGTACAATGCTAAAGCAAAAGTCAAGAATAAAATGGATAAAGGAAGGGGCAGCAAATACTGGCTTCTTTCATAGTAATATGAAGATAAGACAGGCAAGAAATACTATCAGTGAATTGGAGAATAATGCTGGTGAAATAATAACAGATCAAGAAAAAATTGTTGAAGAACTTGTTAATCATTTTGAGCAGAAATTAAAATTTCAAAAGGTATCTATGGATAAATCTTTACTAAACACAATTCCTGAGGTTGTTTCTGAGGAAGATCAAGAAATGTTAAATGATGTTCCTAACTCAGAAGAAATTAAGAATACTATATTTTCAATGGATCCAGATAGTTCACCTGGTCCTGATGGATTTTCAGGTTGGTTCTATAGACATTGTTGGGAAATAATACAAGAAGAGGTTATCCAAGCAGTTCAATTTTGTTGGCAAAGGAAATTTATTCCTAAAGGCTTAAATTCAAGTTTTTTGGTACTCATCCCAAAAATAGATGGTGCAAAGAAGCCTAGTCATTTTAGGCCAATAGGGCTCAGTAATGTAAGTTTCAAAATATTTACTAAAATTCTGGCAACAAGAATGAGTTCCTTAATTCATAAGCTTATATCACCTCAACAAGCAGCCTATGTCAAAGATAGAAGTATTCAAGAACAAATCTTACTTGCCTCTGAATTGGTCAATGAGATGAAGAAGAAAAGGAAATGTGGAAATATTGGATTAAAGCTGGACATTTCACAAGCCTATGACTCAGTGAGTTGGAATTTTTTATTTCAGGTGCTTATCAAGTTTGGCTTCTCAAGTGAATGGTGTGAGTGGATCCATACTCTGCTAAAATCAGCCAAAATATCTATTATGGTTAATGGAGGGCCTAGAGGTTTTTTCTCAGTTGGAAGAGGGTTAAGGCAAGGAGATCCACTGTCTCCCTTGCTTTTTATTTTGTTGGAAGAAGCCTTAAGTAGAGGTATTATTGATCTTGTGAATAAGGGTAAAATTCTTCCTATGGTAGTCAGGAAAGGAGTTCATCCCACTCATCTCCTATTTGCTGATGATGTCTTCATATTTTGCAATGGAGCAAAGTACAGTATCATAAATCTCTTGAAGATGCTTGAGGTATATCAGAGTTGCTCAGGGCAAGTAATCAACAAAATTAAAAGAAAATGTTTCATTGATGGCACATCTACTACAAGAAAGCTACAACTCAAAGAAATATTACAGATGGAACTGAGTAATTTTCCAGATAGGTATCTGGGAGTTATACTTCATGCTGGTAAAGTTAAAATCTCCACTGTGTGGCCAATGGTTGAAATGATGCAAAGAAAATTAGCAACATGGAAAGGTAAGCTGCTGTCTTTTCAAGATAGATTTAGTTTTGATCAAATCTGTCCTTTGCAGTATTCCAGTGTATAATATGGCTATATATAAATGGCCTAAATCATTAATAAAGATTTGTGAGAAAATTATCAGAAATTTTCTTTGGTCAGGAGACAGTGACACTAGGAAATATACTATTTTTTCATGGAAAAAAGTGTGCACTCCATTTACAGAAGGTGGCTTGGGGATTCAAAGATTAGAAGTTGTTAATCATGCCCTTCTAATAAAGATGATGTGGAAGATTATTAATTCAGAGGAAGAGTGGGCTTTGTTCATAAAGGCAAAATACAAAAACAAGCAAGATCAATGGTCCTCTACTTGGCAACTTTCGTCAGTTTGGCCAGGTCTTAAATGGGCTTGGAATGCATTAAAAGAAGACATCAGGTGGTGTATTGGCAAAGGGAGAAAGGTGTCAGATTGGTTTTATATCTGGGTAGGTACTAGACCTCTGATTGATGTTTGTGGAAATTCTACATATGTTTCTGAGAATGTAAAAATGATGGTATCTGATATTCTAGTAGATGGTAAGTGGAATATTCCCTTTGAAATTGCTCAGATAATTCAACAGATGAGCCTGCCATAGGTTGGTGGAGGGGAAGACAAGCTAATTTGGAGTTGTAATCTTAAAGGTAATCTCTCTACTTCTTCTGCAGTCAATAAAGTAAGAACAAAAATGCCCATTCTACATTGGCCTAAATACATATGGAATTCTTTTCTTCATCCTAGTATAGCTAGTAATGTGTGGAAGCTGATTCAAGGGGTGTATATGGATGATGAGATTATGGTGAGCAAGGGGTATGAAATGGTTTCTAAATGTTGTGTGTGTGAAAATGATCAAGACAATATGTCTCACCTATTATGGCATTGTAATTTCAGTATAAACATTTGGAGTTGGATATGTGCAATATTTAAGTTTGCAGTGCCAAAATATTTTGATGAGATTTGGAGATGTGCTCAGAATAAAAGTCATCTGGTCAAGCAAGTATGGACAGTAGCAGCTTGTAGCATTCTGAAAGAGATATGGTTTCTGAAGAACAAGAAATTCTTTGAAGGAATTCATACAACTGAACATGATGTAAGGTGCAGAGTAATGAAATCTATCATTGAGGGGGGCTTAAAAATCAATGGGAATAAATGGAATCAGGATTATGATATGGCGATTATAGGTATTTTTAATCTTGGTGTTAGGAAATCTAAGTTCCAGTTTATACAAGAATGTTATTGGGAGCCTCCAGAAGATGATTATATAATGTTTTGTTGTGATGGAGCTTCATTTGGCAATCCAGGAGCAGCTGGCTTTGGTGTTTGTGTCAGGAACAGTGTATTCCAGGTTCTGGGCACTCTTTCAGGGGGTTTAGGGATTGCTACTAATTACATAGCAGAGATTTATGCAGTGGTCTGTGCAGTGGAGCTTGCAGTCTCATGGCAAATATCCAAGGTAATCATAGTTTCAGATTCTAAGGCTGCAGTGAATGATTTTTCTAAAGGGGAAATTCCTTGGTTTGTCAAAGCAAGATGGGAATTAGCTATTCAGTACATTACAAACATTCGGTTCAAACATTGCTTTAGAGAGGTAAATTTTTCAGCTGATAGCACAGCTAAAATAGGTGCATCCATGAAGGCAGGAGAAAGACATATCTATATTGGAAGACCAAAGTTTTTAACAAGGGTTGAAATGCCTGGCGTGAAATATGTAAGGTTTAGTTAAGTCTGTTGGGCTTTGTTTAGTCTGCTAGTTTTTTGTTCTTGATTAAAAAATCTCTCTTGTAACTTCAATTTTTTTATCAATAAAATGGGTATGATTCAGAAATAAAAAAGATTATTAATAGTAGAAACAAACTATTTCAGTAAATGGGTAGAGGCCAAAGCTCTTTCAAGAATCATAGATTCCGATGTCTTCACATTTATCTTTCAAAATATCATTTGCAGATTTGGCATTCCCGCAGAGATCGTTTCTGACAATGGCAAGCAACTGCAAGGAAAGAATATAGACATGATATTCGATACGTTCAAAATTAAGAAGAAAAAATCCACTCCCATTTACCCGCAAAGAAATGGCCAAGCCGAATCTACCAACAAAACTCTGGCTTTAGTTCTCAATAAGTCCTTGGATGAGCATAAAAGCCGGTGGTGTGAACAGTTGCACAATGAGATGTGGTCTTACTGCACCACAAGAAGATCATCCACTAGAGAATATCCGTTCCTTCTCACATATGGAACCAAAGCAGTCATCCCCACTGAGATTATCATGCCCACCACCAAGACTGGAGCATGGGAGAAAAACCTCACCACATATATGGTGCTGGAAAGACTCGACGATCTAGAGGAAAGAAGAGAGGCGGCGCTACAAAGGATGGAGAACTACCAATGAATACTAGCAAGAGAATATAATAAGAAGGTTAAACTTAGAAACTTTGTAGAAGGACAGTATGTACTCCGGACAATACCGCAATATCAGCAAGAAAGAAAATGGGGCAAATTAGCACCAAATTGGTGAGGACCATTCGACATACATGATATTGCCGAAAATGGTTCGTACTACCTGTGCAATCTTAAAAAAGAGATCATGAGACACCCCTGGAACGCTAAGTACCTCAAGCCATACTACCCTTGAAACAACACAGTTCTGCACCTATGCAAGGAACACTAGGAGAAAAAGACAGCGTAGCTGCTGAACGAGGAAAAGCAGACCTCAACATATTAATCATATGCAACTTTTCTTGAATTGGGGAAATTACCAGAATACAATCCATCGGGACTCCCTTATCAGCGTCTAACATTGCACGACCCTGGGGAAGGATTCTAGTAGAAAGGGATACACAACCAAATCGTAAAGTAGATGTTCAGCAGAATGGATGCTTGTACATATTTTATTAAGGTATCACATATCCGGGAAACGTTGTACCAACCCCCACTGTTCGGTAACCTTTTGTCCCAAGGATCATCCAACGGGGAGACAGATCCATAAATAATAGCGAAGGTATCACCAGACATACCTTCGATGTTATCCCAAACATTTTCCATGTTTTATTCCATATCTTATCTAAAAGCAATTTTATAATGCAGGAAAAAATAGAAAGGAAGCTGTAAATACCAAAGCAGGATAATGATCCATTACTCAAAAAAGTTGATTACAAGTCTTAAAAGGAATTTAAATAATAGGGCCAGTGTACAGAAAAGAAGGCCACAGGCAAAGTAATCAACAAGGATCAAACCCCAACAAGAGTCATCCAAAATAAATACATTAAGGAATCTCCGCATGGGACGAAGGAACGCTCCCACCAGAGGAAGACTTGAATGGATCAGGTACGGGATGACGCTTGTATTTCTTAGAAAGACCGTGATCCTTGAGAAGGGATTGTTCAATCGAAGCCAACATATTTTTCACCTCCTTGGCAAGTTGACGGCGTGCTTCATGCTTAATATACGTTGCCTTGAGTTCAGATTGGCTTAGTAACGATGATAGATTCTCCACCTCTTAGGTCACTTTTTTCGCTACCACGTCTCGAGACTCGGCTAACTCTTCAAAATGTTTGGCCTGCCTCTGCTGGACCTCTACTGCAAATTGAGACTTTTCAAGTTCTTCGTTTTCTCGGCGAAGTTGTTTCTCAAGCTCTGAAAGGAAATAAAAGCAAAAGGAATTAAAGACAAGGCATAAGAAGATCATTCGTGAACAAACGAACATAAACCTTATACATTAGCCGAAGCTATCTCTAACTCATTTACTACAGCATCTCGAGCATCATCAAGAAAATCATATTCATCGGATATTTTCTTATAATCCAGTTGAAGAGTGGTAAGGGAAAATTAACACTGATCCAACTCTACCTGCTTCATAGAATCAGAATGGTGAAGACGATTGACATCAGTAGTGATTTCTTCAATCCCCTTGGTAAGTCTATATAAATTCACTTCCAAATCCCTCTCTGACTCAGCTGAACGGGAAACTTCGGCCCTAGAAGAGGATAAATCTTTACTAAGAGCATGGGCTTCGGCCTTGACATCGTCCCTCTCACAAACGAGACATTGCACATAATCATGAGGAGACTAAGCCCGACGAAGCTCTTCTTCCAAGTCAGCCACCTTAGCTTCCAAACTGTAAATCAAAGTACGTGCCTCGCTAAGGTTATCCCGAGTCCAAAGTAAGGCACCATTAAATTGACGACGCTCAGCATTCATGCTATTATGCATATCGACCATCTGCTTACGCCTCTGCCTATGCTGAGCAGACATATGATTATACTCATCGGCATGATAATTCCATTTTTTCTCCGCCTCAATCACCCGGGCTACTAGCTCACTAATTTGAGAAGCTTGGCGGGTTCTCTCACTACGAATCCAAGTCAACTCTCTGGCATCATCCACTGAAGAGGGGAAGCGAAAATAATGAACCTATTGAAGATGAAGCTTTAGCACGCTCCTTTTCCAAATCCGAGCGAAGACTAGCCACTTCCTGAAAAAGCTTCTCTTCGGAAACACCCACCCGCTCCTTCTCTTTCAAGGCATTCTGCAACTTCTCAATCTCCTTATCTGTGGCCCCGATAGATTCATGAGAACTAGCAAGTTCATCGTATCTCTGACGAAGCTTAGCCTCCAACTTAAGGGCCTTGGCTTTAAAGTATTGGTATTGCATGTGGTTACAGTACACACTATTTGCAAGCTGAAACAAACCAACGAAACTAAAAGTTAGCAGAAACCAGCGAAGCATAGCCAAGTCTTCAAAAAGACAAATCTTTTACCTCAAGGATACGTTATTTGGAATATCCATATTGATAACCATCGGCCACGGCCATCATATCAGAAATCGAAGTAGGGGCCCTAGGTAACAAGTTTGAGGCAGCTGCAGTCAGATCTCGATCCCAGATCTCGGCTACCAGTTCACGGGACATTAGTTGCATCCGCTAACGAGTAAAGGCATCGGAGGGTCTCTCCTCGGGCACGGGCAGAGCACCATGAGGAACATTCAGAAGACTTTTCTCCTTCAACCATCTATAGGTCTCATCCTCACCACCAGACTTCACGGCGGACACGAAATCCTCTAGGGAAGTCACAACAGTACCCCCTCCAGCAGCATCACCACTCATACCAGAGATGCACTTTTCTTGCCTTTTATCAGCGGCATCACCGAACAAAAAAGGGCCACATTGATCCTCCTCTCCACCAGCAACGTTATCATCTATCTCCCCTCCCGAGATGACTTTCTTCACTTTAGCCTCTTTTGAAGCACGCAACTCGGCATATTCTCCTTCAGAACTCTCTTCTTCTATGTCTTCCTCGATGGCCACCTCCCAATTATCTCTCGGAGACAACAGTCCGAACTCTGGAGTTGAACTTAGGACTGTGACACCCCAAATTCTGGGCCTGGGTTTCGACCCGAACCAAAACCCAAAATCCGAAATGCTACTTTTAATAACAAGCCTAGATTTCCACACTTGTCCCAAGTCCAAACGACTAATTCTTTGTCTATTCTTTATTTATGTTCAATTCAGAAATTCGGTCGCAGCAGATACGTAAAAATTCTTTCAAAAACATCTAACCGTTAACTTGTCGACATTTTTAACCCACGTGAACATTAAATAACTATAGTTTACCATGAAAAGTAATTTCACCGTTAACGTTCCAGATTTAATCCAAAAGAATCACATGTTTAAGGAAGAATCATAAAACAAAAACAGACATCAGTTAACTCCAAGAATTTTACTGAACCCATTTCAAATCCAAAAATTTGAATGATTATACATTCTGAATCCTAACTGAGTATAGGTCCATTCATAAATTTTATATAATTTTAAGATTATCTTAAAGACATTTTGACCATAGTCAAATACATAGTTGACCAAAACTGCAGAAAAGAAAAACAGAGATAGTCCATTTTATAAAAATCATATAAAATCACTCACAACTCCAAATCGGGTTTAGTTTACCATTTTAAAACTCAAAAAGAAAGATCTTCAAGTTTACAGGGACACCAAATCCTAAAACATGCTGTAGGGTAAATATAGTTGAATCTGACAGAAAACGTCTGAATTTCTTACAGTGATAAACAATTATTTTAAAAATACTTTTGGAACTCAGAAAATTCTAATATTTTAACAACTTCATAAACCGTGAGTTTTACGCATACAATAAAATATTCAATCATAAATATCTTGTAAAATAATTATCATTAACAGTCAAACTAACATGACTCAGAAATTTTCGCTTATCTAATCAAATAAACTTTTCTTAATAACACATTGTTCCATTAGTTATACATGAACTCAATAATCTCTAAGGTATTAATAATCAATAAATACACAATAAATCATCTAAAAGAGAGTTTTATGATATTTTATTACAATTTTTCAATCATAATATGCAAACTACTAATTAAAACACCAAAACCGATCTCTATGCTTTTCCGCCATTAGCTCCTTGTGGTGTCATAAAATCTGGAATTTTTGTCATGAAACGACGTGAGTTGTGACACCCAGTAGGAAAAGAAGCAACAAACATTTTATCCAAACATTTTTTAATTTCTTTATATAACAACTAGTATAATTAATAACACTGTAAACACATGGAAACACCACATCCATAACAACAATAAATTCAATCAATCCGCTCGCCCCAGGGAGCCCCACGTGGTTTTAGGAAACAAAACCGTTCCCAAGGATATCTCGTATCCCGTCATAAATAATTTTTAAGAATCACAATCTATGGACCGCAGCCCAACATTCATAATCATGCTCACAACATCGATTATCATCCATAAAAACTTGTAAAATGAATTTTATTTAACAAAACCATAAATAAAAAGAGTTTTAGATTGTGTTGCGCCTAACTCGAATCGCAATCCAAAAACTATCAACAATATAAGGAAGAGATTTATCACCGAAGAAATCGTCTTTGATATAAACTAAAAGAATCTCTAGCTATTTCTACTAATTTATATTTTAGTTTCCATTATATCATTCACAACTACAAAAGAATAATGGAAAGCAGAAGAAAAGGTTGGCTAAGTTACTCTTTTCTTTTCATTATAAGATATATATATATACTCATAACCTAAAACGAGCTCCACCTAACCCCAAAGTTTTTTTGTCTGCATGTTTAAAAGTTTTGGTCAAGATAAGGAACTAATAATTATGTCCTTCAAAGTGGTGCTAATAATTAATGTCTACCACTACCACCTTCCTTTAATTTATTTCTCTCTGCAACATAATTCTTCCTTTTTATTCTTTATTAAAGCAAACAGTACTATAAAGAAAAGTATTTCATTGAGTGATTCATAGGATTCCACCAAAAACCCAAAAAGAATTTCTTTAATCTGATAAAAAGGAGATTAAGAACAACTACTTTCAACAAAATAAAAAGAATTTTTTGTCTACCACTAAGAATTCTTTAATCTGATAAAAAAAAAGAATTAACAACAACTACTTTCAACAATCAAAAAGAATTCTTTGTCTACCACTAAGAATTCTTTAATCTGATAATAAAAAAGAAATTAAGAATTAACTCATGGTTCCGTCATTCATGGCTTTTTATTTATTAACTCTTGAGGAATTTTGTTAAATACTTTTAACACGAAGTGGGAGACATATTTATTGATAGCATCTCCAAATATCGTAATTTTTGGAATTGTAAAAGTATTTTATTAATATTTTACGAAAACAGTGAAAGAACAAAAGCTAACATTTTGTTGAGCTGTAGAGTTTTTTATTACATGTTTCATAATGATTCCTCAATCCGATCGTCTTAAAATTTTTGGGGAGCATTTCTAACATATGTATCTATGTCATATCCAACACTTATGAAACCCCAATGGTTCAAATGAAAGTTATTGATTTTATACAATCATTCTAAAATCTGGGCAGATTGCATCATTTTACTAAACTATTCATAGTAAATTCATAATAATTCGAAATTTAGCAAACTCAACGCACAATTAAAAATAAGACATAAATCCACAACTTTTATCAAGACCTAAAATCTTTTTGATATCATCAAGATTACCGAAACACAGTCAAGAACAGACAAAGCGAAAATGTACAGAAATTTCAGAAATCAACATCCAAGTTCAAACAAACATTTAACGGATTGATAAAAAAAAAACATTTAACGGTGAATCTGTGGTGAAGTATTCTCAAAATTTACCTAGAGATACCTAGGCATGTTATCTATCAATATAAAAAGTCCGATCATCAATTAGTTTCATATTTTTAAATCAATAAATTACTGAGATCTAATTATACAAATTCAAGAAGTATAACAAAAACATAAAGAGAAAGGGGATCTAGCAATCTACCTCAATTGCTTAAAAAGAAACTCCTCTTGATTTTCCATGGTTTCCTTCTCTAAAATAAACCCTAGCTTATCTCCTTCTTCTCCCTAGCTTTTAGTTTTCTCCTCTCTAAAACCTCTTTCCTAAACTTTTAGTTATAAAACCTTAATAACATTAATGTTATTGTGATATGGAAAACAGAAAACAAAAGACACAAGATAGAGAGGAAGAAGAAGGGAGAAATTCTATTCATAAGTGTATGTTTACAAAGGTTTGGGACTCTATTTATAGAGTTTACATACTTGGTGCCCAAGTAATGGGGTCCCACTAAAGTGGGCATCTACATAATAAACTTCAGTTTATAACACTCCCCCTAGATGACCACTGTGTCTAAGCTAATTGCCTCGTTAAAACCTTTATCGGGAAAATCAAAAAGGGACAAAACTTGATCTAATGGAAAAGAGTACAATTGTGAGAAAACTTAGAACAGAGCTGGACATGAATATGTTGCCTCGTTAAAACCTTGACAAGGAAAAACCTAGTGGAAAAAACCTTGATGAAGGAAAAAGATTACAACATGATGGTCCAGTAAAATACCTTCTAGCTTGATACTCCCCCTGATAAGTACTCCAGTTAAGTCTTGGCTTGCAAATCTTCGAGTTGAGATTTCCCAATTTCGATAAACGAATATCTTGAATGCTGGAGATAGGAATGCTTTCGTGAGAAATTTTCTAGCTGATGAAGTCTTCTTTTGTGTTAGTCTTCTAATGGTGGTGTTCTCGAGTATTCACGCTTCTTTAAACACATGGAGGACTTGCCTCTTGGATTGCTAGCTTCTCGGAGATGATTTGCAAAAGTAGTTGATGTAGTTTCTTCAACAAAGTGCCAATACACAGTCATAGTAACAAAGGTGATAAAAGTTTGTGATCATACCTTATATGGATCAGAATGATATCCAAATTCATAGGAGATGGTTATGTTGATTTGGTCTAACAAAATGACCTAGTTAATGGTGGGAATCCACCAAATAACCAAAATTCATACAACTCCCCCTTGGATGACCACCATGTTGAATTAATTGCCTCACTAAAACCTTTCCAGTAAAACCCCAATGGGGAAAAATCGGATGAAGGAAAAAGAGCACAAATATCAATATTTTGAAACAAAATTGAACGTCAGTGAGATGTTGCCTCGTTAAAAACTTGTCAGGAAAAACCATGTGGGACAAAACCTGAAACAAAGGAAAAAGAGTACACCTTTTGACTATTTATGAATGCTAACTCAACTATATGAGTATTAAAGAAAACGAGCATCAAAATCATAACTCTAGTCTACCTCAAAGACGAGTTTAAGCTAGCATAATTCTAACTGCAGATATAAGAAAGAAAAATAATAGAATTTATGCTGTTAAAGCGTGGATTTTTTGTGTTTTTAAGGACTCCTCAAGAGACCAATAAAGTCGATATCATCAACTAATGAATCCGGATTCTCGGTTTCGTACCAAATTTCTAAAAACACATAAAATATTGTTAAACCTGACGTACACGAGTTAGATGGATGCATGAATCCTATAAGGATTACAAATTTGAATATATTCTCCGAATGCAATATGAGTCCTTCAAAGACTACCACACCAAATGCATTATTCAGGGAGAAAAGAATATTGTTGAATCAATCCTAGGGTAGAAAAATAAATAAAAATGAAACCCTCAAATCATTTTTACAACGAACAAATTTCTCGCATAACGCATTATAACCACACCAACCTATAAGTAATATAGGCTTGCCAATTTTAAGGTGTTAAGTCTTGGATCCGAAATTGCATTGATCGAAAAATTAATCCAACTTAATTTGGATTGTATGCCAACCAATCACATATGTCGATATTCCTTTCCAGAGGGGTTCAAAACCACCATCATTTATTTCAGTAGATACTTTAAATGTATATTAGACAATCATTTTTAGTTACCACGATCCCACACAATTCTCAAGTATATGCATATTTTGAAAAATTCAAAATTTACTGGTACCAGCGCCCACGGGCATTATGATCTCATCATCATGAAGGGATGAGATATTAATTTTGAGAATGTGAATGGTGTTTTGGTACACTCAATTGGAGCACTACCAGTAGCCTCTCATGGAACGCTACTTATTTTAAGAGATGTGACTGGATTTTCCTCTTAAAGAGGCAAGCGCTTATATAAAAGCAAATGAGACATTTTACGCCCAGTTAATAACAGCCTTTTTTGATTTAGTCATGATGGGAGAGAAACTGATATAACATTGAAGTTAATTAACACCAAATTTTGTTGGTAGTGTATAGTCTCCCCCTGATTGTGGCGAAAATATTTTCATCTCATAAAACGAAAACAAGTTTCGTAAAGTATTATCCGATTAATTCGAAGACATATACTTATAGTAATTTGAAGACATATACTTTTGAATAGTCATTATACATTTACCATCCATTATGTATTTTTCTGGTAGTAGCCAAAAACATATAGAATACGCAAATAAATCTCCAAAAGTTAAGTTTTTCGGAATAAAATTATGGACTTTCTTTATCAAAAGAAAATTAAATTAAGATCAATATAGTCACTACAAGGACTAATAATATTGGCTAACATGCCGGGTGCGCACCCATTGATCTTTAATGTCCGACCGTAATCCAACTATAAGTGGAACAAATCTGAATATTGGAGATTATTACCGAGAAAAAAAAATTGAAATTGCTCAATATATTTAAAGAATGCAGCAAATTCTCGTTCATCGGTATTTAACGATTGGCTTATACCACAGTAATAACGATATTTCATCATTTAGGGATCGATATAGATGAAATAAATTCTGACTGAATTATATATTTCTTTTTAAGAATATAAAGAAATCATTATCGTTATTTTTCTTTGAAGAGATAAAATACACTCTTTCTAGTTGATGAATGGTTCCATTTAAAGGAAAATGGAAACCAATGGTTTATTATTAGATAAAACCATACATATTTGATCGTAAAAAATTATTTGAAACGATCAATCTTCCAGAATAGGGAAAAATCAACCCATTATTGGCAAAATTTTAGAAAATTTGCCAATCTATGTTCTCTCAACTTATAAAAATGATGGAGAAAAACCAATACCGATTGGTCTATACGGCACACAAAATTTGCATCGACAAAAATGAAAAAAAAAAATGTCGCAATAGTCATCGCAAAGGAAAAGTCCACTTTTGTGGTCCATGTATGGTTTCTTGTAAATAAATAGAAACCATGTACATGATCCTTGTCTAACGGACAAGGATACCAAATTTAATTGGCCGGAGGTTTTTCAACCATGCATGTGCTTAAATACCATAAAGGTAACTAAATCGCGATGACACCTATTTTTGGTGATTACAGTTTCATGAAAGAAATAGAAACCGTAGACCATCTTTCAATGCTTTTTTATTTATTTTTTCTTCCTCTATGAAAAAGGGATAAGAAAAGAAATAAAATCAAACTTCGGCAAAGTTGATCACATATAGTCTATAAATATAGATCATATAGTTTTTGGATTATTTAATGGATTTTGAATACACCGAAAATGATAATATAACTTCAAAAAATACTATAGTAGTATGGCTGGTGCAGAGAACCGAAGATATAAATCCATTACAGAAAAATAATACATAGTCTTAACACATATCTGTAGATTCACAAAATTGAATCCTTTATTGTCAACAAGACAATATGAAAATATGCCAAATCATACTATTAAATTGATTTGATAATCAACTCCATCATCAAAGAGATATTAAAGAGTCTCTTAAAGTAAGTAATAAAAAATAAGAAACTTGCAAGCAATTAAAAATATGGTATCATAGAATCAGTTGATGGCTTTACCGGGACCCTGAATATAGAAGTTGACTCATCCATGAATACGATCGGATCAGCAACCGTATCCAAGTTAATCAGGCTATTGTAGAGCACAAACCTATATATTAAAATCGATATAAAATTTATTAGAATCGTTTTAATGAATATAGGTAGAAAGAAAAAAATCAAACCAAAGAGAAGATTAGATATAGATGTAAAGAATCTTCTGGGTTTCAATGGTTGGTAGAGCAACGTGCGTGATAACGTATTGTGATATGGAAAACAGAGAACAAAAGACACAAGATAGAGAGGAAGAAGAAGGGAGAAATTCTATTCATTAGTGTATGTTTACAAAGGTTTGGGACTCTATTTATAGAGTTTACATACTTGGTGCCCAAGTAATGGGGTCCCACTAAAGTGGGCATCTACCTAAAAAACTTCCGTTTATAACAAATGTCAATAATCATAACTAATATTCATTATTTGGGTGGCTCTATTTCCACCCTAACTTGTAGCCTTTCTTGTTAAATCCACCCACCTAGGCTAAGGCTAAGGAACAACAATCTAAGCACAAGGTTAACCAATCCGGGTATAACCCGACCCGAAACAGTAGCTAAAAAATACATGATATTACATTTTACCACCCTTAAAATAAATTTCGTCACGAAATTTAGAAGTTACCTTGGAAAATCTCATGGTATTTGCTCCGCATCTCGGACTCTAATTCCCACGTTGCTTCCTCGACTTGGCGACGCTGCCACTGCACCTTAACCATAGGGATCGTCTTTGTGCGAATCACATGTTCCTTAAAGTCCAAAATTCGAACCGGTCTCTCCACGTACGTATCATCCTCTTGAATCTCCAAATCTTCCCAAGCAATAATATGTGAAGGGTCAATAACATATGAAGGATCTCTCTCGTACTTCCGTAATATTGACACGTGGAAAGTGTCATGAACATGTCCAATTCGCTGAGGTAACTCCAACTGATAAGATGCACCACCAAAACGCCGAATAATCTGGAAAGGTCTAATGTAACATGGTGATAACTTTCCTTTCTTGCCAAAATGCTTAACACCTCTCTTTGGGATCACTTTGAGTAACACCAAGTCACCCTCAGTAAACTCTAAAGGTCGATGTCTCTTGTCTGCATAACTCTTTTGACGACTCTGAGCTGTCATTAACCTATGCCGGATTAACTGGACCTTCTCAGTCGTATCTCGTACAAAATCAGGTCCAAAAATGCTACGTTCGCCGATCTCGTTCCAACACACTGGAGATCTACAAGGTCGTCCATACAATGCTTCAAAAGGTGCCATACCAATACTAGCCTGATGGCTATTGTTATAAGAAAACTCTACTAATGACAAGTGCTCACTCCAACTTCCCTTGACATCTAAGGAACAAGCTCGTAGCATATCCTCCACAATTTGAATTACCCGTTTAGACTGACGTCGATCTGGGGATGAAAGGAAGTACTAAGAGAGACATGTGTACCTAACGCCTTCTGTAAACTTTTCCAAAACTGAGAAGTAAAACGAGGATCTCTATCAGATACAATTGACATCGGCGTACCGTGCAACCTTATTATCTCATGGATATATATCTGACTTAACGTGGCTAACGTATCAGTCTTCTTGATTGCTAAGAAGTGCACTGACTTAGTAAGTCTATCAACGATAACCCATATAGTATCCTTTCCATGTGTATTTTTGGGTAATCCCATGACAAAATCCATAGTAATGTGTTCCCATTTCCATTCTGAGATGGGCAATGGTTGAAGTAAACCTCCTGGTTTCCGATGATCAATCTTCACTTGCTGGAAAGTGAGACATCTCGACATATACAAGGCAACATCTTTCTTCATCCCTTTTCACCAATACTGTCTTTTCATGTCATGGTACATCTTCGATCCTCCCGGATGAACGGTAAACTTAGAATTATGAGCCTGTTCTAGTACTTCCATACTCAATTTCGCTGGCACAAAAATTTTCCCCATAAAACGAAGTACACCATCAGTTTGAGTCCAACCATCTGGTGTTTGACCTTTTTCTATTTGAGCAAGAATCGAAATCATCTCTCTATTAGTCTGTTGAGCTTTTAAAATATGTTGTTGTAACTCTGGAACAACTAAAGTATTGTAAATCATCTCGTCAGGGCTCAAGTCGCATTCCTCCATAAGTCTGCACAAATCCTAAGCATGAAGAGTCATACTTGCTTCACCGGCCCTCAATTTTCGGCTGAGAGCGTCTGCTACAACATTTGCCTTCCCTGGATGGTAATGGAAAGTATACATGTAATCCTTAAGAAATTACACCTAACGCCTCTGTCTTAGGTTCAAATCTCGTTGGGTAAAAATATACTGCAAGCTCTTATGGTCACAAAATATGTCTATCTTCTCACCATATAGATAATGTCTCCACAACTTCAGAGCGAACACAATTGCTACCAACTCGAGGTCATGAGTTGTGTAATTCAACTCATGTGTCTTTAATTGTTTTGAGTTATAAGCTACCACTTTTCCTTCTTGCATAAGAACACATCCTAAACCCTTCAATGATTCATCAGAAAAGATCACATAACCAACTCCACTTACTGGTGTTGTCAAACCTGGTGCAGTAGTTAATTTCTCCTTCAGAATGGAGAAAGCCTTCTCACAATCATCATTCCACTCGAACTCGGAATCCTTTCGAGACAACCTCGTCAATGGTGAAGCAAGCCTTGAGAAATCTTGAATGAATCGTCTATAGTAACCCTCTAAGCCCAGAAATCTACGAACTTCAAACACATTCTTTGGCCTTTACCATTTAGTAACTACTTCAACCTTATATGGGTCCACCTTGATTCCTTCTCTACAAACTACGTGTCCCAAAAGCTGGACTTCAGAAAGCCAGAAGTCACATTTACTCAACTTAGCATACAACTGATGAGATCTCAAAAAATGCAACACTAATCTCAGGTGCTCCTCGTGCTCTTCTCGTGACCGTGAATAAATAAGGATGTCATCTACAAATACCACTACGAAATTATCTAATTACGGTCGAAAAATTCGATGCATAAGATCCATGAATGCTGCTGGAGAATTTGTGAGTCCAAATGGCATCACTACAAACTCGAAATGTCCAAATTGAGTTCGAAAAGAGGTTTTCGGAATATCCTCATCCTTGATTCGTTGTTAATGATAAGCCGATCGCATATCAATCTTCGAGAAAAACTGTGAATCCTTCAACTAATCAAACAAATCCTCGATCCCTGTTAAGGGATACTTATTTTTCACGGTAACTTCATTGAGTTTTCTATAATTGATACATAATCTCAGCGAATTATCCTTCTTCTTCACAAAAAGGACTAGTGCACCCCAAGGTGACGTACTACCTCGAATAAAAACCTTAGCTTCCAACTCGAGTAGTATTTTGTCCAGTTCTTTCAACTTTATTGGTGTCATTCGATAAGGAGTCATCGAAATTGGCGAAGTACCCAGTTGAACTTCAATGGTGAAGTCCATTTCTCTTCTAGGGGGAAAATCTGGTAATTCTTCAGGGAAAACATCTTCAAACTCTTCTACCACTGGAATACCCATAGTAGAGACGGAATCTTGCTGCTCATCTTCTATCATCTCTAAGTGATAAAGAAAACCTCTAGAATGAGTATGTCAAAAATGTCTTTCTGACAAGATAAGGGGAGCTGCAAAACTACGAGTTCCGGTAAAGTGGACAACTGAACCTTCACCCGAGTGCAGAGTCACACTTTTTTGAAAGCAATCAAAAACAGCATGATGAGCGGATAACCAATCCATACCCAGGATTATGTCATAACTAGACATATTCATCACAAAAATGTTAATCAAAAACTCATGCCTAGCTATACGTACTACACACTTTCGTGCCACACGATCAACACGTGCAATACTGATGCGTGTCGTAACCACAACAAATTAATTAATATTTTACTACCTAATTAACAAGTAATATAGGGTAGTCAAGATCGATCCCACGAGGAGCACGAGATTCTAGTTGTAAAATTGTCACACAAAGGGGGGTATTGGTTAAGAATTTAAGAAAGTAAATAAAATAAACAAAGCAATTAAAAAGGTAAAGGTAATCAATAAAGAGAAATTAGATCAAGGAATCCTTCTTCGCTGCAAAATAATGATTAAAGTTATGTTCTTTTCCACTTCTTATTAGTCACAAATTATCACCAACCGTAGGTATAACATCTAGATCAGTGCTAACCCCAAAATCCCTTATATCACCGGATACGGAAGTTCTCGACTACCGGATTCTATTCACCAAACCACCTAGTAGTAGATCACTCAAGATGTAATTTAGTTAAACGCATTAAGATTTATGAATTTATTAGGTTGATATTAGTAGTTAGACTCTTAGATCAAGATCCACTTTCTAACGTTGTTTTTACACACAATTTCTCCACGGAATCCCTCCGCAAGGTCTTGTGTTTTCTACTTATGTAAATAGTCAAGAAACGATTACTTATCCCCTAACTTTCACTAGATTTAGATCAATTAACAAATCAATTTAGCGTGCACTCTAAACAACCTATCAATCAATCATGAATGTATAAACATTCCTATTAGTAAAAACAAACGATAATTATGTGAAAAACTTCAAAGTAGAATTGAAACAAAACTCAAATCATATATTAAGAACTAGGAATTCATTCTCAATCAATAAAATTAGCTACTCATGTTAAGGAGTTCATACAAAGAATAAAGAAAAGAAAAGTGTGTGTAGAAGTGTGCAAAGATGTGCACAAAAGTGTGTGTAAGTGTATCAATGTGTATGAAAGTGTGTATAGAAAAGTAGAGAACTTCTCTATTTATAGGCTTCAATGTTTTCCATATTTTCCAAGGAATAGAATCCCTTTCCTTTTGTAGCTCAATTTCCAAATCCAAGCCTTTCTCAAATCTTCCATCTCCTCTTTCCAAGTCCAAGCCAAATTCTTCATTCAATTCCAAGTCCAACTCTTCACATCCCATGAGAGAAATCCACACAAAATTCTGCAACTTTTGCTCGCCGGAAAACTGGGTTTTTGGCCGGAAATAGACCGGAATTCTCCACCGCCGGCCACCTGAGATTCTCCTACGGTATGGGAATATTTCTTCAAGATTCCGTTAAAGTTAACGGTCAGTCTGGTCAAACCGTCAGTCAAAATTCAAGTCATAAAGGAATCAAGTCAGCCGAGTTAGATTTCTTCTTTGGCTGAGTCGTCTTACTCGCTGAGTCAGAGATAAGGATCGGTCATCGGGATCGCTGAGTCAACGGAATCGTATCATCATCGGCTACCGATTTAGCTCGCCGGAGGGGAAAATTGGACAGAGTTCCCTCTGTTTCAGGATGATTCTTAGGCCAATTTTAGGCCGATTCTTCACCTGCGACAATCCTATACATTCATCTACTTGAGAATTCAATATCATCATTCCATCAGTGTTGCCTTCCCATTCCACCAACAGCTCAATCCTAATTTTCACTACGAACCAATTCAACAGCATTTGGGTCTTCTTTACAATTTCCGGCAACAAACGCTACCACAACCAATTCTCTCAAGAACAATAACAGATCGAACCCATTTCTTTTTTGCTTCCTCATCTCAACAGTAGCATCAATTTCGACCACCACCATCTCCGTTCATATCCCCTTTCACTGCTTCATTCATCAACAACTCAAATTCATCTTCTACAATTCACTCTCTGCAACATCAATTGCAGCAACATCCCGTCCAAGAACCGAATTAGAAAATCCAACAATAGATCTCAAATCAAATACCATTAATTATTTTCTATCGGTAGTAACCCCAGGTTGTAATTCATCCTCCCCTGCTAATCAACTCACCCACAAGATCTTATTGGACCCAATCTCTATCCTTCTCAGCTAATCAACTCTGCCTCCATTAACATCTCTCTGAGCTTCTTGTTCTTCGATTGGAAAAATAATAACCCAGTTCGCAGCTCTCTTTCAATTTGTAACCAAAAACATGAAACCCGAATAAACCCATCTGCTCTTGTCAACAGCAAATAATTCTCTTGATCTCACCGGCAGTCACATCTGCTTCTCCTCTTGCTCGTTTTCAATTGGTTGTAATAATGAAGAAGATTGATTTTTAGGGTTATAAAAATGGGTGGTGGAACGGCTATTTGCACCCACTGCTAATTACACCCTTTGATAATTTATAAGGGATACCCAGATAGAAGCCCGTTAACCACAACTAGTCGTTGCTTAGTACTCCTCCAAATCAGAGATGCCACTTAACATTGACTGGGCTCCAGATAGTGCTCGCCCTGTAAAATGACAATTATGCCCTTTTTGCTCAATTTTGGTGATTTCTTCTTCTTTTCCTCCGTGCGACTCCAGAGTACCTAATAGCTCGAAAACACACGTAAAATACATAATTTACAAGAAAAATAGCAAAGAAAGCATAAACTACTAGATAGTAAATTAGGTGTATTCACACCTATCAAATTCCCCCACACTTAGACTTTGCTAGTCCTCGAGCAAATCAAACAAAACAAAATTAAAACAAATACATACAACTCCGTGACGTCGATAAAACGGTTAATTTTAGTATAAATAACAAGCCTTTAAACCCCTAGGTGTCCCTAGTGGACGAGTTTTAGTCTCGTGAAGGTTTACAAGAGGTCTACCTACAAAACCTTTCTACTCCAAATTCCAGTTACCTGCGAAAAGTCTATGAATGAATCCAAAGTGATTACAGGAGGATGAGGTACCTTGTGAAAATTCAGTCCATATTTAAGTTAATAAAGTTTATCTTAGAAAGTCGAACAAACCACAATACTCGGAATCTGACTAACCACAATCACAATGAAAAGATTAAGAAGATGGAAATAGAGGTAGATGTGGCGAATGTTTACAAGTGATCGATGTTTCCCATATTTGTCTGAAGGTCACTGCTAAGATGAACCTATTCATCCTATTGGATTGAGCTGTTGGTGCTGAATACTACATCAAATCAATTGGCATATATAAGGGAACCAAGAGTGACTTTATTCAACACAATATTTTTTTATTTTTTTTTATATATGATTGGATCAAACTGGATCCAATTTCTCTTTTTTTTTTAGACAACATGATTGGATCAAACTGGATCCAAGCGCATGCTTCCTTGTAAACAAGTATATGATAGTTGCCTTGGATCCTGCATTCCACGCTTGTTTAGGCGACGGAGACAGGGACAACGTTTCACACATACTGCTATTACCAAGTGTCATTTTTATTTCGTTTGGTCAAATTGGTCGGTCTTTTTTTTCTTTTTCTTTCTTTCTTTTCTTTTCTTTCACTTTTTTTTTTTAACAACTCAATCACTCTATTTCATCCTAGCAGCAATAACAAGTCGATGTTTAGTGACCCACCAAAACACTTAGAAAACAATAGATAAATATGAAAATAAAATAAAAATAGAATGTGATATGGTGATATTCCGAGATATGGTAACAACTATCATAATTTGTAATTAAGTTCGTCCCTTTAGTTAATTGGTTCCTCAACTCCTGCAATCAAAATGGTTTCATCCACTTACTTATGTTGGTAGTGTCATCCTAAAGGCACAAGTTTGTAGATTTCGGAGTTGATAAAGCACAATTTTTTTCTTAGTTTTTTATTTTTCTGATTTTTTATTTATTTTATTTATTTTATGCAAAAATATATGCTTAGTCACTCCCCCACACTTAAACCTTACATTTTCCTCAATGTAATTGAATCGTCCAAGTAAAGTTAAGGTGGGAAATCCTAATATGTTATGGAAAAAGAAAAATAAAAAAAATAAAAAAAAACAAAATAAAAGGATAGGAAATACAAAACCGGTGGGTTGCCTCCCACTTAGCGCTTGTTTTAAAGTCGACGGCCCGACATAGCTTTTGTAAGATTCATTCCCCATATACTAACAATCTGAAAATTTAGGGATCCTCCCATGGTACCTGTTTCGCAAACAATAACTCCATACAAATATTAGAACAAGAAAATAATAGTAAAGTTATCGCTTGATAGAAATTTCCCCCACACTTATTCTTGTCCACACTCGGAAGTGTATAAAGAACATAGAATTTGGGAATTTCTATGTATTCCTCTTGGCAAACCTGCTTAGTGTTAGAATCAAGTGTTTCCAATGGTGGATATCGAGAAACAAAGTCATTCAAAAATACTTTCGAAGCACATACATTCAAACCAATAAGAGGTAAAGGACAAAAATCAATATGTAAAGGGTTAGACAAACCTTGCACAATTTCTTGTATTACGGTATCTTCTTCATCCTTAAAAAATTCGAGTGAATTACTTACCTCTTGCATATCGTGGTCCTCTATCAAACTTTTCAACCATTTTTCATCATTTTCTACCTTAACCAAAGTCTCGGAATCATCATAATCATTAGCAAGTTCAATTGGGTCTTCCACAAATTCATTCAATTCGGTTTCATTATCGAGCATTATCTCTTCAACATTCTCATCATCGGAATCGGGCCATTCACTAAAATGATTTTCGTCGGTAAAAATTGTAAGATCTTCTTGTGAGGGTGTTACACCGTTTACAACAATAGGCAAGTCACACCCAATCTCCTCCTTTTGAATAGGTGAAGGATCGTTATTATGATCCGGAGTTGGAATAACTTTCTCATTGTTGCAACTTTCATACACTTCTGCGGACTCATAATTTTCCCTAAGGAATTTTTTCCAAGCACTAAATGCATCTTCCTCAAGCTATACCTTTTGAATAGGTGATTGATCATTATTAAGATCAAGGATCGAGTAATATACACTAGCGTCATCAAAAGTCTCCAAAGGTTGGTCCTTTTTAACACAATCATCTTCATTATCGGAATCACCATAATAAGAATCTTCATCGGTTTCATAACCTTTATCCCGACATCATTTAAGTTCCATATGAATGGTCCTACTAATTTCTGCGACAAGATCTTTTGAGTCTCCATCATCTTCCAATTTGTATAACTTTTGTGCAAGTTTCCGGAAATTAACACGCTTACCACCGTGTATAGAGTTTCTAGATTGTATATCCTTAAAAAGTGAAGGAAAAACACGATGAAGAGGAGTATATTCCCAATTCTCTGTCTTCACATTACTAGAAAACAATGTATTAGAAGCATAATTATCCGTCCATCCTTGTAATTGTCCACTTATATACCCGTCATAAGGTTGTTAATATGCATGAGAATATCCATAAGGCTCCGAAGGATATTGATCATAGCCAAAATATTGGTTTTGATTGTATCCTAAAGATGGTTGGAAGTTGCCATGATGTTGAGGTTGAAAACTGTATTGATTGTTGTAATATGCTTGCTCTTGTCCACCATACATGGAAAACCGGTACCTGAAAAACAATTCTCAAAAACTAAGTTAGATACGATAAAGAATCCAACAAAGCAAGAATAAAGCAAAAAGTAAAATGAAAACAACTAAAATCATCCGATGCTCCCCGGCAATGGCGCCAAAATTGGAAGCGTGTCGTAACCACAACAAATTAATTAATATTTTACTACCTAATTAGCAAGTAACATAGTGTAGTCAAGATCGATCCCACGAGGAGCACGAGATTCTAGTTGTAAAATTATCACACAAAGGGGGGTATTGGTTAAGAATTTAAGAAAGTAAATAAAATAAACAAAGCAATTAAAAAGGTAAAGGTAATCAATAAAGAGACATTAGATCAAGGAATCCTTCTTCGCTGCAAAACAATGATTAAATTTATGTTCTTTTCCACTTCTTATTAGTCACAAATTATCACCAACGGTAGGTATAGCATCTAGATCATTGCTAACCCCAAAATCCCTTATATCACCGGATACGGAAGTTCTCGACTACCGGATTCTATTCACCAAACCACCTAGTAGTAGATCACTCAAGATGTAATTTAGTTAAACGCATTAAGATTTATGAATTTATTAGGTTGATATTAGTAGTTAGACTCTTAGATCAAGATCCACTTGCTAACGTTGTTTTTACACACAATTGCTCCACGGAATCCCTCCGCAAGGTCTTGTGTTTTCTACTTATGTAAATAGTCAAGAAACTATTACTTATCCCCTAACTTTCACTAGATTTAGATCAATTAACAAACCAATTTAGCATGCACTCTAAACAACCTATCAATCAATCATGAATGTATAAACATTCCTATTAGTAAAAACAAACGATAATTATGTGAAAAACTTCAAAGTAGAATTGAAACAAAACTCAAATCATATATTAAGAACTTGGAATTCATTCTCAATCAATAAAATTAGCTACTCATGTTAAGGAGTTCATACAAAGAATAAAGAAAATAAAAGTGTGTGTAGAAGTGTGCAAAGATGTGCACAAAAGTGTGTGTAAGTGTATCAATGTGTGTATAGAAAAGTAGAACTTCTCTAATTATAGGCTTCAATGTTCTCCATATCTTCCAAGGAATATAATCCCTTTCCTTTTGTAGCTCAATTTCCAAATCCAAGCCTTTCTAAAATCTTCCATCTCCTCTTTCCAAGTCCAAGACAAATTCTTCATTCAATTCCAAGTCCAACTCTTCACATCCCATGAGAGAAATCCACACAAAATTCTGCAACTTTTGCTCGCCGGAAAACTGGGTTTTTGGCCGGAAATAGGCTGTAATTCTCCACCGCCGGCCACCTGAGATTCTCCTACGGTATGGGAATATTTCTTCAAGATTCCGTTAAAGTTAACGGTCAGTCTGGTCAAACCGTCAGTCAAAAGTCAAGTCAGAAAGGAATCAAGTCAGCCGAGTTAGCTTTCTTCTTTGGCTGAGTCGTCTTACTCGCTGAGTCAGAGATAAGGATCGGTCATCGGGATCACTGAGTCAACGGAATCGTATCATCGTCGGCTACCGATTCAGCTCGCCGGAGGGGAAAATTGGACAAAGTTCCCTCTGTTTCAGGATGATTCTCAGGCCAATTTCAGGCCGATTCTTCACCTGCGACAATCCTATACATTCATCTACTTGAGAATTCAATATCATCATTCCATCAGTGTTGCCTTCCCATTCCACCAACAATTCAATCCTATTTTCACTACGAACCAATTCAACAGCATTTGGGTCTTCTTTACAATTTCCGGCAACAAACGCTACCACAACCAATTCTCTCAAGAACAATAACAGATCGACCCATTTATTTTCTGCTTCCTCATCTCAACAGTAGCATCAATTTCGACCACCACCATCTCCGTTCAGATCCTATTTCACTGCTTCATTCATCAATAACTCAGATTCATCTTCTACAATTCACTCTCTGCAACATCAATTGCAGCAACATCCCGTCCAAGAACCGAATTAGAAAATCCAACAATAGATCTCAAATCAAATACCATCAATTGTTTTCTATCGGAAGTAACCCCAGGTTGTAATACATCCTCCTCTGCTAATCAACTCACCCACAAGATTGTATTGGACCCAATCTCTATCCTTCTTAGCTAATCAACTCTGCCTCCATTAACAGCTCTCTGAGCTTCTTGTTCTTTGATTAGAAAAACAATAACCCAGTTCGCATCTCTCTCTCAATTTGTAACCAAAAACATGAAACCCTAACAAACCCATTTGCTCTTGTCAACAGCAAACAATTCTCTCGATATCACCGGAAGTCACAACTGCTTGTCCTCTTGCTCGTTTTCAGTTGGTTGTAGTAATGAAGAAGATTGATTTTTAGGGTTATAAAAATGGGTGGTGGAACGGCTATTTGCACCCACTGCTAATTACACCCTTTGATAATTTATAAGGGATACCCAGATAGAAGCCCCTTAACCACAACTGGTCATTGCTTAGTACTCCTCCAAATCAGAGATTCCCCTTAACATTGACTGGGCTCCAGATAGTGCTCGCCCTATGAAATGACAATTATGCCCTTTTTGCTCAATTTTGGTGATTTCTTCTTCTTTTCCTCTGTGCGACTCCAGAGTACCTAATAGCTCGAAAATACACGTAAAATACATAATTTACAAGAAAAATAGCAAAGAAAGCATAAACTACTAGATAGTAAATTAGGTGTATTCTACACCTATCAACTACCTCCTACAACACTAGATATGCCAAGAATCCCATCAAGTAATTCATTATCCAAACCCAAGGAAAAGACAAATAAAGAAGCAATAAACGAATGAGTAGCACCAGTATCAAACAATATCTTAGCCCAAAAATTATAAACTAAGAATGTACCTTCACCAACTGAGTTACCCGGATCCTGTCCAACATGAGAAATATTGAAGGACTTAGGTTGATAAGGAGGTTGTCGAGCTTGGTATTGTGGTGGATTATTCTGAAGACGGTTCTATTGATACCTTTGATGATGGTTCTGAGGTGCAAATGGTTATTGGTTCCTCTGAGAAATAAGTGCAGGACAGTTCCTCTTAAAATGTCCAGGTTGTTTGCAGTGATAACATGAAGGTGCAGGAAGCTCCATATTCGGTCCATTTCCTTTCTTCTGGTATGGATGGTTGTTATTTTTGTTCTTGTTATTATCCTAGTATGACGTTCTCGAATTTTATTTACCTCCTCAATGTCTCTCTCAGCAATCATTGCTCTTTCCACTATCTCATTATAAGACGTAATCTTCATAATAGACAACCTACTCTTAATTGAAGGCCTAAGTCCCTCCTGAAACTTAAAAGTCTTCAGTCCTTCATTCTCAACCAGGTTAGTAGCAAAAAGAGAGAGTTCTTCAAACTTGGCTTGGTACTGTGCCACAGTCATGTTCCTCTAGGTCAACTACATAAATTCGATCATGCGCAAGTTTCGTGCAGTTTGTGGAAAGTACTTATTTAGGAAGGCTAGTCGAAATTCCACCCAAGTAAACAGACCGTCATTCCTATAACGATGAGTCAAGTCCCACCAACGAGTGGCCTCACCCTCAAGCTTATAAATAGCAAGGTCCAGCTTATTCTCATCATTCACGCCTAGTAAGGTGAATATTTTCTCAATCTTATCTATCCAATCTTCAACAACTAGTGGATCAGGACTACCCTTGAAGGAATCAAGGTTTTGTTTAATAAACCTTCTAACTAACAAAGCCCGTTGATTAGGTGGTGGGAAGGGGGAGGTGCATTCTGATTAAGAGTCACTTGTTGCTGCATTGCTTGAGCAACAACATTCAAAGCACGGAAGACATCCCCAAAACCCCCATCTTGTGGGCCGGTTGAACCATTATTACGACGAGACATGTCCTGAATGAAGGACATTAAATCATAAGTATCACAGAGAGAATTCTCTATGAAAAATAAGTGCAACCTATTATGCATTCTACCAAAACAAAATCAACAATTGCTGCAAGCAATTCACATACAAGCGCATACACACATTGACTTATTTAGAAACTAGCCTGCCTAAAGGATCAGACTCTCTCTGATACCAAACTGTGACACCCCAAATTCTGGGCCTGGGTTTCGACCCGAACCCAAACCCAAAATCTGAAATGCTACTTTTAATAACATGCCTAGACTTCCACACTTGGCCCAAGTCCAAACGACTAATTCTTTGTCTATTCTTTATTTATGTTCAATTCAGAAATTCGGTCGCAGCGGATACGTAAAAATTCTTTCAGAAACATCTAACTATTAACTTGTCGTGATTTTTAACCCACATGAACATTAAATAACTATAGTTTACCATGAAAATTAATTTCACCGTTAACGTTCCATATTTAATCCAAAAGAATCGCATGTTTAAGGAAGAATCATAAAACAAAAAAAGACATCAGTTAACTCCAAGAATTTTACTGAACCCATTTCAAATCCAAAAATTTGAGTGATTATACATTCTGAATCCTAACTGAGTATATGTCCATTCATAAATTTTATATAATTTTTAGATTATCTTAAAGACCTTTTGACCATAGTCAAACACATAGTTGACCATAACTGCAGAAAAGAAAAATAGAGATAGTCCATTTTATAAAAATCATATAAAATCACTCACAACTCCAAATCGGATTTAGTTTACCATTTTAAAACTCAAAAAGAAAGATCTTCAAGTTTACAGATGACACCAAATCCTAAAACATGTTGTAGGATAAATTTAAAACAATAATACTTCAATATAGTTGAATCTGACAGAAAACGTCTGAATTTCTTACAGTGAGAAACAATTGTTTTAAAAATATTTTGGAACTCAGAAAATTCTAATATTTTAAAAACTTAATAAACCATGAGTTTTACGCATACCATAAAATATTCAGTCATAAATATCTTGTAAAATAATTATCATTAACAGTCAAACTGACATGACTCGGAAATTTTCGTTTATCTAATCAAATAAAATTTTCTTAATAACACATTGTTCCATTAGTTATACTTTAGAGAGTTTGATGATATTTTATTACAATTTTTCAATCATAATATGTAAACTACTAATTAAAACACCAAAACGGATCTCTTTGCTTTTCCGCCATTAGCTCCTTGTGGTGTCATAAAATCTGGAATTTTTGTCATGAAACGACGTGAGTTGTGACACCCAGTAGGAAAAGAAGCAACAAACATTTTATTCAAACATTTTTCAATTTCTTTATAAAACAACTAGTATAATTAATAACACTGTAAACACATGGAAACACCACATCCATAACAACAATAAATTCAATCAATCCGCTCGCCCCAGGGAGCCCCACGTGGTTTTAGGAAACAAAACCGTTCCCAAGGATATCTCGTATCCCGTCATAAATAATTTTTAAGAATCATAATCTATGGACCGCAGCCCAATATTCATAATCATGCTCACAACATCGATTATCATCCATGAAAACTTGTAAATATGAATTTTAATTAACAAAACCATACATAAAAAGAGTTTTAGATTGTGTTGCGCCTACCTCGAATCGCAATCCAAAAACTACAACAATACAAGGAAGAGCTTTATCACCTAAGAAATCGTCTTTGATATAAACTAAAAGAATCTCTAGCTATTTCTACTAATTTAGATTTTAGTTTCCATTATATCATTCACAACTACAAAAGAATAATGGAAAGCAGAAGAAAAGGTTGGATAGGTTACTCTTTTCTTTTCAGTATAAGATATATATATATACTCACAGCCTAAAACGAGCTCCACCTAACCCCAAAGTTTTTTTGTCTGCATGTTTAAAAGTTTTGGTCAAGATAAGGAACTAATAATTATGTCCTTCAAAGTGGTGCTAATAATTAATGTCTACCACTACCACCTTCCTTTAATTTCTTTCGCTCTGCAACATAATTCTTCCTTTTTATTCTTTATTAAAGCAAACAGTACTATAAATAAAAGTATTTCATCGAGTGATTCATAGGATTCCACCAAAAAACCAAAAAGAATTTCTTTAATCTGATAAAAAAGAGATTAACAACAACTACTTTCAACAAAATAAAAAGAATTCTTTGTCAACCACTAAGAATTCTTTAATCTGATAAAAAGAAGAATTAACAACAACTACTTTCAACAATCAAAAAGAATTCTTTGTCTACCACTAAGAATTCTTTAATCTGATAATAAAAAAGAAATTAAGAATTAACTCATGGTTCCATCATTCATGGCTTTTTATTTATTAACTCATGAGGAATTTTGTTAAATACTTTTAACACGAAGTGGGACATATATTTATTGATAGCCTCTCCAAATCTCGTAATTTTTGGAGTTGTAAAATTATTTTATTAATATTTTACGAAAACAGTGAAAGAACAAAAGCTAACATTTTGTTGAGCTGTAGAGTTTGTTTTACATGTTTCATAATGATTTCTAAATCCGATAATCTTTAAATTTAAGGGGAGCATTTATAACATATGTATCTATGTCATATCCATCATTTACAAAAACCCAACGGTTCAAATGAAAGCTATTGATTTTATACGATCGTTCTAAAATCTGGGCAGATTGCATCATTTTACTAAACTATTCACAGTAAATTCATAATAATTCGAAATTTAGCAAACTCAATGCACAATTAAAGATAATACATAAATCCACAACTTTTATCAGGACCTAAAATCGTTTTGATATCATCAAGATTATCGAAACACAGTCAAGAACAGACAAAGCAAAAATGTACCGAAATTTCAGAAATCAACATCCAAGTTCAAACAAACATTTAACGGTGAATCTGTGGTGAAGTATTCTCAAAATTTAACTAGAGATACCTAGGCATGTTATCTATCAATAAAAAAGGCCGATCATCAATTAGCTTCATAGTTTTAAATCAATAAATTACTGAGACCTAATTATACAAATTCAAGATCAAGTATAACAAAAACATAAAGAGAAAGGGGATCTAGCATTCTACCTCAATTGCTTAAAAAGAAACTCCTCTTGATTCTCCACTGATTTTCCATGGTTTCCTTCTCTAAAATAAACCCTAGCTTGTCTCCTTGTTCTACCTAGCTTTTATTTTTCTCCAATCTAAAACCTCTTTCCTAAGCTTTTAGTTATAAAACCTTAATAACATTAATGTTAATAATCATAACTAATATTCATTATTTGGGTGGCTCTATTTCCACCCTAACTTGTAGCCTTTCTTGTTAAATCCACCCACCTAGGCTAAGGCTAAGGAACAACAATCTAAGTACAAGGTTAATCAATCCGGGTATAACCCGACCCGAAACAGTAGCTAAAAAATACAGGGTATTACAAGGACGACCACCAGATGAATGAATTTTCCCGAAAGAAAACTCAGGATTTGTCTCAGGGATATTCTCCGGAGGAGGGCCGGAAGGCCCAAAATCAGCATGTTTATCCGAAGGTGGTGGAGGAGCGGTTTCAGGGGCAATATCAATATCATTTTTCTTTTTTCCAATAGGAATCTCTTCGTCGGTATCCTCGGTAGCAGAAGGAGCCGTCTCAATTCGTTCCTCCTCGTCAGATTCCTCTTCGTACTCATCAAATTATTCTTTATTACCAACAGGTCTGGTAACTTCAGGGATACCAGAATCAACAACACCTGCAGTAGACGATTCAAGAGGACTAATCTTCTTCTTCTTCGAACCCTAGCGGAAAAGAAAGTTAGATTTCCTATCTTAGGGGCAAGAACCTACATAGCATGGCAGAAAGAAAATAATAAATCTTACCTTCGTAATGGCAGAAGCCTTTGAAGCCTTGGAAGGAGGAATATGCTCGGAACTCTCATCTTCCTCATAGTCAGCGGCCTCGAGGCGATAATTGAAGCTCATACCGGCAAAATTCAAAGCCCATGGGCAGAAATCACCATATCGGGCAGGGGCACACTCACGAACCCTACTTTGAGCAGTTGGTTGTCATCCATGATCACCGGTGGTCCGACCATAAGCCCAGGGGCCAATAATCTCAATAGGAGTGGCGTACCATTCATAGTCATGATCTCGACGAAGATTCTCCTTGTCGGGAAAAGGCTCCAGACCGGCGTTATTCTCCGTGCCTAGAATGAAGCATAGCTTAGTACCACTCACTTCGCTCAGAAGACGAACCTCACCACAAGGAGCGGGCATTGTACGTAAACCAACGCTCCAAGGCTTTCAATTTCGACCATTGACATAATCCCCGAAAGAAGTATTGAAATTTGAGGGGGTATACAGGCTTCTTTCCGAAGTATTAGGCTGGTAGCATGTCATGAACGTCCTGCCCTTACTTCGAAGATAAGCCTCCCAAAGAGTCAGAAGATAATTCCCACTCAACTGTACTACTGAACGACAATAAGTATGAGGGGTAGAGCCTTCGCGACATGACAAGACATTGTAGAAAAATGAGTCACTAGACTTATACAAAGGAAGCATCAGGCCCGCTTCAAAGGCACCAACGATCATTAGCAGATGTTATGAATCATACTTATAATTGGTAATCATGTCATACGTAAGCTCGTCACCTTGGTTGTAGAAACGAACTTCGAAATATTCAAGACCATGCCTAGCCTTAAATTCCCCCAAATCGATATCCGAAAAGACACCTTCTTTTTCTTCCTTGGGTTGGCAGCGGTGCGGCCCGGAGGGGCAACGTCTGATACTGGGTGCGAAGCTGATAATATCTTCTAAGGACTTAGATCATCGGATTTTCTCTTAGATGCAGGCTTTCTGGACAAATCAACGTCCTTCTTGGAGGAAAAAGTTTTAGGAGGAGAAGAAGTTTTAGGAGGAACAATAGACCGAAGAGGTTGAGCCGCTAATGGTTCTGAGAACTGCTGGGAAGGCTTACTCGATTCCCTCCCAACGGGATACTGCGAACCCTCACATGTTCCCCGCGTTATTGATAAGAAGACGAAGAATGTTTGGAATAAAAGGAAGGATGTGAAGCAAGCGGAGGATCTTTCGGCATAGATATGTCAGGACTTCGACAAGGAGGAGACCGATAAGGGCTCGAGATAGGTGTCCTAAAAGATCCGCCTCTTCTATCATTACCAGATATGATTACCTACAAAGGGAAACAATGAAAAATAAAATCAAAAACAAACGCCATTACTGAAAAAGCATGACAACTCAAAAACAGGGGAAACCACATCTTAAGCTTAGCAATGAAGAATAGGGGCAAGTATATATATTGTCACAGAAGGTGTCCCCCATCGCTAAACTCAGAAATATAAAAGCTGAGTAAAAATCTGCGAACAAATATTTATAGAAGCAAAAATAGAAATAAATATCATCAATTCCAAACCAGTAATCACCGGAATAAAGGAGGAAGTACGGGAAAATAATGCATACATGCAAATGGTCGGAGAAGATTCAGTAAGCAATAAAGGCTCGGTACCAGGTTGTTAAGCTATCAGAGGGAATAAAGAGCAAGAAGACAAGAAGAAACTCGGGGTTTATGAAAAAATAAAGAGACAGCAGAAGGAAGAAGAAGAGAGAATAAAATTTCTCATACTCATTCCTTCACCCGTATTTATTGTCAAGTAAGAAAGAGAAAGATATCCCATTATTCTAGGAAGAAGTTATTGCAAAGAAGTGGGAAACGTGCCCTAATAAAAAAGAGAAGTTATTGCGGGAAGATGATGAACACTTTTCTTCAAAATTTTGACTAAACTCGTCAAAAGTTAGAAATAAAATGGGCAAATTGTAGATACATAAATATCTATTATAGAAAAAGCACACGTGTCCCTCACTACAAGAATGGCCTTATCACCCTCCGCCACATGTCCTTCATCATCAAGATCCAACGGTACCGAAACCGAGGGCTACCCGATAACCAACCGCCCGAAAAGCACCCTAGAAGTCCCGGAATGCACTTTACTCCATCCCAAAGCACATTCAAATTGAACGGAAGAGATGGGTGAAACTGACAAGGAGTGGACAGCTGCAGAGGACAGCTTTCTCATGCATGCATCCTTCCCACAACTACCAGCATTAAACACGCCAAGTACTCTATACGTGTCGAGCATTCTCTGGAACGGAAGAGAGGCAGAGCATAGGAATAGCAGACGACCGTTGAGATGCTTTGGGATAGAACAAAGGTACCATCGGGATTGGCGTATATTCCGAGAATATAAGGATAAGATAATCAGAAAAGTGGGACCCATGTAATCCACATATAAATACCCCCCCTCCTCATAGAGAGAGGGGGGTCGACCAATTTGAGAGAAGGAGAGAGAAGGAAAATTGTGAGAGTAAGTGAGTCTTGTTTTTTATCTTCCTAGCTTCGCTTCCTTCAACCCAAAGTCATTTGACTATGCTTTTCAACCTTTAATACACACAGTGAAGAACCAAACCCCGTGGATGTAGGCCTTAGTGCTGAACCACGTAAATCATTGTCTTATTTTACATTTGCATTTAAAGTCTTAGAATTGCTAGTATAGTCAGCATCATCCCCAACGCTGGCACTCCCATGATGTGAAGCGATGATGAGCTCGAAGGCTCATAGTTTCTCGAGTAATCTTTATCTATTATTTGTATTTATTTTGGAGATCGAACCGCCTTTGATCTCACTGCGAACTTTGTTTGTGAACACTTTGGTATCATCGTTATTTCTGTGTTCACACATATCTAGGAGTCCTTGATATTAGCTCAAAGAGGACGAAAATATGAAGCCAATGGCGAAAAAATGGAGTCAATCCGACGTCGTATGAAGAATCTGGAAGCATTTGAAGCAAGCCGAAGTTTCGGAAAACTAGAGAACCTACAGAACTGTTATAGGTACCCGAGATTTCTACTCAGGGAAGGCACAAAATATTAATTAAACTGTCAGTCCTTTGTGACTGACAGTTGAATGAGAGCTGTTAAAGGTTCATGGTCCATTAACTGATGGCAGTGATGGTGATGTAGTGGAGCTGTTCTTGATGAAGTTGTTCGATAGAAGATATTAAGATGCTGCCATAATATCGGTCATTGATTGATCATGGTTGGTCCGAGTTGCTGCAGTTGTGAGATTTATGGAGGATGGGAACAATGGAATGGACTAAACTGTGGTGAAGCAAGGAAGACTCGGTAATAACAGGGACATCGATGGAGTTTGGATCCGTGAGTGGCAGTGATCTTTGTGATGGATTGATGCTGTAAATGGAGTTGGAGGTATAAGGGTCGATGGTTGATGAAGATGGAAGAAATAAGTAAGCATGCAGGAAATGATGTCCAGGCTTGAGAATAAAGGAATGAAGGAGGTTTCTAACGTGATCGATGGTTCTAGGAGTTTGTTGTTTATTATGATGTGCCGGTGATGGTTAAGATGAAGAAGGCAGTCAAGGAAATGGTTGATCCTGGTGATACTCATGGGCTGATGGTTGCTTCCGTTTATGGTGAAGATGTGAATGGTTCGAGTCTAGAAGGTGATGAATCTGATATTGGCTGGAAGTTGACGGAGAGGATGTTGCTCTCATTCATGACAGAGAATATGAAAGGGAACTCGGTTGCTGTGAGTAATGAGCTTTGGCAGTCGATGGTCATCGTGAAGAAAAGGACTTGACGAATATTGCTGCCTGATTGAGGATGGAACTCGAGCAGATGAAGGTTGAGCTTTGTTGCGGATAAAGTTGATGGTGGAAGTGATGACAATGGAGTTTGGATAGAGATTTGAAAGAAACTCGAGCAATATTCTGTAATGGATCGACTGAGAAGAAAGTACAGTGGTGATGGAATAGTTAGCTTCGTTGTTGGAAGATTTGCAGATATTATGATGTTGTATTATCGGCGATTGTTCATGGAAGCGACATTGGACAGGAAATGGAGTTTGGAGCTCGAGCTGGTGACCGTTATTTCAAAGTTATCAAAGAACCTAGAAAAGAGAAGTGGAAAAATAAACATACAAGAGAAGTTTCGGCTAGAAAACCCAGTTGTGATACAAGAAGAAGAAAATAGGCTGTCAGTTCCGTAGAACTGACAAGCCAAAAATATAAGTGGGCTGGACTTCTGCCAGTTTTGACCATGGCCCAATTAGTTGCTAGCAATCCCTTTACACGGCCAGACTTGGACATGTGCTTAATTTTTTGGAAGTTTTAGCGAGTTATGGCAGCCGTTTTGCACAGGATTTGAGACACGGGCGCTGATACAACTTGGAGACTATTTAAGAGACTTCTTAACCTAAATATATCATATATCTCTACATCTTATAATACACTTTGGTCTTAATAAATATTTTAGGGTTTACCCTTTTAGGGGGAAACCGGGAAACAGTGTAAACATGAGAGGCTAAACTTTTGTTGATTGAGGATGAATTCAATGTTCTAGCGTGAAGCTCTATTATTATACAAGTTTGTTCAGAGTTTTAATCATCTTATCGTTTGTCTTTACCATTATTTGATCTTTATGAGTGATTATTGGATTGATTTGGAGTGCACGCTATATTGATCTATTTATTGCTTAATTGCTAGTAGTGGGTTAGGAGATAAGTAATCGTCGAATAATTCATACACTAGTAGAAATCGCGAGACCTTGCAGAGGGATTTTGTGGAGCAATTGCGAGTGAAGATAACACCAGTAAGTGGACCTTGAGCTAAGAGTTTAACTACTGGGATCAACCTAATTCACAAATCCTAAAGCATTCGATTGGATTACACCTTAAGTGAGCTACTACTTGGTGGTTCGTTGAATAGAATCTGATATTGGAGAGCTTCCGTATCCATGGTAAAAGGAGTTTTTGGGATAACACTGAGCTAGTTGCTATTATACGGTTGGTAATGAATGGTTCTAACAAAGATAAATAAGTATACTAATCTATTTATCGCTTGGTAACGGCGAAGGATTCCTTGATCATCTCTTTGTTTTATTTGTTATTCTATTTATTTTACTTTAAACCAAACCCCCCTTTGTTTTATCTTATTTTGCTATCTAAATACATATCAATTACACAGCTCTGTGTGGGAACGATCCTTACTACCGTTATATTATTATTTAATTAGTGGGAAATATTTCGATTAATTTTTTATGGTTATGACACGCATCAGGCATTGATCTTTGGTACCGTCCAAGTTATTTCTCATATCAATCAGGCTCACAGATTTTTGTCTGTTCGATTTGCTGATTATATTGAGAAATAAATATAAAGCTCTTTGATATATTTCTTGATTGAGTCTCACTTTTAAGTTGGTGCTCTCGGAATTATATTGGAGTTTAATCCATACAGATTGTCGAACGAATTATTGGGTGTGGTTGTTATACCCCCGCCTTTTCAAGTTTCCATATCCCCCAATTGCGCGTCACTTTTATGATTGGGTATGTGATTACATGAAATTGAAATGAGTTCAAAATAACAAGTTTGATATGAAGAAGCAAGTCAAGGTCAAATTTTGACTTTGCGTACTTATTTTTGGGTGAAAACTCCGTGACTTCCTTAAAATGGCCTAACACCATATTGGTTGCTTTCTCCCATTCTTTAAGCTAAGTCAGAACCCTCAATCTGGCCTAGCCTATGTTTACCATGTGGTTGCTCTTGTGTGCTCGGTGTTATTGAATTTTCATGCTAATTCCTTAATTTCCTTTTTTGTCCCTATTTTTTTTTCTACGTACATCAATGAAACTTATTTTTATTATTAAACGCATTGGTTTTTTTATTTTTGATAAAGAAAAGATTTTATTAATGGATTGCAGTGATGTCTCCTGTTAGGAGATTACGAATAGAAGAATTAAAATTAGCATAACTCTCACAGAGTTGTTTAGTTTCTCTGGACTCCCTGGCAACAGCATTTGCCACTTTATTATCGTATCGACTAATAACATTGAAAGAACAATCAATAAAAGTGAGAATTAGATGTTTAATCTCCTTGATGAAGTTTCTATTTTCCCATTGAATAAGCAAAGATTGGCCTTTGATGGATTGTATGACAAGTTTCGCATCCCCTTCAATCTGAATCCTTGAGAATTATAGTCTTTTAGTCCAAATTATAGCTTCTCGAACTGCCATGCATTCCGCAGCCTCTGCACTTAGTGATCCATTTTCGTATGTCCCTTTGATTCCAAGGCAGGTACCTGTGTTGTCACGTATGACAATGCCAGTTTCAAATTCATTAGTATCTTTATTAAAAGAAGCATCTACATTGAACTTAACCTGGCCTTCTAACGGTGGTTTCCAACTAGAAATAGTAGCATGACTCATTTGACTACCTAAGATGTTATTTCTTGTATGCAGATGAGATGCAAGATGATATTTTATTATGTGCACAGATTTTGTAGGGTTTAGATACACTCCCTGAAAGATTGACTCGCATATGTCTTTCCAGATAATCCAAGAACCTATCATGAGCGTGAAAAACCTTCTATCTTCTTCAACAGGTTGTGTAGATGAGAACCAACTTATCATCCATTCAGACACTGAAATAGTATTATTTCTAGCTGTAGCAATGTTGATGTTGACCCTATTCCAAATAGATCTGGCACGCTAACACTCAAATAACAAATGTTCCATCGATTCATCTGCTTCTCCACATATTTCACAGGTTGTGTCTTGAGAATGATCAAACCTAGATCTTTTAATTTTAGTGCAGTGTATGTATCTGATGCACTTCCAAACAAAGCGCTTAATGCGGTGAGCTTCTTTACATCCCCACAATGATCTCCAAGTTCTTTTCTCAACCATGATTCCATTGATTGGAATTGTTCTATCATTATAAGACAGCTTCCTGTATGTGCTTTTAACTGAAAAATTTCCATCTTTGGCAGGCATCCAGATCATTGTGTCATCTTTGGTATTGTTTATGTAAATATCTTGTATCTTCTTGGATGTATCTTGATCAAATAACCTATCCAGCAAGCTGATATTCCATTATGCAGTGTCAGGAAGAAAACGTTCTGACACATTGTCATAGAAACGAAAAAGATCATCCTTTGGGACTGGAGGATGAGACATACCCGAAATCCATTTGTATCTCCATATTTTGGTCTTTATTCCATTGTTTATTTCCATGAAGTAATTTTGGTGTACCACTATAAGACCTTTAGTAATGCTATTCCAGACGTAAGAACAATTTTTTGCATTAATATTCTGATGCAAAATATTTCCATTTTTGAAGTACTTGCTGGATAGAACTTGGGACATTAGATTGTCAGAATCTATACATAATCTCCATGCAATCTTGGTGAGCATTGCAATATTTAACTTTTCTAAATCTCTGAAAGCTAAACCTCCCATGTCTATGGGTCTACATAAGTTCAACCAGGCTGTAGGATTATTACCTCTGTTGTTGTTATAACCCCAAAAGAATCTCCTCTCAATACTGGTTAATTCTTGGAGCAGAGTTGATGGTAATTTGAAGGTACCCATTTGATAGATTAGAACTGAGTTTAGAACATGCTTAACCATTATTCCCCTTCCTACTTGAGACAAACAAACCCTCGACCATGTAGATAATCTGCTTTCAAAAGATTCCTTAATGTTTTTGAAAGAATCTTGTTTAGAATGTCCTAGGATTAAAGGAGATCCTAAATATTTTTCTTTTGAATTCATTATCTTGACTCCCAAGATTTGTCTGAGTGTCTCAGCTTCTTCAGGTTTGGTCTTTTTACTGAAATGAACTGCACTCTTATCAAAGTTGATAACCTGTCCATATTGACTGCTGAAATCATGAAGTAACTCTAATAAACTGTTGACTGAAGTAAGATTTTCCTGAGTAAAGATCAAGCAATCATCTGCAAAAAGCAGATGATTAATGGCTGGAGAATATGCAACCAATTTAATTTCTTTGATAGATTTATCCACTTGAGCAGCTGAGAGTTGTCTAGAAAGAAACTCCATAGCTATAATGAATAAATAAGGTGATAAAGGGTCACCTTGTCTAATGCCCCTTGAAGGAGAAAATTCCTCACAAAGTGACCCATTAAGCATGACTGAGAGGGTGGTGGTGCTGATATATTGATAAATTAGCTCACAGAAATTATCATTGAAACCAAAAGCCTTTGACATGTCCAGTTTTAGTGCTAACCAACCAGTTTCTCCTCTTTTCTTCTTCATTGAATGAATTATTTCTTGATCTATCACAGTGTTATCACTAATGAGTCTTCCTGAAACATAAGCTGCTTGAAATGGGGAAATTATTTTCTCCATAAGTGGTTTCATCCTGTTAACAATTACCTTAGAAATAATCTTGTAGGAAGTATTACACAGACCTATGGGTCTGTAATCTGCTTCACAAATACATTTCTTATTTTTTGGAATTAAAGAAATATATGTCTTCTTCAGTTGCTTGAGGATGTGCTTTGTTTCAAAAAAAATCTTCACCATGTTACAAACATCTTCACCTACTGTATTCCATTGACTTTTATAAAATCCTGCTTGAAAACCCTCAGGGCCTGGAGCACTCCAATTTTCCATGCTCTTTAAAGTGATATGAATTTCTTCATTAGTTAGAATACTAGTGAGGGTGATATTTTCTTATGTTGTAATGATTGAAGGTAAAATAGCATAAAGACCTTCATTGCAGGAGGGATTACTTGTTGTACTGATGCTCTGAAAATGTTGAGTCAGGTGCTGAGAGATTTGTTCTCTAGTGATCGCTGTCGTAGGCGTCAACAATAAATTACACTTTATTACTACTCAAAATATATAATGAAGCAAGGGCAAGAAAGGATCGTTCCCACAGAGAGGACTAGGTTTTCAAGTTGTTTCGGTTTCCTATATAAAACACCGGGGGTTCTCTGATTTTTAATAAACTAAGCAAGACAATAAAAAGTAAACACGCAAATCAATAAGGTGAAAATATTGGATAAAGGTTTCATCTTCGATTGTAAACAAGTTTTCTGAATATATGAATAGAATTCGTATTTAATCTCGCTATCATCAAAAGCCCTAGAATACTTTATTACAAGACAAGAATACTCCGTAAATTTCCTAAGTCATCAACACACACATTAGAGCTGCATATGTGAATTATACCTAAAGAATAACCTAACGCCTTGCGCTAATTAAGTTTAATTCCTAGGAGCATTAAGTGTAGTTACGGATTATCTCACAACTACACCCTCATTAGAATCCATTAAAATGATTCCTAAACCTAATTAATTTGATATGAAACTAAGAATTAAGGTACTAAAATTATAAAGAGACACAAAGATTTTTACGTGGTTCGATCAATGTGATCTACATCCACGGTGCTTCACTAGTGATTGTATGTGATTACATGATTTTACAATTGAGACTCCATTAATGAATATTTGGAGCTCTAGAATTTTGGGGAAGAAGATGATAAAGAAAATAAATCCCTCTCTAAAATTTTCTCTCTCCTCCTAAAATCATCCCCTCTCTCAAAATGTGTCTCTCCTTTTTCTCTCATGCCTAAATGGCTATTTATATGATTTTACACATTGGATAACAACTAATCTTTCCCTTAATTTCGGATCAAAGAATCGTCATACGAACCTTCGCAAATTTACTTCACGAACTTCCTTTACTCGTAAAACGTTCTTCGTGATTTCTTTATCTTCGCAAAATATTCTATAATCGTAAAATGTATTTTCTCTTCACAATTTCGTAAGTTATCATTTGATGTGATATTCCGCTCCTACATCTTGCCTCTTTTTTCTTGAATATTGCTTGAAGAGCGATCTTTAAGAAAAAATCCGTTGTTGTAGTAATCTTTGATATTTGTTGATGAAGGAACGAGCGAAAGAATACTAGTCTTGAAAAGTATATACTTGCCTCTATTCTTTTGCGAAGTCCCGGAATGTTGCGAAGTAAATAAGAAGTATCAACCATTGAAGTATAAGAAGTATGAAGTATCCTTGAAGAAGTATAAGAAGTACTTAATCCTCGAAATATATGAGAAGTATGAAGTATCCTTAAGAAGTACTTAATCCTCTAAATGTAAGAAATATTGCGAACCCATCATGCGAACTCTCACTCCATGTTCTTTGCCTCATGCTATGCTGTAATGCAAATAAAAATTTAGATTAGTATTCAACATTTCTTTTATCAAAATTTCTTATTTTTTATTTATATGCTACTTCAAAATCTTTTTGTTTGTTTTGATTTCCTTTGTATTATCTATTTCATCTCTCTTGACAAATATTTTTCCATGGAAATGATCCTAATAGGTACCCCCTCATATGACGACTTGAGGTGCTTTGCCTTTTTTACAAGTATACGCCATAAAGGTTTGCCAGCTACTACTCTCCATGTCGAATATCATATCATTGGAAATAAAGTAAATTTTTCAAGAGAAATATATAAATTGATTTGTGCGAGATGTTTTTCTCGGTTTCTTTTGTAATTGTGAAATCTTGAGATCTTTGTAATTGTGTGATTGAATCTCTTTTTGTAAATCAAATCAAATCAAAAATCTTTTATTTTTCGTAAGCAAATAAAATGTTTAAGGAAAGAGGTACTTAGCTTTTATGTGAGTCGTTGTTGTCTCTTGCGAAGTATGTGATTTTCTTGCGAAGCTAGCATCGTCTTGCATGTTCTCATAGCATACCAATTATTCTAGCCCACTCTTGCGAAATAGAATTCTGCTGTTTTGCGGACTTTTGCGAAGTAAACGAACATTTTCGAAGTATTGGTGTTGCGAACATTCGCAAAGTGAATATTTGCAAAGTGTAAAAGTAGAAATGTTGCTTCTGCGAACGTTCGTAAGATTTGACCCTACGAAGATGATATTCATAAGTATATGACAGAAAAGAATTTTGATGGGGACCATCTTCGTAATAATTTTGATGGGGATCATCTTCGTAAGTATATGGGACCATCTTCGTAAGAATTAATGTGGTAACACTAAAGTGGGGTAATATATACTCCAAGTAGTTGTATACTGGACTTCGTATACTCCAAGCTGGGACGTATAATCATTTTGCGAAGTACATAACTTCATCTTTCTTCGTGAATTTGACTTATCTTCCTGGATGAGTTGTCAACGAACACATACATGCTTTCTTGGTCGACGACGGAACGTTTAATCAATTACTTGTAGTTTTCACAAGTTGAAGCTATAATTGATCGACTCGGTGGAATTGAATGATCTGCCATTGAGAAATGAACAGATGGAGATCCTTGTACATATCCAAATGAACTCACAAGAGTTAGTGAAGCTGATCCCTGGAAAAAATACTAGATCGAGATGTGAAATTCGAACTAGACGATGCGAAACCGGACGAAAGGATTGAATTAGCCGATGACGAATTTTTAAACGATGAACCATAACATCTCCCTGAAGATGATATTGAACTAAGAAAATAGTAGAGAAAAGAGAAAAATAGTAGAGAGAGAAGAGGACCAATTATTAAACGAAATGGTTGATCCCGCAAGTTACAGGAAGGATAAATCCATTTAATCTTTCCCTGTTTCTAGCGCCAATTATGTAGTTACGGATTATCTCACAACTACACCCTCATTAGAATCCATTAAAATGATTCCTAAACCTAATTAATTTGATATGAAACTAAGAATTAAGGTACTAAAATTATAAAGAGACACAAAGAATTTTACGTGGTTCGATCAATGTGATCTACATCCACGGTGCTTCACTAGTGATTGTATGTGATTACATGATTTTACAATTGAGACTCCATTAATGAATATTTGGATCTCTAGAATTTTGGGGAAGAAGATGATAAAGAAAATAAATCCCTCTCTAAAATTTTCTCTCTCCTCCTAAAATCATCCCCTCTCTCAAAATGTGTCTCTCCTTTTTCTCTCATGCCTAAATGGCTATTTATATGATTTTACACATTGGATAAAAACTAATCTTTCCCTTAATTTCGGATCAAAGAATCATCATACGAACCTTCGCAAATTTACTTCACGAACTTCCTTTACTCGTAAAACGTTCTTCGTGATTTCTTTATCTTCGCAAAATATTCTATACTCGTAAAATGTATTTTCTCTTCACAATTTCGTAAGTTATCATTTGCTGTGATATTCCGCTCCTACATTAAGTTTTGTGAAATAGGCTAATCAATGCAATTGAAATACATTGCGCAAACATTCGAACAAAGGTCAATTTCTACATATGATTACAAGAGTGTATCACTACAAACCGTAATCATATCATGCTACTCATATTCAAGGTTATCGCTCGATGAAAACCCTAAAATAGCTATAGATATGGACGTATGTTCAATCAATTCTAGACTCAACTAAACAAACATTCAATCATATTGCAATACATCAATCATGCAATTATTATAATCAGTAGAAATCAAACGATAATATTGAGAGAAAACTAATTCATAAAATCCATAACTTGTTTTCAAAATCCAAATACATCTTTAACCAATAGCAAAATCAAGTACTTGTGTTTTTGGAAATCATTATAGAAATCAAAGAAGAACTATCATGTGAAACCCTAGAACACAAATAGAAGCCTCCCTAATGGAGATATATGATCGCCCCCAAAAGTAGTAGAAAACTTTCTTTTTATAGCATCTTCTTGTTCCAAAATTAAGTTTAGTCTTCAAAGGTCCAAATAGATAGAAGTCCTCAAGCCCATGTGTGAGAAAACCCGTGTAGAAAATCTATCCCAAAAGTGGTCACTTAGGAAAAGCGGGTTTTTGGCGAAAGTTGGCGGAATACGGCACCATCATTCACACGAAGAACTGCTAGTCGGTCCACTGGAATCTGTTGTCCTAGTTGTCGGAGTCAAATTAACGGTTTTCTGAAGTCGTCGTCATCTTTAACGGTCAAGTTAACGGAACCGTTATCCCTGGATCACTGAGTTGACTCACCTGAATCGGAACTGGCCAAGTTTTGACTATATTTTGACATTCCCGGGCCAAATTCAGGACGATTTATCATCTTCAAATCCTGTAAAAATCCTAGCACATACATCTAACCAGTCTTTCACATTTAACAACAGAGATTCTCACCGCCTTCTACAGCCTTGTAGTCTCCATGGCATCAACAGTTCCATCATTCTATAATTCTAACTTCAATCAACATCTGACTCTTCTCTGGATCACCACTGCAACTCCAATTCAACTCAGCCATTCCATATACATTCCTTGACTCTGACACCTGCAATGTGCAAACCACAACAATGCAACACTCAGCTTCATTCCAGTCTAAACACCACAGTCAATCCCTGCAGCTCATAGTTCCATCTTCTAATTCTGCACCACCAATACCATTACATCCATTCTTAGCTTCTCTTGTAATTCCAGCTCTCACTTCATGTTCTAGTCATCACTGCAACAACTACATCATCAGCTCCATCACGATTGCAATACTGCCACAATAACCAACTCCCTTGGACATCCTTTTAGTCACCTCAAACACACCATCTCTAGACTATAACACAGCCAAGCTGTCAGCCTTCACTCTTCCCTTCATATGCTCTCACACATTCATCTAACTTCATTGCTCACCTGCAACAACTTCCAATCTGGTGAACCATACCTAGCCATCTCATTCATTTTTCTGTCATATACTCATTTCATATTCAAGCCTGTAGTGACAACACAAGGCCTTCCCTGTATTGTATATGACAACATCTCCAACCTATTCAAGTCCACCAATTTCAGTTCTACCGCCACTGCACAACAACACCAGCACCTGTTCCTCTATCTCCATAATTGTCTCCAAGCCACCAGTACCATATGTAGCTCCAGATCTTCTTCCCTGTAGCTTGAATTCAACATACATTGAAACACATTTTTCATCACAACCTCCCTGTAACTTCCGTAACAAACACAATCTGTAGCACATCCTCATCGACACAACACCATCAGAACCTTAGGTCATGTATTTCAGCTGCAATGAGTCCGTAATAAACCCCTCATACTTCATTCTTCCATGTAGCTCCATATCCAACTCTATCTCAAACCTCTTCTTAGCTACATATGGCACCAACAGTTGCACCAGATTCATCACAACACCAATTCTTCAAATTCAGACTCAACTACCAAAACCAAGAACCATTGCAATCAAACCCTCCATAGCCACAACAACTACAACCTTCTTCCATCCAACTTCAGTTCATCCAGACGCTTGCACTCTCAGTTCTACTGCTCAACTACAATTTCCCTGAATTCACAAAAAAACCGCATCCCCTGTACTCCATATGCATCCATTGCAACTCTCCCTACAACTTCTCAATTCCAGCACAACAAACCCCAGTTCTATCTATTCAAAGAACTAAAACCACCAGCTTTTAACAGATTCCATCTCTGAATCTAAGTCAACACAAAACATCTTTATCTCTTAATTCCACCTAATTTCAAAACCCTTAACTCTTCTCCAATCAACCACCAGTGCCTTCTCTTCCTTAAATTCGTTAGCAGCATCACTCAAACCCAACACTGAAAACTTAAATCCGAGTTGAACCCTTCATTCATCACCACCTAACTCTTCACAGATCGAAACACTAATTCAGTCTGCTACCAATTTCAAATTTATACATTTCAACAGCAACAGATTGTCATTCTTCTTCTCGATCTCGTTAACTCAACACAGATCCACTCTCCATTTCATTCTCAAATTGTTTCCTCTCTCAACTCAAACTCTCAGTAATGGATGTCTCTCATTTTCCATCTCTCAGACAAATAAACGTACAGCTAACATGAAGGTGAGGATGGTTTCTCTGAATTTCAGGTATAGGATAATAACCCAGATTTACATTGGCACCCAGGACTCGGATAAGGACTACCATGAAGTTATTTGGCTTGTCGGTTTCGAGGAACCGCGAGCCTAGTTCTCTGTTCACTTGTTAGTTATGCGGTGACGCTTTAATTCATGTATAACTACTCTTGCACGACCTAGCTTTGCTCCAAATATCGCTCATAGTGAATTGACCTTTTTGTTCTTTTTGCTTCAAATGAGTATTTTCTCCTTCTTTTGCTCCAAATAATTCCAAAATACCTAATAAACTCAAAAGCACACATAAGCTACATATTTTACGAGAAAACTAGCAGAGAAAGCATAAAAAATAGATAATAATTAAGGTGTTTACAACACCTATCAAATTCCCCCACACTTAGACTTTGCTAGTCCTCGAGAAAATCAAACAAAACAATTATAAAAACATACATACAACTCCGTCTCGTCGAGGCTACGGTCACTTTTAGCATAAATAACAAGCCTTTGAACCCCTAGGTGTCCCTAGTGGACTAGTTATAGTCTCGTGAAGGTTTACAAGAGGTCTACCTACAAAACCTATATTTCCAACTCCAGCTACCTGTGACAAATCTATGAACGAATCCAAAATGGCTATTGGAGGAGGTACCCATATATGAATCCAAATTAATATATATGTAAATTAAGCTCTACTCAGAAAGTTGAACAAACCACAATACTCGGAATCTGACTAACCACAATCACAATGAAAAGATTAAGAAGATGGATAAAGAGGTAAATGTTTGCGAATGTTAACAAGTGATCGGTGTTTCCCATATCTGTCTGAAGGTCACCGCCAAGATGAACCTATGCATCCTATTGGATTGAGCTACTTGTTTGAATATTAGCGTCAACACAACTGGCATATACAAAGGAACCAGCGGTCAACAATCTTAATTCTACATCAACTCAACTGGCATATACAAGGGAACCAGGAGTCGACTTTATTCAACACAATAATTTCTTTTTCTTTTTCACTTTATTTTTTTTAATTTTTTTTTAGACAGCGTGATTAGATCTTTCGGATCCAAGCGCATGCTTCTTGTCAGCAGATTACATGATAGTTCCCTTAGATCCTGCATTCCACGTTTGTTTAGGCGACGGAGATAGGCAGAACACACACATATTGATATCCAAGTGTCATTTTTATTCCGATTGGTCTAATTGGTCGGTATTTTTTTTTTTTCTCTTTAGCAACTCAATCACTCTATTTCATCCTAGCAGCAATAACAATTCGATGTTTAGTGACCCACCAAATCACTTAGATAACAATAGATAAATATGGAAAAATAAAAAATAGAACGTGATATGGTGATATTCCGAGATATGGTAACAACTATCATATTATTTCTAACACTTGAATAATTATGTCCCTTTTAGTTAATGGGTTCCTCAACTCCTCCAACCAAGATGGTTCCATCCATTTAGATTGATAGTGTCATCCTAAAAGCACATATTTCTAGGTTTCGGAGTGTATAAAGCAAAAAAAAAAAATAATAATAATTTATATGAACACAAGGGAAAAATAAAATAACAAGGCTATAAACTCTATATGAGAACACTCCCCCACACTTAAACTTTACATTGTCCTCAATGTAAAATTTAGTCATCCAAAGTAAAGTTCAAGATGGGAAATTCATAACATGATATATATAAACAAAGAAAATAAACTCATGATAAAAACGGATACTCCAACTCATAGTTATTTCGGAACAATAGAGAATAAACACTAAACAAGCTATTTAGTTGGCATCTAATCCCAACTCAGCCAATATATACACCTCATCGTTAAGAAAAAATTCCATCTACTTAGAAAGGCTAGTGTTTATTCTAAATTATTCAAATATCTCTAAAAGTTGGAGTTTTGATATGCAAATATCCAAAATAAGAAAATAAAGATAAAAGACTTAAAAAAATAAAAAGATAGAGATAGATACACAAAACCAGTAGGTTGCCTCCCATTTAGCGCTTGGTTTAAAGTCGTCAGCCCGACATGCAAGTTGAATTCCCCATACACCAATAATCGGAAAAGTTGGGGATCCACCCATATCACCTGTTTTGGAAACACTAGCTTCACACAAATATTAGTAATATAAAATAGAAACAAAGCTATTAACCGATAAAAGCTTCCCCCACACTTATTCTTGTCCACACTTGGAAGTGCATAAAGAATATAGAAGTCGGGTACTTCCACGGTTTCTTGTTCACAAACCTTCATAGTATGAGAATCAAGCATCTCTAATGGCGGATATCGAGAAACAAAGTCATTCAACAATATTCTCGAAGCACATACATTCAAACCAATAAGAGGTAAAGGAGAAGAAACAATATGCAAAGGGTTATACAAACCTTGCACAATCTCTTTTATTACGGAATCCTCTTCATCCTTGAAAAACTCAAGTGAATTATTCACCTCTTGTATATCATGGTCCTCTATCAAACCTTGCAACCATTCTTCGTCTGTTTCTGCCTTAACCAAAGTCTCGGCATCAACATTATCATTACAATCATATGCAAGCTCAATTGGGTCTTCCACAATATTGGTCATAATGGTCACATTCTCAACATACTCCTCTTTGTTGTAAGGCACATACTCCACTGCGGATTCAAGTCTGTCCATAAGGAACTTCTTTAGAACACTCATTGCATCATCCTCAAGCTCTACCTTTTGAATAGGTTCTTGATCGTTATAAATATCAATGCTTTAGTAAGCTACACTAGTGTCATCATATTCCTTTTCAACTTCACCTTGATCTCCAAAAGACTTCATTGTACACTCTTCGGGGATGTCACCATAAGATTGGATACCACTTCCCAAAGATTGGTCTTTCGCAGAATTTTGCATGTCCTCTTTGCATTCTTCAATGCCTTGTCTTAAATTGCAAACACCTTTTTGAAGCTCTTGGAGTGATCCATCCAAATTTTGAAAATAGCGTTCCATTTGTTGGTAAAACTCATTCGACAAAGAAAAAGTAGAATTACTTACTTCAGTATTGTTAGGCCAATTATTTTCCCTTTGAATGGGTGAATGATCATAACTACGATAAGAAATTGGGCCAAACATACTATGAGCAGATTCGGTCGACGAAATTGGTTCCACGCTTGGTTGTCTACAAACTGACTCCATGCTCACCATAAATCGTTGCATCTCATCTACCAAACTCGAAGAAATATGAATAGGAGTACAACTAGTCTCCCCTCTTTGTGGTTGCTCACTTACATACCCACCATAAGAAGGTTGAAATGTATGAGAACAACTAAAAGGGTACGTGGAGTATTAACCATAACCAAAGGATTGGTTTTGATTGTACTCCACATAAGGGTGATAGTTGTCATGTTGTTGAGGTTGAAAGCCGTATTGATTGCTCCAATATGCTCCATCCATGATAAACAAGTACCTGAAATAAAATTCTCAAACCAAGGTTAAAAAAAACCAGAAAATAAAACAAAAACAAAACTAAAAACAAAAAAATAAGAAACCAAAAACAAGTGACAACCGCTGCCTCCCCGGCAACGGCGCCAAAATTTGATCGTTGTCGTAGGCGTCAAAAATAAATTACACTTTCTTACTACTCAAAATATATAATGAAGCAAGGGCAAGAAAGGATCGTTCCCACAGAGAGGACTAGGTTGTCAAGTTGTTTCGGTTTCCTATATAAAACACCAGGGGTTCTCTGATTTTTAATAAACTAAGCAATACAATAAAAAGTAAACACGCACATCAATAAGGTGAAAATATTGGATAAAGGTTTCATCTTCAATTGTAAACAAGTTTTCTGAATATATGAATAGAATTCGTATTTAATCTCGCTATCATCAAAAGCCCTAGAATACATTATTGCAAGAATACTCTGTAAATTTCCTAAGTCATCAACACACACATTAGAGATGCATATGTGAATTCTACCTAAAGAATAATCTAACGCCTTGCACTAATTAAGTTTAATTCCTAAGAGCATTAAGTTTTGTGAAATAGGCTAATCAATGCAATTGAAATACATTGCGCAAACAATTCGAAAAAAGGTCAATTTCTACATATGATTACAATAGTGTATCACTACAAACCGTAATCATATCATGCTACTCATATTCAAGGTTATCGCTCGATGAAAACCCTAAAATAGCTATAGATATGGATGTATGTTCAATCGATTCTAGACTCAACTAAACAAACATTCAATCATATTGCAATACATCAATCATGCAATTATTATAATCAATAGAAATCAAACGATAATTTTGAGAGAAAACTAATTCATAAAATCCATAACTTGTTTTCAAAATCCAACTACATCTTTAACCAATAGCAAAATCAAGTACTTGTGTTTTTGGAAATCATCATAGAAAGCAAAGAAGAACTATCATGTGAAACCCTAGAACACAAATAGAAGCCTCCCTAATGGAGATATATGATCGCCCCCAAAAGTGGTAGAAAACTTCCTTTTTATAGCATCTTCTTGTTCCAAAATTAAGTTTAGTCTTCAAAGGTCCAAATAGATAGAAGTCCTCAAGCCCATGTGTGAGAAAACCCGTGTAGAAAATCTATCCCAAAAGTGGTCACCGGAAAACTGGGTTTTTGGCCGAAAGTTGGCCGGAATACGGCACCATCATTCACCTGAGAACTGCCGCCGGTCACTGGAATATGTTGTCCTGGTTGTCCGAGTCAAATTAACGGTTTTCTGAAGTCGTCGTCATCTTTAACGGTCAAGTTAACGGAACCGTTATCCCTGGATCACTGAGTTGACTCACCTGAATCGGAACTGGCCAAGTTCTAACTATATTTTGACATTCCTGTGCCAAATTCGGGCCGATTTATCATCTTCAATTCCTGTAAAAATCCTAGCACATACATCTAACCAGTCTTTCACATTCAACAGCAGAGCTTTTCACTGCCTTCTACAGCCTTGTAGTCTCCATGGCATCAGCAGTTCCATCATTCTACAATTCTAACTTCAATCAACATCTGACTCTTCTCTGGATCACCACTGCAACTCCAATTCAACTCAGCCATTCCATATACATTCCTTGCCTCTGACACCTGCAATATGCAAACTACAACAATGCAACACTCAGCTTCATTCCAGTCTAAACACCACAGTCAATCCCTGCAGCTCATAGTTTCATCTTCTTATTCTGCACCACCAATACCATTACATCCATTCTTAGCTTCTCTTGTAATTTCAGCTCTCACTTCATGTTCTAGTCATCACTGCAATAACTACAGCATCAGCTCCATCCCAATTGCAATACTGCCACAATAACCAACTCCCTTGGACATCCTTTTAGTCACCTCAAATACACCAGCTCTAGACTGCAACACAACCAAGCTGCCAGCCTTCACTCTTCCCTTCATATGCTCTCACACATTCATCTAACTTCATTGCTCACCTGCAACAACTTCCAATCTGGTGAACCATACTTGGCCATCTCATTCATTTTTCTGCCATATACTTATTTCATCTTCAAGCCTGTAATGACAACACAAGGCCTTCCCTGTATTGTATATGACAGCAGCTCCAACCTGTTTAAGTCCACCAATTTCAGTTCAACCGCCACTGTACAACAACACCAGCACCTGCTCCTCTATCTCCAAGCCACTAGTACCATCTGTATCTCCAGATCTTCTTCCTTGTATCTTGAATTCAACATACATTGAAATACATTTTTCATCACAACCTCCCTGTAACTTCCGCAACAAACACAATCTTCAGCACAGCCTCATCGACACAACACCATCAGAACCTTAGGTGATGTATTTCAGCTGCAATGAGTCCGTAATAAACCCCTCATACTTCAGTCTTCCATGTAGCTCCATCTCCAACTTTATCTCAAACCTCTTCTTAGCTTTATATGGCACCAACAGTTGCACCAGATTCATCACAGCACCAGTTCTTCAAATTTAGACTCAACTACCAAAACTAAGAACCATTGCAATCAAACCCTCCATAGCCACAACAACTACAACCTTCTTCTATCCAACTTCAGTTCATCCAGCCGCTTGCACTCTCAGTTCTCCTGCTCAACTACAATTTCCCTGAATTCACAAACAAACCACATCCCCTGTACTCCATATGCATCCATTGCAACTCTCCCTGCAGCTTCTCAATTCCAGCACAACAAACCCCATTTCTATCTATTCAAATCACTGAAACCACCAGGTTTTAACAGATTCCATCTCTGAATCTAAGTCAACACAAAATAGCTTTATCTCTTAATTCCACCTAAATTCAAAACCCTTATCTCTCCTTTAATCAACCACCAGTGCCTTCTCTTCCTTCAATTCGTTAGCAGCATCATTCAAACCCAACACTGAAAACTCAAATCCAAGTTGAACCCTTCATTCATCACCACCTAACTCTTCACAGATCGAAACCCTAATTCAGTCTGCTACCAATTTCAAATTCATACATTTCAACAACAACAGATTGTCATTCTTCTTCTCGATCTAGTTAACTCAACACAGATCCACTCTCTATTTCATTCTCAAATTGTTTCCTCTCTCAACTCAAACTCTCAGTAATGGTTGTCTCTCATTTTCCATCTCTCAGACAAATAAACGCACAGCTAACATGAAGGTGAGGATGGTTTCTCTGAATTTCAGGTATAGGATAATAACCCAGATTTACATTGGCACCCAGGACTCGGATAAGGACTATCATGAAGTTGTTTGGATTGTCGGTTTCAGGGAACCGACAGCCTAGTTCTCTGTTCACTTGTTAGTTATGCGGGCTGACAGTTTAATTCATGTATAACTCCTCTTGCACGACCTAGCCTGCTCCAAATATCGCTCGCCCGTGAATTGACCTTTTTGTCTTTTTGCTTCAAATGAGTATTTTCTCCTTCTTTTTCTCCAAATAATTCCAAAATACCTAATAAACTCAAAAGCACACATAAGCTACATATTTTACAAGAAAACTTGCAGAGAAAGCATAAAAAATAGATAATAATTAAGGTGTTTACAACACCTATCATCTAGTCTGGAGCCACACATTGTTGTGATATTGTATGGAATCTATGTTGTTTTTGTTTTTCCTTCTATTTACTTGAGAATGGAAGTACTTGCTGTTGGAGTCCATATCCTTGATGAAGTTGTCTCTAGAATTTTGTTGGTAGAACTCTGACTTTATTTTGTGCCACTTACTTAATTCACTGTTGATGCTGATGATATTACTGCCGGTGTCTGGATTAGGTTGTTTCTCTTGAAGGTGTTGAAGATTTTGTTGTAACTTGTTGACTTTTTGATTGATGCCTCCAAAGTGCTCTTTGTTCCACAGTGATAGTATCCTTATTGTAATGTGCAGTTTATTAACAAGTTGAAAGGCTGGTAATCCATTAACACTTTCTTTTCAAGCATTAGAAATAATTGTGGCACAAGATGCATCATTCAACCAAGTCCAAAATAACTTAAAAGGTTTCCAACATTTTGGAAGATTAACATCAGTATCAAGCATTACAGGACTATAATCACTACCTAGTTGGGCTAGGTGTAATAATTTTGTGTTGGGGTAATTTAAAGAGTAGTCCCCATTGCCTAAAGCTAAATCAATCCTAGATTTGGTGGCACCAGTCCCCAAGTTATTGTTGGTCCAAGAAAAGTCCTTTCCAATAAAACTTATATCCTCTAAGCCACTACTAGAAACAATATTGTTAACCCACCCATCAGCTTAGGAAGTAGTGCAAGCATTACTGTCAAGAATATTAAAATTCAAATCACCTAGAACGATCCAAGGATGACTATTAGAACTACTAATTCTTTGAATATAGTTCCATTGTTCCTTTTTTTTTTGCATAATTGGAATAACCATACATGCAAGTAAGCAAGAATTTTGGTTTACTGAGATCATATTGAACAATAATGTTGAACATGTTGTGATGAGTATCTACAATGTCACATGTGAAACCATTTTTCCACAGTAAAACAAGACCTCCAGAGAGCCCTACTGGCTCAATAAAAGCACTATTGGGGTAGTGGTATTGTTTTAAAAGAGGTTTACAATGTTGTAGATCTATTTTTGTATCACATAAGAAAACAATATATGGGTTTTGCGTTCTTATTAGATCACTTAGATGATTTCTGGTGGTAACATTTTTGAAGCCTTGGACATTCCAGGATAAAATCTTCATGTTGTCAAAGACAATAAGGAACAAGACAGGGATAACTGCTTTTATGTGTGTTTGTTTGAGAGTGTAAAAATTGCTGTTAAAAAAATTAGGATTGGAAGAACAGTAAGAGCTGAATTCCAGAGTGAACCTAGTATGAAAACAATTGGAAATAATGTGAATACTAGACAGGCAATGCAGATGATGCGAGATAGCTTTTAGATAAATAGAAAACTTGTATAAACTGAAAAGAAAGTAGAGAAATATCAAAGAATGAATATCAAGAGTGAAGTAGTAGTGTACAACCTGATACCCCTCAAGTGGCTACGATATCTGACTATCTCCAGTTGAGATCATCTGAGCATTAAATGAGGCCGAGTTTGGAATCACTATGTTGTTATGTGCAGAAGTCTCGAAAATTGAGGGGTTATGAGAGTTAGATTCATCTGCCCTATGACGCTTTCCAAGCCTTCCTTCTTCTTCTGAAGTAACTTCCTCTTGAATAATCAAAGAATCTAAATTGATAATTTCTCCATCTTTTGGAGGGATAAAAGATTTGGATTTGACGAACTTTTTCTGACTATTCTTGATTGCAGGTGTATTGATAGTAGCAGTGTCACTTGCATCTGGTACAATTGATATATTTTTCCGAATATTGTTAACCTTACCGACAAAATAAGGATTATCATGAGCCTTCTTCAGGTATAATGGTGCATCCTGGAAAGCCTTCTTGGAATGATTAACTATATAACATTCAGTGCATATGCTTTTGGGTTGCCTCTCAGAGAAAAATTGATGCCATTTTGTAACTCCTGCATTAGTAGAGCATTTCACTCCTCTTCTCATTGGCATAGAGAGATCCACATTAACGCAAACTTTAACAGGAACACCACCAACATGAATAGCATCCTTTGGTTCTATAACTATTACTTCTCCCTGCACTTGACCAATCTTAGTGGCAGAAGCAACATTCATATGTTATGGCAGTAGATATTTAAGCTGAATCCAGAAAAGCTGAAAACCCCAGTGTTTCTCAGTGTATAACATTCCAGGTATATAATCATGAACCACCAGAATATGTCTGTTTATGCTCCAGGGATGTTCATCTATTACTTTGCTGAGAAGCTCCCATTGATTAAACTTGAAGATCATAATATTAGGTTCTACCTCTATAATTTTAAGACTGTCTAGAGATATCAATGGCCAAGTGAACGTTATCCATTTTTCGACCATGTCATAGTTCATGCGACCTTCAATAATTATTTTACCAATAGCATTGGCTTCCCAATCGTCCTTATCTTCATCTTCTTTGTTGTTGTGTTGAACTACTGCAACTTTACTAACATCTCCCAAATCTAGTGTAGCTTGTTGAAATTTTTGAACCAAATCAACTACCTGACTTGATTGATTTTCTTCCATGTCACAAAACTCTTGAATAGAGAAATCCAAGTAACCAGACTAATTGTTTTCTAAAAACAGAATTGTGTGATTAGGGTTGATGAGAATGTTCTGGTTAAATAGAAGACTGAAAGTATAACTATTGTGAAGAAATTGGGTAAAGAATATCTTGTTGCATAATTGCGGAGTGTTTTTAGGCTGATAAGTATAGTAACAAGAATATGTGTTGTCATTCTTAGGTGTTTGAGAGTAAGAGCTGGCAAAGATGAATGCTGATAGAGAAATAAGGAAACAAAATAACTGAATTGCATTGACTTTTTGAAAAAATTCAAAGGCGGGACGAGTTACTATCCGAAATTGAAGAGTTGTAGCCGATCTAAGACTTCTCCAACATAGCACCATTAGCAAAAGCAATGATTCCAATCCTGTTTGAGCCCTTAAGCAAAAGCTATGATCACAACAACAAAAGTGGCAAAAGCCATTAGAGAATAATCAGACAATCAATCACATAAAGGGGGAATCAATAAAAAGTTTTAGAACACCATTGAAAATAAGAAAGATTTAAAGAAATTAGTAAAGTGAGTAATAAAAACTAGGAACAAAACTGATAAAAGAGATGCTGCAAAAGAAGATTTAAATAATTTAAACTAAATAGACACAAGGGTGAGAAGATATTGGTTAATTGAGAAAGAAAGGAGACTGAGTTAACCCGATTTCCAACCGATCCTTAGAGCAAGAGAGAGAAATACGTCTCTGATCAATAGAAAACCGTTTTTGGGTACCATATGTTGGTTTTCTTTTTGTTGACCATATTTTACGATTAAATCATGGGGTGACATGGCATTTTTTAATGTCTTATTTTTGTGATGATAAATCATTTAAATTACTAGTGGGTATAAAATGGATTAATTATTAGTGTATGAAATCAATTCCTTGACTTGGTGTGTTAACTAGTGCAACTTAGTTTTACTAAATTTTATATATGTTGATGGTGGATTTTCGGCAAGGGCTAAAATCGTAAAATCATGATATTGCATGTTTCTGGCCAAGTTTCAAGAATTTATGTAATAATTCATATTTTATGATCCGTGAACCATTTCACGATATCTGACTGAGAGAATGTTCCTCTCAGAGCTATGATGAATATGTTTCTTGAAAAGCCTCTCAGTTGAGCTTTTAATGTTTCACACATTTCATCATCACCTCTACATATAATCAAAATGATTGGGTGGCTCCTAGACATATTGCATGCTAGTATAGAGCCTAACGCCTTCAGGACGTCACGGTGCTCGTTGTTCCCTGACTACGTAGAGAGACCGTGTATAGAATCTCTTAATGATTGGGCGGCTCCTAGACATATTGTATGCTAGTATAGAGCCTAACGCCTTCAGGACATCATACTGCTCGTTGTTCCCTAACTATACACCTACCCAGAAAGAATATGATGCTTCAAGTATCTCATATATCGATTTTGCAAATAGGTTAATTCTAGCGTGGCATTCATCAATTGAATTCTTAGAAGATAATATATTTATCTCATTACTCCATTCCATGGATGATCCTCAGCTAGATTCCATGGATTAGTAATAGATACCCATTTTATCTCATTATTATGTTACATGGTTGATCCTTAGCTGGATTCCATGGATTAGTAATAGATAATCGTTTTATTTTATTACTCAGTTTTGTGGCTGATTCTCAGCCAAGTTCCATGGATTAGTAATAAATCTTCACCGATCGGGCATTTGGGCCACTACCGAGTAAGCCCCGAGAAAATGGTTCAAGTGTACTGAGCAATAATGCATAAACGAGCACCCAAACACATGAACGAGCGTTCAAAAATATGGGCGAACGAGGAACCTATGCAAAATAGGAAGGAAAATAATATTAAATAAAATAAACAAGAAGTGTGGGACCGGGCCCATCGGCCGGCCGATCCCCGTCTTCCGTTACTTTATTTTATTTTAACATATTTTATTATTTTCCTTGTTTAAGCAAACTCCTTCGTTTGAGCAAAACTCCTAGTTTCTCCATATTTTCCTTCAAACGATGAAAAAATAGTAAAAAATAGGGAAAGGTGTCACGGGACCTAGTCACCTAAACGGACGGCCATGCCCTAGGCATGACCGGTCCCATACCTTACAATTCCTTATTTTCTCATATTATTATTTCCTTCATCTCATGAAACTCCCCCATTTGAGCAAAAACCCTAGTTTTTCAATATTTTATCAAATACTGCTCAAATCATGGAAAAGCCAAAAAGTCAAATGGTCACATGACCGACTAGGCTTCTCACGTCAAAAATTAAAATATTATTATTTTAAAATTCTCAAAATATTGGTCGCACGAGCAAAGTTTTACTTGCTCATTAGAGCAAAATCGAGAGTTTCAGTCAAGATCAAACTCTTATGAAAATCCAAAATATTGCTCAAACGCGCACCAGAAAATACCAAAATTCTCAGGACTGAGAGAGGACACTATGGTGACACGAGAATTCCACCTTGACCGACCAAGGTCGTCCCTTCAGATTGCAAGGAGCCGGTCCCACACTCTTTCATAATTTTGACCTAATTAGCTCTTAACAATTCATATTGGGTCCAAACTCTTTCCAACCAACTTGGAATTTACTCAATCGACCACCAGATGGTCCCACAACCACCAAGGGCCGGTACCATGATCCATTGGCCGGTCCCCATCTCTCCATAATTAGGTTTTTATCACCTAACGCTCAGACGAGCACTATTTTAATAAATGATTAAACCAACATTTAATCATCCTTTCACCAACTGGTCAACAAAGGACTTTGGTGCATGCTCACTCGAGCACTTGGACGCTACATGGTCGGCCATCATCCCATGTATCCCGCCCCTCCTTCACTCATTGATTGATTTTTAGTAAGTCATCAATTGATCAGCAATTGATCAAAATTAGGGTTTCGAACTGAACGCTCTGCAAACCATAATTCTGAGCAAGTTTAAACACTAATATTTTATGTTGATCCAGCAATCAACATCTTAAATTAATTATATAATATTTGGTCCAGCTACAAATATTTTAGTTAATATTTTATTTGGTCATGCTACTAATAATTCATCATACGAGCAATATTTGCTCAGACTATCAATATTCATTATGTTGATTCAATTATCAACATCATTCATTCGAGAACTATACGTCCCAACAGATATGTTCAGTCCATGAATTCTATAGAATTCATCAATCATGGTCGACTGAACAATACTTAGACTCATCGTCTAATAAGTCAATGACTGACTAATCAAATACACGTATTTCTTGCAGATTCCATGTTCGTGAGACATCAATCACGTCATATGGGGGATATTAATTAGGGTTTTGGTATGGAGGCCTACGTCACGTGTGTTCATCCATGATGAGAAATGTGAGTAAGTCGTGCAAGCAATTGAGGGAGTTAGCAAAGTAGTGTGTGGAAAATCAACCAAGTCTCCGCATGACCTGGAACTGCTTAAACCACAATTTCCCACTTTTCCAATCTTTCAATCGAGCAACAGTCATACTTACTGGAAATCAATGTGTCTACATTCTAGCAATATAAATAAGTTTCTGAACCCACGAATGAGGACAAGATTTGGTTCAACATACAACATCTACTGTCTAACCAAGAATCATCGTGTGAGCAACAATCTCTCTCAATTGAGCAGAATTCAAACTTATTCGAACCCAGCAGTTCATTTGCAGAAAGCTACAACACATTCACAATCCTTGATCATCATTGATATGACATACTTCTTATCTTCCCTCCTACAGATCAACCTTATTCCCTCTTTGTGACCAAATTGACTCTGGAATAGCCATTTATTGGTTTAGGCCGGAGTCATACAGATTGATATCTCAAACTCAAAGCACTCCCGTGCAGTGCATCTGTTTGAGGTTAGGCAGTTTGCTCGGTTGAGGAGTATCCGTCCGCACGGTCGGCTCTCCACTTCCTAGAAAACCAACAAATCATTTTTCCCCATCAACAATATATATATACAAATTATATTTCTAAAACAGTCACACTATTACATCACATTCGGTGATAGAAACTCTTAATAAATTTTCTCAAAATTACCATGGTATCAAATTAGGTTTGATTCTTTTTAAACAAATTTATTATATTAAAATCAAATTTTCGTGATTTAACATCTTTCACAACATATAAAGATCTTTTATCTTTAACATCAATTTTAATACCTAATTCAACAAATTTTTGTCTTCTTCTTTAATATATTTCTGGATGCAACATTTTTATCCTTAATCTGCAAATTTCATGAAATCGTTAGTGGCTACTGCTATAATATGTTTTATAACAATACTACTTATGAGAATGTTTTGGATATAAATATAAAAACATCCGTTGCCGATTCTATTAATTATGGTTGTTTTTCGAAAAGTTTTTCATTGTCATTTGCCAGTATTTCTAACTTCGTCTCAATTAAATGGGATACCACTAACTATTTGTTGTGGATAGATCAATTTGAGGTGATACTGATCGATACTGATCTTTATGGTACATTTGTGTGGATATTCAAGAAAACCAATTAATTGGGGGATATTTTTACTGTAGATGCTGGCATGGTTTCTCAATGATGCCGACATGGTCGATGGATTGCCGGCATTGAAAAACCATGCCGAAAGCTACAGTGAAATATCCCCCAATTGCATGTTCATCACAAATGATTATGAATGGAGTTTCAGGTCTAAATCCTAAGTAGATTTATTGGAGAAAGACATAACGATTTGTTGCGAGTTGTTTGAAAGTAATTTTTATATTAATTGTATATAGTGATGTTCTTGCTTTGTCTTGTGCTTGTGATGTTTGGACGTTTCTTAAAACAACTTGTGGCTAGAAAGAAAATGCTCATAAATTATTTTCATAATATTCAACGAGGTGATCAGTCAATTCTCGAATTTATTCATACTATTAAAATAATAGTTGATTTCTTAACTTTAACTAGTAAAAAGATCAGTGAATCAGATTTAACGATGCATATAATGAATTATTTAGGACGAGATTATTATAACTTTGTAATTATTACTAAAAATAGAGAAAAACCTTTTATTTGCTGAAAATAGGGCTGGATTATTGAACCATGAGTAATGGCTTCATGATCAACAAGAAGAATCTATGTCGTTGATGCTCAACATTTGGTTGCTTTCTAGTAGGAATATCAATTTTGGAAATAATCTTGATAGTAGTGGTTCCCAAGAAAGACAAGAATCCTGAGAACTTTTTTGGTTTCAAGAATAACATTTTTCCTGAGGTTCTGGTTCAAGTTTTTTCCTTCGTCCAATATTATGGTGACGTCAAGAGGTTCCAAAATGATTATTCTCAAGTTGAATTCCAGATTCCTTGAAACATGAGATTTATGCAAGCAAGTGTTTCTTTCAACTCCTCCAAGCTTCTAGTCTCAATGTCAATGTTGATACATTAATTAATGATCCCTTTTCTTCTATAATGGTGCTTATTCTCACATCAACAATGATGGGCCAGTTCTTCATATATGCTAGCTAGGATAAACTCATGAAGAAAAATGTACTAAGCACATAGAGGTACACTACCATGCTGTCAGGTAATTAGATGAAACTGGATTCTTGCAGGTGCTTCTTGTTACTAGTGAAGATTAGTTGGAAAATTTGTTTACAAGGGGTTATGTTATCTAATATTTTACAGGTTTCGTGAAATGACTAGGGTGCCGAGTACACCATAATCTTTTCGTATCAACATATACGGGCACACCTTGTGTAATGCTACCAAAATAATAACGGCCAAATAATTACTCCAATAAGATGTAACTTGGTATATAGTCTATGTTCGTGACGAAACTAACTATGGGATTGTACCAAGTAGATTAACGTACAAGAGAAATTAATTAATTAATTATAACTATAACATAACAATAATTATAATGAGGAAAATAAAGTAATAGCACCACACACGAGGTTTTTTGACGAGGAAAATTAGCCGGCATAAATCCCCCGGGACCTAGTTAGACTTCAGATGCTCGCAGAATTAAACCTCTATACAAATTGATTACCGTAACTTCGTATGGTTGAGACCAAGTAAACTACTCCTAGTTACTCAGTTCCGCAAGTATCTCTGCCCCTACAACCAATCTGGTCCATGCACGTGAATCTCAAGGCATAGTCCACTATTTTGAGTCATTTCACTTGTTATGAAGACTTCCGCTCTCAACTCATTTTGATCGTAACTTGAAGCAAAAAAATATTAAATTTATTTTCAGTAAAAACTTACGTATCAATCTCCCAAATCAATATTTAAATCAAAGATAAAGTGTAGAGTAAAGGATCTTCCGTTTATTCAGTATAAACTCATTTGGTCAAAGATAATCAGAATAATCTATAGTGAACAAGATCTATCCAAGCAACTCTACGAGGAGAAAAAACTAGAAAGTTTGCTCGAAATTTACAAAAAATCTTAAGTCTATGAAATAAACTGCTTGTTTGGATCCTAGAGAATCAAGTGTGCAAGAAGAATCACAATCACAAACCAGAAAAACAAAAGTCAATCTTCAATCTTCAAAGTAATTGCTGCACAAATAGTTTGATTCCACTATTAATAAATACATATACAGAATGAAGTCTGTTAAGGTTGAATGATCAATAATTCTATCTACATATTTTGAACGGAGTCTGCTATGATGATGCACCACATACTCGGAGTGTGTGGACCCTCTTTTCCTTATGACACGTCCACATTTAATAATCAAACTTTACAAAACAATTCGTAAAACAAAATTGTTTTGGCCTTCTACTAATACAAGGAGTCTGCAAGAGGAGTACATAATACTATACAGTTGATGGCGGTAGAACACAAGCTTAAAGATCCACAAAGTGAATTGCTTCTTCTTCGAAACTATACAGGTGTTTTATAAACTCTATTTTACTATGCGTACTACTGCACCTAAGTATGTGAAAGAAGCACATGTTTTATTTGATAATCATCTTTCAAAATTTATGAGGGAACTAGTGACAGGTGATGAACCAGATTTTGGCCTATTACAGCTGAAAACGTGGGGGTACCAAAATACACCACCAACTTTTTCTTAGGCAAACTGTATGGACTAAACTCGAATACAATTCCTAGAGTTCAACTTAATGAATCTCAATCAGGAATTATATGAAGAGCTTATATCTCTTTCTCTCATAATCAGAATGTAAACAGAGACAAGTCCATAAACCTGATTATTCCGTGAGAGTACTTGGACGATTCCAAAGATCAATATCCAAGATCAATCAAGTCGTATACAACAAACAAGGATGGATATATCTACTTTGATTGATTTACGTATAACCTGTGATATTTAAATTATAAAGATAAATAATATAATACGGAAAAAGAAATAACATAGATACCAGAAATTTTTTTAACGAGGAAACCGAAAATGCAGAAAAACTCCGGGACTTAGTCCAGATTTGAGCAACAAATGTATTAAGCACCTACAGACACTAGCCTACTGTCAGAATTTTAGACTAGAATGTAGTTGAGACTAAATTAAACTGTCACAACAATTTAGTTACAGTCGCGCTCCTTACGCCTCTTGAATCCCAGCAGGACTCCGCACAATTGATTTCCTTATCTGACATCCTTTATAATCTAAGAGTTGCTTTAACTCAATTGAAGACTTTAAACCAATCTTCCTCCCACAAATAAGCCTATATGTGATTTCCGTTATAATCAAAGATCAAGATGAGGTAGGAAATCAATTGCAATAGACAAAGTCTAGCAAACCTCAAAATTCGGTCTTATGACTCCCGAAGAGCACCCTAGATTATTATTCAACTCACAAGTATAAACTTGTGGAATCACAAAGTCTGAGACGAATAAACTTTGTGATTTATATCTATCTTGTTTGTTGGAGCAATCTCAACAATCAAAACAATATTAGGATACACGAACTATCAAAATAAAGATAGTTGGAACTGGATTCACAAATCCCTAGTTGAAGTCTTTTTAGTCGCTAAACCCTAAAAGAGTTTGAAGGAGAGTACAACTCTAGTTTACAACCAGGACACACAAAAATAATGTCCGGGATTCAAAGATCCCAGTTGGTAGAGGTTCTCCTTATATAGACTTTCAAGGTCAAGCTTGCTTTGGATTTAAGCTAAGGTAGCTTTGGAATCAAGCAATCAATAATTACTGTTAGATGAAAAACTTGACTTGAGATTAACATAGTAGAATATACACTCTAGTTAAGATGAACCGTAATAGAGCCGTGCACAATGACTTATTCATGAAAGGTTAGCCGAAACTAAGCAATCAAACTATAAATTTAACCATTTTCATATAACACTTTAATACTTTAATCTTGAGTCACTCATGTGATAAAAAAATGTCTAGATAGCGTTTTTAGAGAGAATGCCGATCATCTCATAGAAATAATTCTGATGCATCTGAAAATATTCGACAAGGTAAGTATGTGTACCTAGTACATGTAATGTACCTTTTCGTGAATATTTTTTGTCATAGTATGTGTACTCTAAGAAAAAATGGGTTCAGGAATCCACATATCTTTTCCGGTTTGCATACTGGGTATGCGTACCTTTACGGTTTAGAAACCAACAGGTCTTTTATGGTTTGTGTACCTTCCTGGTTCACGAGTCAACAGACTTTTTATGGTATGGATACAGGGTATATGTACTAAAAAGTCGCTCCCAAACTATAGCTACGCCAGTAAGTGTACTGGGGACATGTACTGCGGATCCGGACTTATAATAATTCTCCTTGTATGTGAACTGGTATGCACACTGTCCTGTATCCAGATTAACCGTAGTTTTATCTCTCTCTAATAAACAATCCGAAACACTCTCGAATAACATCAATGACACATATCATATTCGAAGCTATTTTCAAATGATTAAATTTTGAATCATAATTTAGGTCATAAACAATAAATTATTCTTAACCAAATTCATCAAGTATGAACAAATGTTCTTAAGTTTAATTAGTCATATTTCGAGAACGATATTCAAGATAAACTTGACTCGAAATTTCTATTATGCATATAAACTGTCTAATTTAGTCATGTGACAATGTCTCATAGATGTAAAAACTTGAGAAATTGGGGGTTCAGCCTTCACTTACCTTTTGTTGAAAAAGTTCTTCAGAGCTTCGGTTGATCTTTTCCTTCAAACGGTAAAATGCAGTGATATACGATTCTCAACTACACACTTCTATCCTAATACGAGACTTGACTAAATGTAGACTAGAAACCAAGATATAGTTTTGATCAACTAAATTTGACAACAAGATTGAGATAAAAACACTTGTGAGTTCGACCGAGAAATGCTCTAACAACAACAAATATTAGTGTCTCTGCCCATCAAAGATAGAGGTCTTGGTATTTATTCTATGTTTGATACCATGCAGTACTGTTTGTTGGTTTTTTACTCTCAGACCCTACACCTACAGAAGAATATCTTACATAATATATCTACAAAATCATCATTTGCTAGCATTCCAGTTAAGTGTCCAACATATCAAAAAGTTTTTGATCATTTTGTCAAGTGTGTGGTATTGATTCGTATCAACTTAGCAATCTCCTTAATGCCCCTCATCCTATGCATTCTCTGGCAGTTCAATATTTTCCAGGTGTGAAGAAAGACATACCCCTCTCGCTCCCCCTTTTTCAATAAGTTAAGGCGTGACTCAATGCTTTGGAAATGCAATAAGACCAATCATGCCCAACATTACTTACTTGTTATTGCTACTGATGGGATGGGACAGAAGCCGGACCACGTCAGTTTTGTGCAGTTCTTAGTTACAAACTCGATACCTCTTTGCAGAAAATAGTGTGTGTGTGTGTTTGTGTTGTCATCGGGATATGGATGTATATGGTGACCACGCCTTGTGCTAACGAAGTTGGACTCAAGTTATGACATGATCTTGTTCGTGACACCTTTGCGGATATTTGTTATAGGGTAGGTGTGCACACTAAAATTGAAGCGTCTTTGGGTTTCTTATCTCGTGATGGTGGCGATTCCAGGCCAGCAGACAATTGGGAGGAGGGCCGTGGTACTTATTTGGATGTGACGGGGGTTTCTCCTTTTGCCTGGTTGTGTAGAAGCTTTTACACCGGGTCTTACTTTGTGTAAAGCCCTTGAGCGTAAAAGCGTAAATACCTTGATGTATGTAGAGCCAATGGATATAATTTTGGTACCTTGGCATTTACTGAAATTGAAAAAAACATAGATAGACATGATACTAATAATATTAAAGTTCGTAATTTGTTTTTCGTTAAATTAGGATTAGCTATCCAAAAAAGGGTTGGAGCGCAACTTATTGCACGATTATCAACCGGTTTCTTGTAATAATTTTTTTTCTTTTTCATTAAAATTCTCCTTTTTTTTTACAAAAATATATAATAATAATAAAAGAAAATGTTTTACATTTAAAGTTTTTAACTATCCTTTTGAAAAACCTGGTGAGATTGGGGTATACCCAGATTAATTGGGGTATACCCATTTTATTCCCATCCAACTTAGTGTGATAAGGGGTGTCTAAAAGGTGTTAAAAGCGAAATTGCCCATACTAAAAAACCATGCCGGCTAAAACATATTCAAAAAAATTCAAAATCTTTCTTCAAAACTCTAACTATACATGATGAGATTAAAAAAAAACGAAGAATCAAAAAGGATTGAAAATCGGCAAGGTTTTTTTTGTCGACCTTGCCAACTGAAGTATAGTCGACAAGGTTTAAGGTTGAATACCATGCCGACTTTTCATCTCTGAAATCAGCAGTTACAGGGTCGGCACGGTATTCAACCTTATACTCTGCCGACTATAATATATTCGGCACGATATTCATCCTCTATAGTCGGCAGGTTATGAAATTAATACCTTGCCGACTAATCATGTGTACCACCTTTCATTGTATGTCAAAAATCCAAGAGTCGGAAGGGTATTTTTTGTCGACCTTGCCGACTATAAGGTAGCCAACAAGGTAAGAAATCAATAAGATACCGACTAGTGAAGCATTTACAACAGTCTCTTGTGTGTCAAAAATAATAAAGTCGACATCTTCTTCATTCATCGACCTTGCCGGCCATAAGTTGTCGGCATGTTCTGCATCCGCAGACCTTGCCGCCAAAGTTATTCGGCATGTTCTTCATTCGTCAACCCTGCCGACTTTTCATAGTTTCAATTATGAAAGTTTTGATTTCTTCTTTAATTTTGAGTATGATTTCATACATCAGCTTTGCAATCCCCTTTTTAGAAGTGTTTGGGTAGTATGTTTTCATTTACGTTGCAAAATAAATTCTCAAAACAAAAATTTTTCATATAAAATCTTCCCACATGAGTTCAATCAAAAACAAAATTTCATAACTTAAATTCATAAGTTTTAATCTACTTAATTAATTCATCTAAACTCAATTAATTAACCTAATCAAAAATTTTAGTGTTAATTAAACGAGGACATATTAGCCATTTAGAAAATATATGATTAAGAGGTGGTTTGTTTTACTTCCAAATAACCCTATTTTGTTTTATTGGGTATACCCCAATTAATCTGGGTATACCCCAATCTCGCCGGGTTGAAAAATATTATAGTGTCCCCAATTACCTAAAATTGCCTTGGATGACTCTATTGGTCCGCCTTTCACCTTATAACAGGTGTTAAAATAACTTCTCAATGAAAAATAAATTGAAATGGCGGGCAAAAATGTTTTCCTTTTTTTTTTTTTTTTTTTTAATAAGAAAACAGGGATAACCCTGAAGTTATAAGACGAACAAACCAGAACAAACAATACCCAGTGATTTCCAAACAAAATCCCGTAACCCGAATCTCGTAACTAGAATCCTCACACAGTAACCAAGCCATAGAACAGTAACAGTAACACCCGCAATTCTATACGGGAGAGCTGATCCCGTATAGAGTAACAGTAACAGTAACACCCGCAACTCTAACAGTAACAGTGACAGTAACAGTAAACAGAATCCCGTAACAACTCTATACGGCAAAAATGTTTTCCAATCAACACTATTTTCTCTCTCTCTACTTTCTCTGTAGCGTTGTCTTCCGAAAAACTTACAAGGGATGGGAGAAACGATTCAAAAAATGCAGAAACTCAGGTTAGAATGTGAAACAGAGATTCCGGTTCAACTACAGCGAGCTACGTCTGCACTAACTTCATTCCGAAATTCATTAGATTTCATTAAGCTCAAATCCGAACAAACGTCTCAAAATCAAGGTGAACAGACTTTACTAGCTCCAAATTCTTACTTCTTTACTTTGAAAAGATGATCTTTTTGTACCTTTGAGTTGATAATTTGGGTTGTTAAGTTCAATTATTGTATGTGGTAGAGAAATTAGGGTTTTTGAACAATACATGATGTTAGGGTTGAAAAGTTGGTTTTTTTTTTTTTTTTTTTTTTTTAGTTTGAGCCATTTCGAATATAAAATGAACTCAAGATCTAGGGTTTTTCTGAATGAAAACCTATGATACGAGATACTGTGCTATTGTGATTGGGGTACTTCTTTGATGTTGTCTTTAATCCATTTCAGAGAAACTTGGACAGCTCAAAACGCGCTCGAGACAATTGGAAGATGAATTGGTTAAAGCTCTAGCAGGTAAAGATATAGCACCATATTGATACTGTTGGAGTTTGAACTAAACTCAAACTACACAGTAAGACAGTCTTAGGACTTAGTCGTGAGTTAACAATGTATGAGGAATACTCGCACAACTTAGTGTTTACTGAGTTGTTGTTTAGGAGCTGTGTATGGCTTGGTCATAAGTTGTTAGAGTTTGATGATAGTCAGCAATGTTAGTCCTAGCCTTTAGGGGAGTGTAATGCCTTTGTATCTTGGGCTTTAATGCCTACTCTGCAGGAAAACAGTTGAGTCTATGTTTATGTAAATTCGTGTACGATTGAATACAATGCAGTTATTCAAAGATTTTCATTGTTCGATCCTCTCTGCTCTCTCTATGCCAAATCCTACATTTGGTATCAGAGCTAGGGTAGAGAGAGAGTTGTTAGAGTACAAAGAGAGGATAGAAAAATAGAGAGAGTGTTTAGTTTGAGCTTTTGTGTGAAGAATAACCCAATAGCTCGGTACTAATATTTCCGCTGTTGTTACAATAGGTATGATTCATATACCTTGTTATGTTGCATAGGTTGTTGAGAAGTTCTGTTGAATCTTTGACTCCTGCGAGTGAAGAAGAAGAAGAAGATTCGGTTCTAAGTTTCGTTTTGCTTGTGTTATTGGTAGAAGCATTTTTTTCCAATATTGTCTGCATGGTATTTTGAACTAGTAATAGAGTTGATGCTGCTGTTGATTGTCTTCATGAAAGTATTGTTTCGGTGTTTTTCTTGAGATGTTAATCCGACCAGGGTGGTGTGAAGTGTGATTAATGCTTAGTATAAAGAAAACGTTATGAAAAATTGTCCATAAGGTATTTGTTCTTATTACTCGGTGGAGTTGGACCTTGAGACAGTACGTTGGGTGGATAATTTGTCTTTTCAAGGAAGATTAATAGTTTTGCAGCAGTTAAGGCATCAACAGAAGAATGGCCAAGGTATGTTTGTGGAGATTTATACTTCTAGACAAACAAAATTTCTTGGAGTTGCGCAAGCTGGGTAAGAAAATAATATCATCTGTTTTCATTCTAATTCTTACGTTTACACTTAATGAATTGGTTATGGCAAGACATCCCAAGTCCGTGGATACCTTTATTATGATTGGCCAGAAATATATAAGAGGCAAATGACTTGGAGGATTAAGTCACCTTATATATTCAGTAGTGTTTCCTGTTGTGTTTTTATAACATTTCCTCGTGTTGTGTTTTTATAACATTTCCTCATATCACAGTATTGTTTAGTAGGTCATCATAATGATTGGTATGCGTATAATCTCGTTTTTCCTTATACAACTGTGTTTTCAGTTGTAATGTTTCGACCTGGTTTGTGGGTAAGTAGAAGGTGAAAGTAGATTCCCTACTCGAAGTGATACAGTTATGATTAAGAAGTTCCTTATGTCTTTGGGATTAGTATTTGCTTCTGTGTTTGCGGAATTGAGGTTGCATCTTTTTATGTTTGTCGAATATCATGGATGAAAGAAATGTATGTTTGAGTGTGTAATACTCAATTTCCGGTTCATGGGCCATTAGAAGACGGACGCAAAAGTGGAGATTGAGACAACGTGAAGGAAACCAAAAGTGCAGCGGTCGAGCAACCCGATTATAGCCAAAAGATAAGTTCCATTCATTCATATATTTGTAGAGTTACTTTTCCTGTTAGAGATTTTTCTTATCATTCTTAATGAGTCAGTAAGTAGAGTTGGTACTTATATGGGCTAAAGCGTGACAAAGATGCCACCTTTGAATTGGTGCCGATCTGTATTGTTGGCTAAGGTTCTTTCAGTCCAGAATGGTGATGACTGGGTGCGGTACAGTACCATTGGTACAATGATGTTTCACATTGTTTGCAAGGTCTCCTTCACAAGGCGGTGACGTTCCCAAGCAGAAACTATAGGGGTATCTAGTGGCGCAATTTTTTTGTGTAGCGTGGTTTTATACATGGCAGTTAATGTATGGTTTAGTTCCTTGGTGGTTTTACATCAAGTTCTGAAGTAATGTTGCTGTGATATTCAAATTCCAATGAAGAGATAGATATGGGGTCTTAACTTCATCAGTAAAACAGTCAGGTGTGAAGATCAAGTGGTGACCAGAATGCTGATAGCATTGATCTGATAGTAGTGGTCAAGTGAAGTCGCTAAGGTGGGTGTGCTAGAATTTGTGTACACCATAAAGTGGAGAATTTCTTATAGGTGAATTTTCATGTGGGTAATTAATTTTATTCCTTTTTCTTGTTCATGATAGATGGATTTGTCTCAGACCAAGCAGTGGTCAGATGCGATAGTGCAGACCTGTAATGGTCAGATATGATACTGCAGACTTAATGGTCAGATGCGGTAGTGCAGACCAAGTAGTGGTCAGATGCAGTAGTGAAGATCCAGTTGTGTTCAAGTTTGGCTTGCAAAAGTTTTGTGAGTCGGTGGTGGAAGATGGGGTGTTGAAGCTTGTTTAGGAAACTGTTCTGAAACTAAGAAATAGGTTTGGATTGTGTGGCGCATATAGTTTGATCAGCAGTATCAGTATGTCTCTCGGGTAGAGAGTTAGAAGCCCAGGATACAACCAGGAGTAACAGTGAAGCAAGTTCAACCAGGTACTCGTCGTTAATCAAGGCGTGAAAGAAACCCAAGGTGATTCCAGCAATTTAGTTAATGCCATACTAACAGTTGAAGCCCTGTTGAACCAGATCCAGGAAGTGTTGCAGCTGCGCAAGTTATGTGGTAGAGAATTTGTTCTTTCCTAATTTGAGTAGTTTGAGTTTAAGGGAGGATGTTGGAGTTTGAACTAAACTCAAACTACACAGTAAGACAAAGTCTTAGGACTTAGTCGTGAGTTAACAATGTATGAGTAATACTCGCACAACTTAGCTTAGCAAAAAAAAAAAAAAAAACTCGCACAACTTAGTGTTTACTGAGTTGTTGTTTAGGAGTTGTGTATGGCTTGGTCATAAGTTGTTAGAGTTAGTGGTGATAGTCAGTAATGTTAGTCCTAGCCTTTAGGGGAGTATAATGCCTTTGTATCTTGGGCTGTAATGCCTACTCTGCAGGAAAACAGTTGAGTCTATCACTGCTTATAAAAGGCATCAAGTTTATGTAAATTCGTGTATGATTGTAGTTATTTAAAGATTTTCATTGTTCGATCCTCTCTGCTCTCTCTCTATGCCAAATCCTACAGATACTTGTCTGTAGTCTTACTTTTGACTAGTTGTGAAGTCGTTTGATTTGTTACTATTCAAACTGCATAGATTTTCTGCTGTGTGAGTCGATGTTTAATAGGATCGTTGAACATGTTTTGGTGATATAAATAGTGATATTTCATTTATTTGGCGTTTTTTCTTTGTATCTGTAGTGAAAACTGATAAAGAGGCAAAGCGTATGGATTTGAATGATTCAGTACTTGCTGCAAAATCCAGGATAGAAGAACTAAAAAGAATTGTGCAAATCAAAACAGCAAAGGAAGAAGAGTATGGAGCAATAATTTCAAGACAATCAATGGGTGGGATTTTTTCTTCCAAGTAACTACCTCTTTTGATAGCTTTAAAGTCAAGCACATGTGTTTTTTGGCATATGTATTAAATTTGGTTCCATCCCAATTGTCTTGTTACATGTATGCTTGAACTGTGGACCAGAGGTGTGTGGCATGCCTTTGCCCAATGGGCATAAGCCTCTAAACTCTTGAGTTTTTAGCATGTTGTATTCCGTGCAGATATATTTTGCCAATGTTATCTAGAGTGGTATTTTTACGACTCAATATTTTTTTTATCATCTTCAAGCTATAGAAGCACAGGAAGAAAAGGTTAAGAAGAACACAGATCACAAAGAGAGCACGGAAGATGCCATTTCATGGTACAATAAGGTTCTTGGCTTTCGAATTGAAGGAGGACATGGTAACTGTTTTCTTCTCATATTGCATTAACATTATGTGTATGATATTTTGCAAGACATCTTATTAACAAACTTCTTTTATTTCAGGAGTCAAATTCATATTTAATAACATTAACACAGAACATCCACATGAAGAATATTCATTCATTGTTCGGCATGAGGACAATACCTATACTTGTAAGTAATATACACATTGCTGTGGCTATAGACATTTTTTTGTGTGGTAATAACCATGAGGGTAACATAATCTGTCATATGGCCATTCAATTGTCTAATTCTCAGTGCTAGATTGCCATCCATTCCTGGAAGACACCAAAGAATTGGTGCAAGAGTTGAATAGAACTAATGGTCTGTTCAAGTTCGTCAGAATCATGAGAGAAAAGTTTCAAGCGGCTGTATCGATCGGTAAAGTCTTTTAACCTGCAACGTTTATACTTCAAACCTATTTATGATTGTCAAAGACCTTCTCTTACTAGGTGGTAATTGTCGTCTAATACATGCAGATTGTAAATCTCACCCTTGATTATCTGGCTGTTAGGATTAGTTCACAATTTTGAAGGTCATTACTGATGAAAGGGCATCATCATTGTTATTTTCTTGTTCTTCATATTACTTTTGCTTCTACGCAAGCTTACCATTTGAATTATGATCTAACAGGATATCCTGATCAGGCTATTTCTGTGCATCCTGAGTTGGCCACGGTTTCTATATCTGCACCCACCTCATCAGTTTCAGCAAATGGGAGTGAATCCAGAAACGAGCAAAATCAACTGCCTGGTCAACCAGGAGCCCTCGAGATACGCAACAAGAAGGTTAAACGTGTTGGTGTGGAGAAATCACAAATTCTATCTCCTGCATTTGTATCATCTCATCGCCGGTCTCCTCGTTTACTTGCTAGCAATAGAGCAAAGAATAAGTGATCCTGAGATTGTGTTTGCATTAACTCAGGATACCCGTCAACTTCCTTGTTGAAGATTACGTGTTCTGTGGCAGTTTAGAGTTGACAAATGAAGGCGTAAAACAATCAGTTGTCCGTCCATCCCCAAAGAGACCAGAATCTTTCTTACGTGTTTTGTTCAGCTACATGTCGGGCAGAGTACTGGATTTGGATTTTAAAATATCAGTAGATAGGTAAAAGGATGCACATTTTTCTTGCAAGAAAGCGAGTAACGGCCCAGGATCGAGAGCAGGCGGATGTTCCCAGCAGACCAAGCATTTGCTCCTGATTAAAATTAGATGGAAGCTAATTAAAATTACTGGAGTACCTTGATATAGGGACTATAACTCCGTTGAAAGACTCGCTGTGTGTACTTTCTTGCATTCTGATAACGATGTCCATGTATTATACACAGTGAATGAATTCTGAGATGTTAGCTTATAAATGCTGGTTTCTTTATCTGTTGATTTATACCACTGATGGAATCCAAAAGAACTTCCATGAGGTTCAACAGGAATATTCAGAGTCTCAGTTCTTTGTGTATTTGAGTAAAATAATCTCCATAATATTTTTGCAATATCTGGTGAGTACATCATTTCGACACACGTTGTAGGTCTCACTTAGTCATTTCATGGCCGAACCATCTACAGTGGCGGAACTGATTGAACCGGTAAGAAGTCAATTAAGTACTATAAATATCTGTTTCTTGATTTTTTTTTTTTTTTTTTGATTGGTAAAGAATGTTATGTTAATGTTAGTTTGTTAATGTTTGAGCCACCATTTGCTAACTTATTTTTGATATTTTATTCCACCATTTGCTAACTTATTTGATTATCCCATAATGTTGCAAGATCATTACTTGAGATATTTAAAGGCTATTGTTTGTCTTTTAGAATATTTTGGTTTCTTATTACTTGTTCATAAAATCCTCTTCTATGTACATTTATACAGATGTATATTTCTCTCTTTCTACAAGGAGGAGATTCTCAAGAGTCCACACTGTCAGCATTGTGATCTTCTCTGAATCAGTGCACGACTTTGTTTCCACAGCTTCCGTGCTTCAGATTCATCATTTGCCAGGTTTGAGCAACGAGACTCGTTGCAATCTACAAAGTATTTACCACTCACTCCATTTGTTTCTTGACTCAAAGCAACATAGCATGTTGTCGACGCTCCCTAAAATCATGAAATTAGAAATGGTAGACAAAAAACTACAGTAGATCAAATATCTGAACTGTTGGGAACAAACAAACCGACACGTGCACATGGTTCTGAAACAAACCTGAGATGTTGATTTCAGAAACTTTGCTGCAAGAAAAAATAGAGAATCTGCACATAATAATATTACACATTTCTCAGATTTTATTGTCAACCCACGGCTTGGAAATTCTTGTGCATTAAAATTTCCTTTTCATGCGAATTCATAATTGCATACCTGTAATCAAGCCCTTGTGATCTCTGAATATTCCAGTCTTCACAATTCCTGGATGGACCGCATTGATCATCACCCTTGCATTCCTTGCCTATCAAAACAAGAAAAACATGTCACTTAACTTGTCGTTCAATAAAAGTAATATCGAGTGTCTAAATGAATTCGTTTTCTGCCCAGCAAATTTAAATTAATTGAGGGAACTGAACACGAACTTAGTACTGTACCTTGAGCTGCTTCGTCAATTCTTTAGCATGCATTATCATCGCCATTTTAGATTGAGCATATGCACGTGTTCCATTGTAACTGCATCGGTTTAAATAAGTTAAATTTTTAGCCGAGAAATCTTTAGGGGGAAATGAAACGAAAGGAGAGAATTAGGTTCGGTTTTACTTCTTAGGGCTGGGCATATTGTTAAAGTTAAACCTATCTCTTCTAACCCAACTGTGGATTACAGAAGAAACATTGATGATTCTTCCTTCAACCCCTGTCTGTGTTGCTGTTTCTATCATTTTTTCAAGCAGCAACTCTGTCATCAAATGATGTCCTGCCAATTAAACCAGAAAATGGCCCATCTATTAGGACTTGATTGGGTATTTGAGTAAGTGCATCCAAACTTCCGATTTGAACTGGAGCATCAGGAATCTTTCAGAATGTTTTTATATTTATATCACATTGGTGTCTTGGATCTTAACATGTATCTTTGCCCTCTTATACCTTTGTGTTGATCTCATCTTAGTTAGCTGACTGTAGATGTAATAGAAGAGTGAAGTAAAACAGTCCGGTAGATGGTACTTAATGGGTCTACTAGGTTCAGTCCTCACCTCTCTTATGTTTTTTCTTTAATATATACTGTACTAATTTAAATAAGAAAAGAACACCTGAGAAAAAGTTAAAAAGAGATGGAAGAAAAAGTGGAAGTTAAAATAAGTGGTTTATAGGGAAAAGCAGAACATACCCAAGTAATTTGTAGCGAAAGTCATTTCAATTTTGTCTTCTGAAAATTCTAAGTTCTGACAGAACTTCCCAGCATTGTTTCTGCCAAGTAAAAATTGTTTCGTTCAGAGATTGAAAACATTCATAGAAAGCATTTTCCTTTGGCCATCTAATAAAACACAGAAAGATTTTAAGTAAATATATACTCACATGAGAATATTTAGTGGTAATCCAAGAGATAAAAACTCAGTGCAAAATCTCTTGATGGAAGCAAATGAACTAAGATCAATCTTCAACACTATAATCTTAGCGTTAGGGTTTTCTTTTTGGATCTTCTCTTTCACTGCTGTACCCTTCTCTACATCCCTTGCCGGAATTACTATTCTAATCCCTCTTTTTGCTAAAACCCTTGCTGTTTCTGCTCCAATTCCGGAGGTTGCACCTGTTTAGTGGCCCAAGTAGCCAAGTATATATTATTCTGTTTAACTGATATTTAAAAAAAAAAAAATTGTGTATGTAACTAACAGGAGGTAGTCAAATAAGATTTCTATAGACTTTCATAGATTTTTTATTTGAGTGACTCCCAGAGATTCTCTGAAATTATAGAGATTTGTAGTGATTCTCTGAGAGTGTTGTAGTGAGTCTTTGTGACTTGTAGAGACAAAAAAATGAGATTTAAAAAGAGTTTTTGTGATTTGTAGAGAAATAAAAAAATATAGTATCTAAATAAAAATTAAATACATCTACAGGTTTTTCTTATTATGCACGTTATTATAATGTTAATCAAAATACCACGAATACGTAGTAAAATATGCGTTAATTGTTAAAATAAATCTCACTTTGTTTTTCCTCTACAAATCACAAAGGCTTTTTTCAAATACCATCTTTATTTTATTATGCACATTATAATGTTAATAAAAGTACCATGAATACCTAGTAAAATATGTGTCGTTGTCAAAATAAATCTCAATATTGTCATATGCCTAAATTTTTATTCTCTTTATTCCATTCATCCCACATTTTTAATAAAAGTATAATGGTCATCATATTCTCGTTGTAAATGGCCCATTCTTTGGTCATCAACTCAAATAAAAATGAGAATTATTTTTCGGTCATGCTCTCAAAAACAAGTATTCCCCATATTTCCAAGTCTCCTAAAATATCACCTCTTGGGGAGAGATTTCAACCATGCCTATTTTCCAAAAAAAATCTCTCCAAATCTCTGGAAAACACAAATCAATGACTTTCAATTCTCATTCGAATAACAAGAGTGTTGGAGTGACTCTTATGAAATCCTAATCCAATAACATAGAGTTTCAGAGAATTTAAATGACTTAAAAAAAGTCTCTAACCAATAACAAGAGGCATTCTGATACTCTCTGAAAATCTCTATGAACTAACAGAAGATTTGGAAACTCCCCAGAAATCATTTGAAATCACCATGTAAATCCTTAATACTCATTAGTCTGTCAACTCGGAGAATTATAATTATATTCTGATTTTTTTTTTTTCATCTGTGAAAGGATTAACAGTTTAAGTCGATACTGCTACTTTGTTTAAACGTACTGGTGATGATTTAGTGACAGCCAAGAATATGCAGTAGATGAAGAAAACCATACTTAATTATTTTGCGTCGATTGAGTAACAGTTTGGCTGCAATTTATAAATTTGAAGAGAAAAACTAAAAAGAAGAAGAAGATCTTTGTTTTCGATATAAGTCAGACTTATGGTCATGAACACGTAGACAGACGCGTGAAACAAACACACATATAGAGAGAATAGAAGCTAATTACCAGTGATTATAGCTGTTAGATTACGAGGAGTTGAAAAGCTATAACAATCTTTTGTAACTTGTTCAGCTGTGGAGTTTGATCCAAATCCACTTGGACCTGCAACTCCTACCAAGTATCGTATTGTTTGCTTCATAGCTGGATGATATGACTAGGTAGTACTGCTACTACTGCAAAACTGCAACTTAGAGAGAGAAGAGATAGAGAAAAGTAGTATCAGTGATGAGCATAGAATGATCTACTACTAAGGTGGAGTCCCATTCTTATATAGCATGTAAAATACTGTCATGAATAATGAAGGGATATGACTCGTGGTAAAAATTCCCCCCTACGTTTCCAACCTTTTCATTATTTCTTATTACTGTTCTATACTAACTCTGTGTACTCTTGGGTCTGAAAGTAGTCAAAATAGAGCTGTTCACGGGCAGCTTACAAGTACTCGGGAGTAATCGATCGCAGCTAAAGGTTGCATTTTGTTACATCACATCACAGTGATAAATAAAGACCCACTCCCATAATTTACATTGCGGTGAAACAATATATATTCAGACCATCGGTTTCAATTTCCAACGATTTTACTAGCCTTCAAAGCATCCATATTAAGTAAACTAAACGACGCACGGATAAGCTTTTATTTTGTGTACGTCCAGTACTTGTCTTGGCCATAGGGCATGCACCGTAGTATATATTCAAAACACTCCATGAAAGTCCATCCTGTTTGATTCCAAAACCATTCCATCGATCCCTGGAAGAATCCAACACAGCTCCATACATCCAGGGAAGAGTCCTTCCCGAACCGTTGCTTTCGATCTCATAGTGAATGGCCTTACGTTTTGTAGATTTTGTATGCATGCGGAGTGTGAACTAAAGAACGCTAATAACATACTGTTCTTTCTTATAAACAACATGAAGTTCACAGTCACACTGATAAGATTCTTTCTTTTCTTCCTTTTACCTTGCAAATGAGCCAAAACATGAACCAATCAGTGGGTCCAAAAGAATGTACTACGTAAGGTCTATATAGGCAAGAAATTGTTTCCCGACAGAACTACTTTTCTAAGCCTATCAGAATAATATGCATGAGATATAAAGAGATGAGAGTAGTTCTCACGTTTCATTGCATCTTAGATTAGAGAAGAAATTAATGACTTTATGAAATCTTTTGAGAGTGTGATACTGTTATGGAATGATGGGTAATGTTGGAGGTTTGACAAACTAAATCGATGAAAAGCTTTTGTTATTCTGAAAACACTAAGATTTGAATTAGCTATTGAGTGGAGGGACCATATTGGTCTCCCACTTTCAACACATAATACATGATCTTGTTAAATGGCTAAGAAGCATTTCACTATTCACTGTTTTCTTTGCTTATCTTCAACATCAGTCATCCTCTCAATGCATGACCACAGGAAATGAAAACAAACACATCCAATCCAACAACAAAGTGTTCTTTCCTTTTTAGCTTTTTACTACCGAATTAAAGTAAAATTTTGCCCTAATTGAGTTTCAACCAAGTTTATAATGCTTCTTTGGAAAACAATGATGATTGAGATTAGGGCCGGTTTTGATCAAAATTAAAGGCATCTTTTGCACGAGAAATGCGCGGTAGTGCACACGGATGGATATGTCGTTTACGTGCGGTGAAAGTAAGGGGAGGTAAACTTTTTCTTTTTTCCTTTGTCTTTCAAAGGATGATAATAGTGTTCATTCCTCTTCTTTCTCTTTACTACTCATTATCATTGTTGTCCAAGATTAACATGACGATGTCCATAACCCGATAACTACCCAAATCGAAGCGAAAGATTAAGATAGAAGATAAGAGCATCTCCAACAGAAGGTGCAAAAAATCCTATGTGGCTTTTTTATTTTTATTTTGATAGAGAAAATTATTATTGATTACGCAGAATTTGGCCCTGCAAGCCTTTGAAACAAAGAAGAAATCCATGGAGAGTAATCCATGTATTCCTATGTATTATAGATTTTTATAAAAATCTGTTTAAGGAGGAGGATATCATAAGACCGGCTTTGGAAGACATCAGCTTTGACAGCATTAATACAATGGAATCTGACATTTTGGATGCCAACTTCACTGAAGAAGAAGTGTTGAATGCTATTAAAGACTTGGGACAAGACAAGGCACCGGGGCCTGATGGATACCCTCTCATGTTTTTCACAAGATGGTGGAGTTTCTTAAAATCAAATATCATGGCAACAGTTCGAGAATTTTATGAAACAGGTAACATTTATGTGAAGCATAATAATACTTTCATAGCTATGGTGCCAAAAAAAGATCATGTGGAATCTATTAAGGACTGTAGGCCAATATGTTTGCTTACTAGTACTTATAAGATTATAGCTAAAGTTCTAGCCACAAGACTAAAACTGGTAATGTCTAAACTTATATCTCCTTTTCAAAGTGCATACATAGAAGGCAGACATATTTTTGATGGAACTCTAATAGCAAATGAATTGGTTGACTCTAGATTAAAATCTAGCATGCCAGGGATTATCTGTAAGATTGATCTTGAAAAAGCTTTTGATAGAGTGAACTAGAGTTATCTGGAATTTGTTTTGAAGAAGATGGGTTTTAGTTCAAAATGGTGTCAATGGGTAAGATATTGTTCTTCTACAACATCTTTTTCGGTTTTGATAAATGGATCAGCTTTTGGTTTCTTTGGCAGCACAAGGGGAGTTAGAAAAGGCTGCCCTTTGTCACCTTTACTATTCAATTTAGCAATGGAAGGCTTCTCTAGATTTTTAGATAAAGCAGCTAACCTAAGTCTCTTCAATGGTTTTTCGGTAGTCAAAGATGGCCTTGTAGTAAATCATCTTCATTATGCTGATGACACTATCATCTTTATGGATAACAAGAAAGAAGAAATTACAAATCTTTTCTCTTTACTTCATTTCTTTGAGTTCATTGCAGGACTAAAGGTTAACACTACCAAAACAAGATTAATTGCTATTGGAAATGTGCCAGAACTTCATGATTGGGCAACTGCTTTTGGCTGCAAAACAGATAATCTGCCATTAATGTACCTAGGTATGCCTTTGGGTGCAAAATCTAACTGCAAATCCATCTGGACACCCATTCTTGAAAAAGTGGATGCAAGACTTTCTTTTTGGAATCAAATTTCACTTTCAAAAGGAGGTAAACTTGCTCTTCTAAAACACATTCTAAGCTCTCTTCCAATGTATTATTTCTCTTTATTCAAAGCTCCTATCTCTGTAATAAATATCTTGGAAAAGAAAATGAGGAATTTTCTATGGGAACATAATTCTTCAAGGAGTAAATGTTCTCATTGGGTAAATTGGAAGTTGGTAATGGCTTCTAAAGAGAGAGGGGGTTTAGGTGTTCTTAACCTCAGGACAATGAATCAAGCTCTACTTTCCAAATGGTGTTGGAGATTTGGGAATAAAAAATCTCATTTATGGTATACACTCATTGTAGAAAATTATGGTTGTTATTTTTCTTATTGGATCCCAGGAAGAGTTCAAACTGCTCATGGAGTGTCATGCTGGAGGATCATTGTAGAAGCTGCTAATCTTATATCCAAAAACTACTATCTCAGTATTCATTCAGGGGAAAAAATTTCTTTTTGGCATGACAGATGGAGAGGGAACTTGTGTCTAATGGACTCCTTTAGCAATTTGTATAAGATGGACAGACATAAAAATGAAAGTTTAGCTGATCATACCACTGCAGACAACTCTTGGAATTTTGATTTTAAGAGAACACTCACAAATGATGAAGTTAACTCTTTTGCTGCTCTTCTACATGTCATTGATCATACACCACCAATACTGGATACTCTTCCTGATGTTAAGAGATGGCCTATAACTTCAGATGGTATTTTTTCAGTAAAATCTTTGTATTCAAAGATGATCTGTGAAGAAGGGGTAGACAATTTTCCATATGAATTTGTTTGGGTGAATGGAGTTCCACCTAAGCTTAATTTTTTAATGTGGTGTGCTGTTTATGATAGATAAAAATTCTCAAGACATGCTACGATACAAGGGAATGTATATTGACAGTTCATGTAGTTTATGTGGTGACAGTACTGAATCACAGGATCATATCTTGTTACACTGCAAAGTGGCACATAAGGTTTGGTCCTCCATAACTCCTAATAATTGGGCATGGGTGGTTCCAGAATCTTTCAGCAATTTGGCAACTTGATGGAATAATACTCCTTTTTCTCGCACTACTAAGGTAATCTGGAAGCTTATACCTGCTGCTGTCATATAGGTTCTCTGGAGGGAGAGAAACTGCAGAGTTTTTGAAGACAATTACACCTACAAGTTGGATGAGGAATTATGTTGTGATGCCAAAACTCTGGTACTCACATGGGCAGCTGCTTTTGGAAACAAAGTTCATGTAAGCTTTGCTTTCACAGTCACAAACTGGAATTTGGTTTTTACTTGATTGTTTTCTTTTACTACCTCTGGTAGTATTTTGTACATTCTTTCTTTCTTAATAAAAATTTCCTTTCCTATCAAAAATAAATAAATCGTTTAGCAATACTATTGATATTATTAAAGTTTCGCTTCACATGAGAGACTTTGCAGAACTTAAAATAAGACACTAAATTTCTAATACTACGCAAAAGATGAAAATTCTCCCATCTAACTAAAAACATTGTTAGATGTGATAGACTGCACTACTATCTCCGTATCAGCAACCAAATAAATTTCATTGACATTTTGAGCTTTCATCTAACTAAAGCTTCGAGAATAGCCATGCATTCTACAACTTCTGAGTTAATTACTCTGTCTGCATATGATCCTTTAACTCCGATGCATGTACCTGCACAAGAAAAATGCACCATTCCGGTGCCAGATGTGTAAGTAAGGTGATCATAAGAAGCATCAACATAGATTGTAGGTATATCTACTAATGATACTGAGTCAGAGATAAACTGAGGTTATTCTGATAAAACATCTCTAGCTGCAAGCGAAAAATTATGCAGATGAAACTTAATTCTCGAGACAGTTGAAAGGGGATTAAGAGATTTATTCTAAAAGACAGATTCACATCTTTCTTTTCAGATGATCCAACAACCAACCATCAATGTCATCTTCCAGGTATTATATGAGTAAATATAGGACCTCATATCTAAAAAACCATCTCCAACTGTAGAGTGTTAAAGGGACCATGCCCATGGATGTGCGGTCCAAAATGAAAGTCTTTTCGGTTTCCCCTTTTCCATGTATAGAAAGTATATTGTACCCATGTAACCACAAAGAACTCTCTTAGGCCGGTTCCTATGGGTGTGGAAAATCTATTGATTTGCCAGTTTTTCACCCACTATGGAGCTGGCAAACAAGAAAACTGGCCTGGCTAAGTGGCAAAGTCTCGACCGCTCGGTGTAGAAAAAACCGGTAGGTGTAGTTTCCACCGCCAGCGGTCTAGACTCGACCGCTTATATCATATCATCTAATGGTCATCATTTCATCATCCTATAAATACAATATCAAATTTTATTTCAACTCACATCATTTCTTTAATCTCCATTCTTTCACTCCACAAATCCAACATATCAGTTCGAGTTCGAGCTCGAAAATTTAGCATAGCTGAAGGTGAATCCATTTGCAGGAATTATGGTTTTGTTATATAAGATATGGTCAATGATGGACAACATAAACAACAAGATATTGTATGGAGTCGCATATTTCAGAGATTTCAAGAAGAAACATTGAACCTCAATAATTGAGATGCAAATGGATTGTGTCATTTCTTCAGAATAATCAGCAAGGATGTCAAGTTGTTTGTTTTTGCACTTAGTGAAGGCTATCGAAACCGAAAAACAAAACGCATTTGATGTGGAACAAATGTGTCGGCTCGAATGGCGCAACAGAGTGGGAAAAGATTTTCAATTCGATGGTTGTTATCTTATCTTAAGGGTGTTGCCCAAATATGAAGAGTTTTGATTAACAGACCAAATATGATGTATCTTTCATTTGTACGATGCATCTTTCATTTGTATCAAATTTTAATTTTAAGATATTATTAATATAAAACTAGTGCATATTTCATTAAAAATTTAGAATTTTAATTTACATTAGTTCCTCTTTTATTCATCTAGATAATGACATAACTTACAATAAAGACTTTAAAAGTAAAATTTTTGGACAATGTTCTTCATCTTGTTTATCTTCTTCATTTCACCAAACTTCCAATCAATGCGCTCATGAACGGAGTTTCCTTTGTTTATCTTCTTCTTTGCCTTCAAATTTTCCTTCACTTGAACTTTTCTTTGTCTTTTCTTAGTTGGAGGTTTGATTTAGTTAATTTCCAAAACTTGTAGACTTCTTTACTAATGGCGGCTTCAAGCACCACTCCGGAAAAATCAAGTTGGGTAGCCAAGTCAAGTTGGGATTTAAACTTTGCCATTTTGAAAGATAAGATAGATAAAAGATAGAAATCTTTTGTGTTAAAAATTTGATGTAATTTTTGAGTGTGAATGTCACATTTTTATAGCGGTAGAGAAAGAGTCGTTGGAGGTTTAAAATTAACCGAACGGTGGAGACTCGATCGCTTAACATTTTTACCATAGTAGCGCGACCAGTTTACCAGGCTAGTTGGCATGGAAAATGGGTGGGTTAGCCACCCCCCATAGGAACCGACCTTATAAATAGAATCCCTCTCTTTCTTTGCCTCTTTCCCTTTCCCTATTATTCTACTGCAACACGTTATTAGCACGAGTTCTACCGTGAAGCTAAAATTGGAATGGATGATTTTTATTTATTTTTCATCAATCAAGCCGAGAATCTCACAATTTCCGCAAAAGAATAAAAAAAATAAAATTGTTATCGCAAAATTTTAGAGGAAGTCTAGGGCGTCTGTAATTAGGGATTTGGGAAAGGGGATCTGTTGTTCGTGAAATAGGTAAAGGGGATCTGTTGTCTGCTCAATCCTGAAAGAAAATGGGTGAAATAGGAAAGACTGTTCATATGATACTCACTCAATCTGACACGAGTAATAATATACCCACTCATAATCCAGATGAAATATGAGTACTCCTCATATGATTATTATAATCTTCTTTGTTCATAAGACTAGTTTTTCACCCGTGCGATGCACGGGTCTTTTTCTTGCTTATGGAAATAATGAACACTTCTTAAGAAAATATTATAAAAATGATTAACAAATCATTTAGTAATATCTGAATTTGTATGCAAGAAAATAAAATGAACCAAAAAGAATTAAAACAAATACATAACGGAGCAGTGTCGGAACTGAGAATCAAAATACTTCGCAAAATTCAATTTTTTAGAGGAAGATTTTTGGGCAAATCCTTTTACCCATCTTTGGAATTTGATAATTAGCTCAGGATAGTATTTTATCCCTCCTTGGTTCTCAATACTGCTTCCATCACTGTGAGGGAGACTACCCAATTAAAAAGAACTTCTTGTTAGCATTCTTCCACACCTCTTTGTCCTGGCCATAAAGCAATCTTACCAAGAAAGATCGTCGTCTTGGATGTAAAGCATTCCGTATCCACTTTATCTTGGTAAGAGTATTATAATTATTGACACCATGAAGAGTGGCGGAGATAGGATTTGACTAACCCTGGCCATAACTCTTAAATTTTTTCAAAACTATAAAAATAACATTCATTTTCCTGTTTTTTAGCCCAAATTTATTCCCCCAAATTTGTACAACTTATTTTAGCCCCATTTATAGTTATTTATGCCTCCGTCATTGACCATGAAAGCTGTTTGATCCATATTAAATCATGAAAACAGCACATCAGAACATATGTCTTGTCATCTAGTTTTCATATCTCATCAAGCAGTGCCAAAGCATTTTCGAGATTGTTCACCTCGACATTATTATGCAAATGTATCATTTCTTTGGTGAGCATGATACATAATTTATGAAGGTAGTAGTTATTTCGATAACTGATTTTCAATGCCCTTTTATAAAGCTCCTTCATGCTACAGCCCATGAATTCTTATACTGGTATGTCCGTAAGAATAAATTCTCATCTGAAATGTGATCCATCACTCTGAGATGAATGTACCCACATACACCACTAAACTTAATCGTTTGCACCTCACATTAATTTTTTAGGTTAAACATTTTTTTTATACGTAAAATGGTTTTGTTTATGACACCTAGGCTTTTCATTATTGTATCTAACACAGTATGACCGGTTATCCTTGTGCACATTTTTCTTGTTACATATGTCATCATGTTCGGAATAATTAATGCCCTAACCCAAACTATTTAAAGTAGCTTGATATTTTCAGGCTTGAATACATCGGATGATCGAATTTGGACTAAAATTGAACAACCCTAATTTGCATTTACGGGCAACAAAGATCTCCATTTACATGGTAATAATATAATCAAATTTGGAGTATTATCTCAGCCAAGATTGCACCAATTGGAAAAGATAGCTCAAAACATACTTATGGTAGTTTATTCATCTTGTTACCTTATTCGAGTACATTATTACTCGATTTTTTCATGTTGAGAGGATCTGCAAGATACTACTCCTATAATAAGTGTGTCGCAGTGTGTTGCCTATTTGCATACGAAGAATCTTTTTTAAAATTGAACAACTATAATTAAAATTTATGGAAACAAAGGTCTACTTTTGTATGGGAATAAAAACAGCATGATGTAGTAATATTTTTTTACTAAATTTTATGGTATTGGTTTCGAAGATTTAGTAGAAAAATCTTAACAGATTTTGGTAAGTGATACATGTTTCAGTTTTTAGAATACATGATATGTATATTTGGAAATGGTACATGAATACATCAAGACCATTTATTGCAATAGGGAACATGAAGGAATGTTGGCACGAATGCTATATTATAGTCATGACTCATATCTATCCTCTTGTTCCATTGCATGAGTGATTGATTGTGCGCAAGGCCTCTAAAAATTTCAACAATTGGCATGCAATTACCAAAATATTACACAGCGTAAATTAGTCAAAATTAGGATAATAAAACTCAGAACCATGATCAAAGAAATTCCTTGATTTTAACATCAAAGGTATGACATATTTTAAAAATAAAACTATTAACTTATAATTTTTTAGATTTTACAAACAATATAGGTTTAGGTGGTTTGGGAACTTAGTACCATGAAATTAAGGAAAATATGCAGAGAAAATTCTACTGGTTTGAAGGAACTAAAACTGAAAGTCATCAAACATCCAAAGCGAAGATGCCATTCCCCTATCGACCTGCAAATAAAAAATAATATCATATTCCTTTTATACCTTAATTTACATCCGACATCTAAAAGTATACAGTTTAATTGAAGAAGTACAGTTATTGATTGATACTCCGAAGCAATAGTACTTGAAGCCCTTACAACTCAAAATAAAATACCAAAGCTATAACTGCAAGAATTGTTTTGCGAAAGGAAAAACACTAATCAGTATAATGAAGAATACCTAAGGTTTATTAGATGAAGAATACTTAAGGATTCTTTTTTATTCTCCCCGTTCATCGGAAAATCAATCATAGTTTATAATGCGGCATGTATGTATTTTTAATCTTGTTTAGATATTCTCTAGGATACAATTGAACTTCCTTTGTGCAATTCTTAGTCGAAAAAGATACATAAAAATGATTGACTGAGATTTCATGGAACCGCACATAGGAGGAAAGGTGTAAGCCAGGCCCGTTGCACCTGCTCTTCCAGTTCTCCTAATATCCTATTGGACATAATCTTCAACCCCCCGGTAGGGAAGTCATAGCTGACCACAACCTTGTGCCGAAATCAATAAAACAAACCAACTCTCCTACAGTTCGTATATAGTAAAGCTACAAATATTCTATACTTTAAAATAAGCGATTTTCCACAGCGGAACTGGCTTATCGCATAATCCCTCTCACTCTAAGATCTATCCCCGTGCCCCATAGTTACCGGTGATATTGCGAGTAAGCTGGCCACACATCTTCTTGTTTGAGCAGATGATTATGATTTTAGATCCTGGTTCCTAAGATCACAATAACGCCTCTATTTTTCCATTGGATGAACTATTTCACACATACATATATATATAACAACCGGTTTTTGCAAATGTGCAAGAAAATTCAGCCATAATACATCATTTCGACTCCATCGGATCTTTTAGCTCCATTATGTGATTTCAAACTCTTAATATCACATTAAAAGAACCCAAACACCTAAATCTGAATCTGAACGGAAACCAATGAATAATCATTGTCTTAAAAAAGAATCTCACTCAAAAAATGATTCAATTGAATAAAAAACACAGTATAGAAAACCACAGATCAAAGAGTGAATTGCATTAGTTACTTTCTGATCTGGGATGATCACACAACAACAAAAAGTGAAGTAGGAGGGATATAATCATAGGAACCATAGTAAAAAAAAAAACCTAGATAAAAGAGAAAAAGATGTTCATTACCTCGCACTCAAACAAAAGTAAACCTTAAGATTCTTGTTTCATTCTTGACTGTAACTCTGCAAGGAATAATGAGGAACAACTGTAAAACAAATGCAGAAGAAAATATAAAATCAACAAAACAATAAAACCCTAAACTAAAGGAATTTGGAAGGAAAACAAAATAACTCGGTTTACTAATAGAATATTTCTGGTCTCGTAAATCACGTAAAAAAAGAAGAAGGCAAGTATGAAAGATAAAAGCTCATCACCTCAACAGCCAACCAAAAATTTTCGAATCATTTTTTTTTTGAAGCATTTTCGAATCATTTCATTCTTCGCTGCGAGGATATATCACCATCAACTGCTACAAAAACAATCAATTTCCAAAACATTAAACCAACAAAGAATAGGCAACAATAAAACCATTGAACAAAAAAACAACCGTGTAAACAATAAAAGTTTTCCTTTGTCTGAGTGATTTATATAGACCTCGACCAAGCTTAGAAATTCCATAAATAAAAGATGATTTTTTGGAAATAATATCAATTGATATTCTTAAATTTATGATGGCCATATTTATCCTCCATAGTATTTTAAGGAATAAAAATAATTTTTCTTTTTGATGATAAAAAAATAACGTCGAAAAATCCATGTCAATATACTTTCTGCTTATGTTTTTGTTTTCTTTCTGAATAAAAGTTCGCTTCTTATGCTTTAATACGAACGCGTAATTGGGGGATATGAATTACTTCCCCCAACCCATGGTATGTGTTAAGGGGTTATTTTTGGTTATGAAAATACTAAAATACCCTTCCCACAAAATAAAAATCAAAAATTTAAAATCAAAAAACAAAATCATATCCCCCATTTCCATCTCCACTTCTTATTAATCTTGTTTAGGGGTAGAGCTTTGAAACCCAAATATTCCCCATTCCCTTTCAAATTCTAAACTCTGCCCACTCTATATCAAATTCTCTTCTCCTCACTTTGGAAACAATTATTTTTTTTATTCGGAAGTGATGAAGATCATGCTGAAAGTGATGATGACCATGCCGGAATTGATGAAGACCATGCCGGTATCATGTTCCGGCATATGGTCTTCATCAATTCTGGCATGGTCTTCATCACTTCCGTTTTGAATTTTTCTGGTTTTAATCAGTCCACCGGCATGGTCAGTTGATATGAAGACCATGCCGGTATTGTTTTCCGGCATAGAAAATAAAGCAACATGCTACTCCCCTAGGGGGGATACGCCCCCCGAACCCCCCCGGATAGTGGCAAACAATTTATGAACATTTCCAACAATTGCCGGCATGGGTTTTTGGTTGAATACCATGCCGGCACCAAGCTTTTTCAGCTGCAACAATGGTGGATTCAAAGGAAAAAAAATCAAATTTTCAACCTCTTATTAGCAGTAATTCTCTCATCACAATCATCTTCCATTTCCAAAAAAAAAAAATTCCTCTCAAATATTTTTTTCCCTCCTTCTACTCTCACCCAAACACAAATAAAAATACACACTAATCTATCCCCCAAATACTTAAGATTTTTACTAACTATTATTAACCACTAAACCTAATTAGTGAGGGGTAGATTAGGAATTGAAAAAATAATTACATAAGGGGTGACCCAGAATTGCTATTGGGACTCCTATTTTTTCTTGTAGCTATATCCCCCAATTAGTTTTCATATCCCCCAATTACGCGTTCTTTAATACCTCCTCACAATCTTCTACTAACGATTTTGTATATCGACTATTGAACATGATCATTTTTATGGTGAAGTGGAAGCACGTATCAATCCAACAGGTGAGTATCAACAATTTCACGGATTTTGATTCTGTATTTTATGTCCGAACTGTAAATTTTAATTACTATTAGTTTATTTTTTTATTTGGAACTGTAATTAAAATTATTTATATAAAAGAAATGTAATTGGACATTGGACATTCGGTTTTTAATTTAATTATATGGTCAATTTAATTATATGGTGAGATCATGATCATCATGATGCATGTAGGTGTAAATTATCTATAGATCCAGGTGGCAACATCCTAGACCCAGTGCACCCAGATACAAAGAAACGCGAAGTATAAAGCAAAGATTAATGAGCGCGAGATTTAAGGAAGCCACGTGGATCGGGCGTAATAATTTCGGACAAGACTTGACCCAGACTTCTGATAAAGATGACAAGATAAGGCGGGAAGGGACAAACGAGGAGCTACAGTCAAACATGCAAGAAAGTGTGGAACACATCGGCTGAGCAAAAGGGCGACTATCGAGACAGCCGACCTCGCGTCAACAGAGGACCATAAGAGATTGGCTCGAACGAAATACAGGCGAGGAGCCAAGATTCATCGACCGCACAAGACGACGTGAGTCGGCCCGATCACAGAACAACTAATTAGATGTAACAGGATCAACACTCTAACTTCATTGTATAAACTTTCTCCTATAAATAGCGAGACTTGTATTCTAGAGAGGCAGGTTGTAATTTTTGGGAGAGAAAGGAGAGAGAAACCCGAGTTAGCATTAGAAAGAAGTGAATGAGAAGTAAGTTCATCTTGTAAGGAAATCCCACTAAGAGCAACACCTTTGTAACACCGTGAAGTAATAAGATTCATCATTTCACCCCCGTGGACGTAGGTAATCATACCGAACCACGTATATCTTGTGTTCATGGTTGAGTGTTTACTTTCGTTTGAGAAGAGTTGTACATTTCTATCCTTTGGATGTAGTTTGTAGTAAAATGCATCTACATTCTGGCGCCGACTAAGGGGACACGACTAATATCTCTGGATACCTTGCCATTAAAGTCTTCAGAGACGATCAACAGCTCCTCAATACACGTTAATGTGTTGGAGTAGAAGCTACGATGAACTCTGTTGGCCGAAGTAATGGTTATTTTGAGTCATTTACTGAGCATTTAAAGTCATAGTAGTAGCAGCGTCTTCTTAGCGTCTTCAACAGTTTGATCGACAGAGAAACTTTACGAGCTCACCAGCGACTAACAGTTCGGGTTAGAAGCTACGTGAAGAATCTGTTGAAGGGACGACTGTTTGTTCTTGATAATTGTGTGTTTGTTAGCGTTAAGCGAGTTGTTTTTAGATGCGGTAAGAAGTTGGGTGCTCGGAGTTACCAAAAGTTAGCGTTTTAGATGTTTCATCTTGTAATGAACTGTCGACCTTGTATAATTTTTAGCCGACGGTGTAGCGTAAGTCGTCGGAAAGGTCATAATTAAATCTCGAGAAAGTGGAGTTGGTACAAGTTCAAATTAATTCTAGGGGTTACTTGCCGTACTTTCTAAGCATCACGTACATAAGGTCAACGATTTGGAGCATGTAGAACAAAGGACAAACCAACTTAAATGCATAGGTAGAGTACAGAGAGTGACGTCGTACGGAGTGATAGTGACGGGGAAGTGAGTACAGCCACAGATTCAGCATAAGACCAAAATAGGGTAGATAAACGGAACCCACCTGATAACCAAAGTTGACCCTGCATAGTGACAGTAGTCGTAGATTCGAACGTTTCGCCTTTTTTGTCTGTGCATTTTGTTAGAAAAATCAGGTCGAAGTAAGTGTTTCTTTTTCGTATTTGCTGACGTAGGGACGGGCGATACTCGGCTTATCACGCGACGTAACTAATGGCTAGCACCTCAGGGACGATAAGGATGTTGAGGAATCGCATAGTCACTAGCAGCAGCATGCAGGCAGGGATAACGGGGCCGAGGCTAGGGGACAGTCGACAACCACTGCCTGAGGAATCCCATGCAGCTGCGCGAGGGATGCCTGTTGTAGACGAGGAAGTAGATTTGGGGCGGGACGATAACACCTTACCTCTGCACCAGATTATACTAACTCAGAGAAGAGTCGATCAAGTCGATGGACTCACAGCTTCAGACACCGATGACGATGAGGAAGCACTTGCAGCCAATTGAGCTCAGAGGCAATCGACGAGGCGACAAATTGAACACCAGGAAGCTTTGGGAAGGGAACAAGAGCGTCTTAGGAAGATTCAGTTGGGGCGAGCAATAGCAAGTGACATCGGCCCGACAACCGTTCAAGTTGTCGATCATATAACCAATCCAATACCTCCCACAACACCCACATCAGCACCATTACAACCTCGGCCACACCAACCCAATGGACATTACAGTCATGAGAGTACGGACCCGACGTTGTTGGCCATTTTGGAGAGTCAGAGGAGACAAGAAGCGGCACTGAGGGAACTCCAGCAGCGGAAATTAAGCCTTGGAGTATGAGAACTACCAACTGAGGAACCAATGGACCAGATCAAGAGGGTCGTCAAGCCGAGGAACATCGGGTTATCGTGGCCGATCCGATCACTTGCCACCCATGATGGGGCAGAGTAACATTAATCAGCCCAATCAGTCAGGTCAGCCGCCATTACCTCCGGTTCCCCCAACGCAGAGATATGGACCACCCGAGGAATCGTCCACCGATGAAGAAAGGTGAGGAAGGGACGGGCGAAAAGATCAGACAACTAAAGCCAAGCTTAAGGAGTTGGAAGCAAGAATCAAGGAACTTTCGGGCGGAAGCGAAGAGAATAAGCTGGCCGAGATTATGAGTGAAGCCGAGAAAACGCCTTTCTCTCAAGAATTGGAACAAATGCCGTTCCCACCTAAGTGTACTTTACCTTCATTCCCCTCTAGATTTGATGGAACTGGCGATGCGATCGAACACCTTAAGATGTATACCATGTCACTGATCCAATGGAGAAGTAACCCGGTAGTTATGTGTAAATTCTTTCCAGCTAGTTTCGAGGGCGAGGCGCGAGATTGGTTTTATTCGCTCGCACCTGGTTCGATCAACGGGTACGATGCGCTAGTCGAGGCCTTCCTTGCGACCTATATGCATAAAAGTCGACCTCGGCCAAGAATGAACAAGCTGTTTACCCTCGCCCAAAGATTCAGAGAGCCATTGAGAACCTTGACCGACAGATGGAGGAAACTGTGTACTGAAATTAGGAAGGTACCGGTGGACCAAGCCATCTTTGGGTTTGAAAACGCGTTGGGGAGATCGGACCCCATTTGGATTGCCATGTTTTCTGAAAAACCTAAAACCTTAAAGGAGATGAGAAGAATGCAAGAACACTACATCGCCTTGGAAGAAATTCAGGCTGAATCAAGAGATAGGGGGGTACAAGAAGCCAGATCTTTGAAGTCGATGTCGAAACTAAAACGGTCACGGACGACCATATCGAAGCGATCAAAAAATATCGGACCCTCCCCCGAGGAACAGTGAGAAGAGGGAATGGATGGCCAAAGGGAAGAAGCCAAAGCAGGAAGCCCGATCGTATACCCCACTAAACGCTTCTTTGGAAGAGGTGTTCAAGGAAGTTGAGAAGAGGAGCGACATCAACTACCCAGCATCGAGGGGGGTACAGTTCCAAGAGACCCGAGATCATCCCGAATACTGTCACTACCATCAGTATAGGGGCCATTCCACCAATAACTGTCGAGAGGTGAAAGATATTGTTCAACACTTCATCCGCGATGGATATTTAAGGCAGTATGTCCGCCACCCCCTTCGGCCGGAAGCAACACCCGATGTGCCAGTTCATCAAGTCCGCATCGATAGGGCGAACCAATTTGTAAACACCATTTCACATTCGGCTATGCAAAACTACACTCTCGGCCCAGTAATCACCGCTAGGATCCATAAAAGGGATCGTGACGGTAAAGAGATATTCAGCGTAGCCAAGTCTCTTCCCATGGAACCCTGGATGACGGTGCCCATATCGTTCTCGGCTAAGGATGTCCCAGCAAACGGAAAAGAACACAGCGATCCACTGGTCATCACGTTGTTGATTGAAAAGTGGGGAGTAAGAAGGATTCTTGTGGATAGCGGAAGTTCAGTCGAGGTGCTGTTCTACGACACGTTCAGAAGAATGAAACTCTCAGACGATATGCTCGTCCCATCAACATATCGTATCTACGGTTTAACAAAGCACAAGAACCATCCCAAAGGGCGAAGTAACTTTAAGAGTTTTAGATGATGGTGGCTACCTCGACACACTAACCACTTTCTGTGTAGTCGACGTCGCTTCACCTTATGAGGCCATTATCGGGCGTCCATGGGTTGATGGTATAAAGGGCGTAGCATCGGCCTACCATCAAAGGTTAAGGTTCCCGACTTGCAAGGGAATAGCGGAAGTTATGGGCGACTCCCAGGCGGAACGACAATGCATGAAAGTTGATATAGAAATAAATGAGGAACGGCGAGCTCGGCAAAGGCAAGAAAAGAACAAAGAAAAGGAAGTGAAGGCAGCAAAAGAATTGGAGGATGCGATTTCTCAAGCGGTCCTGGCACACGAAACGCGAGAGCAAGACCCTTTATAGCAATTAAAGGAAGCGTCCCCTGTCGGGGAGACCAAATCAAACTTCTGGACAGTCGAGCCGACTAAAGAAGTAAACTTGGGAACGATAGAAGAACCTAAAGTAGTGAGGACCGGGGCATTACTATCGGACGAACAAGCCAGTAAACTCACGATGCTATTAAAAGAAAACCTGGAGGCATTCGCTTGGGAAGTGCATGATTTGGAGGGTATTGACCCAAAGGTCTGCTGTCATCACTTAAAAATTGATCCGAAGTTCAAACCGGTTAGACAAAAAATGAGGCGTATCGCGCCATAATTACAAGCGGCGGTCGAGGTCGAGCTGAAGAAGTTACAAGAATCCGGAATAATAAGGAAGTCCCACTACCCACAGTGGATATCTAACATGGTCGTGGTACCAAAAAAAGAAAGGGGGAGTCTGAATATGTATTGATTTCATCGACTTGAACAAGTCCTGCCCGAAAGACAGTTTCCCCCTTCCCAGTATAGATCAATTAGTAGAATCAATAGTGGGATACGAGGCGATGACTTTAATGGACGGATAAATGGGATACAACCAAATACCACTGGCGCCCGAGGACCAGGAACACACCTCCTTCTTCACGCCAAGAGGATTGTATTGTTACACCAAGATGCCATTCGGACTTAGGAATGCCGGGGATACGTACCAGAGATTGGTAGGCGACATGTTCGAAGACAAGATTCACGATACCATAGAAGTTTACGTGGACGACATGTTAGTTAAGAGTCGGAAATCAAAAAACCACGTCCGAGACCTTCGAGAGATCTTTCAAACAATGAGGAAACACAAGATGAAGATTAATCCTGCCAAGTGTGACTCATGGGTCACGTCGGGGAAATTCTTAGGCTACATCATCACTCTCAGGGGAATAGAAGCGGATCCCGAGAAGGTACGAGCCGTCCTTGACATGCCATCTCCCGCGACGGTGAAAGACATGCAGAAACTAAACGGTTGCATAGCCGCATTGGGGCGATTTGTGTCACGATCATCAGACAAATGCAAGGATTTTTACGACATATTGAAGAAAGGAGAAAAATTCAGATGGACGGACGCAAGCGAAGAAGCGTTTCAAAGTATCAAACTACATCTAGCTAGCCTCCCGGTTCTTCAAAGGCCTGAGCCGTCAGAAATTCTCACTTTATACTTAGGCGCGACACCCTATGCCATAAGTGCGGTATTGGTCAAAACAGAGATGGGCGTGGAAAAGCCGGTATACTTCGCCATCAAAACATTAAGTCCGGCCGAGAAGAACTACACTAGAATGGAGCAGATGGTGCTCGCACTAGCCTTTGCTGCCTCTAAACTACGAACATATTTTCAAGCTCATCGAATACGGGTGCTCACCAAATCGCCTATCGAAGCGGTCTTGGATAGTGCTGGGCGATCGGGAAGAATCTCCAAGTGGGGAGCCATAATCAAACAATATGATGTGATATACGAGACAAGAACCGCGATTAAAGGACAAGTAGTGGCCGATTTCTTGGAAGATTTCCCCCTCAGTGATGAGGACGAGGTAGAAGATATACCAGGAATGACAGAAGAATAAGAGGTGCCGGCGGACCTGCTAGCCGCCAGTAGCCCAATACGATAGGAAGTATTTGTTGATGGGGCATCTAACAAAGACGATCGGGTCTCGGGTTGGTGTTTACCATACCAAAGGGGAGGAAGATTGTTCATTCGTTCAGGTTAGAATTCAAGGCGACGAATAACGTCACCGAATATGAGGCGGTGATCCATGCCTTACGGATAATTGTGGAAATAGGGCTGCATGAGGTTCGACTGACTAGTGACTCTCAACTAGTGATCCGGAAAATTACGGGCCAATACGCTACACACGATCCGGTGTTGCAAAAATATTGGGAGCTCGCCCAATTTTACATCAAGCAAATCCAAGATATTAAATTCCGCCACATCTTCCGAAAGGATAACAGACACTCGGATGCTCTATCGTACATCGCCTCACAGTTAGTAGACCCGAGCATTGAAGGGATACGCGTTATGAGGCTACTTAACCCGTCTATCCCTGAAACACCAGAATCACGGATCGAGGTGGCCATTAACACAGACGAGAGATACAAAGAAGGTGATTGGAGAAAGCCAATACATCAATACTTAGAGACGGGTGAGCTACCTAAGAGTCGGCCCGAGATGAACAAGATCAAAAGTAAATCGGGCACCTACGAGTTAAGGGAGGGGATATTATATCGGAAATCCTACCTAGGGCCACTCCTAAGATGCCTATGAAGGGAAGAAGGCCATATAATCCTACACGAGCTACACTATGGGGCGGCCGGAAATCACAACTCGGGAAGAAGCTTGTCGGCTAAGGCAAAAACAATGGGCTACTTTTGGTTGTATATGAACGAGGACGCAAAGAAAATGGCAAGAGCTTGTGAAGAATGTCAGCATTTCGGGAAGAAAATCCATGCTCCAGGCGTACCGTTAAACTCAATCATAAGTCCGTGGCCTTTTGCTAAATGGGGAGTGGACATTGTCGGGCCGTTACATGTAGGAACGGGGCAAAGGAAGTATTTGATCGTGGCTACGGATTATTTTACCAAGTGGGTCGAGGCGGCACCACTGAGGCATATTCGAGACAAAGATGTTTTTAAGTTCATTTGGGAACATATCATTTGTCGCTTTGAGGTCCCGGATTCCATCGTCTCTGATAATGGAAAATAACTACAGGGCGAGAACATTGATCTTCTATTTAACACTTACAACATCAGGAAGAGCAAAGCTACCCAGATTTACCCCCAGTGCAATGGGCAGGCCGAGATCACTAATAAGACCATCGCCGATAACATGAAGAAGAAACTGGACGGGGAATATGGCAACTGGTGCGAGGAATTATATAACGTCCTATGGGCATACAGAACCACACGGAGGGAAGCTATGGGATTCTCCCTTTTTATGCTTACCGACGGAACCGAGGCGATTCTACCAACAGAAGCAATGATACCTACCACAAGAACTGAAGCATGGAGGCGAAACGTGTCGTCCGATCTGATCTTGGCTAAACTCGACGACTTGGAAGAAACAAGAGAAATGGCGCTACAAAAAATGGAAAATTATCAAAGGAGGTTACAACGGGAGTACAACAAGCGCGTTCGACAAAGAGAGTTTAATCCCGGGCAGCAGGTATTGAAATTTCTAGCTGAATGGGAGCGCGACAAAAAAGGCGGAAAACTAGCACCAAAGTGGGGTGGGCCATATATAATCGAATCTAAGGCGGGCGAGGATCGTATCGACTACTGCGACTCGACGGAACAAGAGAGCTCAAACCATGGAACATCCGATTCCTGAAACTCTATCATCCTTGACGGGCGATGCGGAAAAAACGGTAAGCAAACGTGTCTTTTATCTCTGTGAAACCGTGAGGGGTATGGGATAGGGCACAAGCGACTAATGGTCATTCGTACTCGGGTCAATTCCAGTGTGGAAGTGCCGAGGTGACTTACACTCGAATGGTCATTCGTACTCGGGGCAAAGCCAGTGTGGAAGTGCCGAGGTGACTTACACTCGAATGGGCATTCGTACTCGGGCAACGCCCGATGTGGAAGTGCCGAGGTGCCTTACAGTCGCCTGGCTATTCGAACTCGGGGCAGTGGCAGTGTGCAAGTGCCGAGGTATCCTAAGGGTTCTGGTGGTTGGAAACCAGTTCCAAAGGTTGTTTAGACGCGAGGTCTACTCATCTAGGTGGCCTACTTACATCTGAAAGGTCACCACCATCGCAAGTGGGCGTGTCCACTTGCCCGAGATCGGTTGATCGATAACCACTCGGGACCATCGGGCCTAGAACTAGGATGACTGGTACCCTTCCACTGAATCCAAAGAGATAGTGATGAGATACCCCGATCAGGACATGGCATAGGGGCCCTCCTTGTTGGGTGTGTTCGACAGAAATGGTTAGAGTTCTAACATATAAAAGCAACAATTGCAGGGCATAACACCAGGAACAAAAGCGAAACAAATAACGTCGTGCGTTAATCAACAAACGGTCGGGGAAACATGCGGAACAAGAAACAAATCGATCGTGTCGTGCAACAACCAACACCCAGAGGAGCAAAGATACTGAAACGAAAACCACATCGATCACATGGTAAATCAATCAACAATTGCCAGAATAACATAAGAAACAAAAGCTAAATCGATAACACCAAGTGTCTGATAACAAAGTACGGAAAGCATCGCGCGGACATACGAAATGAAAAGTTTAGCGGAAATGAAACAAACAACATCGGTGACGCAGCACCCCCATTAAAACGAACAAGCGAGGTAGCGGAAATTAAAAAGGGGAGAAGTGTTTAGAGCGATTTACAACCCGATGGAAGGGGCAACATAGTGACGCAGCACCACAAAAAGAAAGCTTAAACCTTAGGGGGAGCCGCGCCGGACTTCCTCTGCGCGACCTCGAGCCGCTTCTTCTCTACCCAGTCCATAATGCCAGCCTGAACTTTCTGATCTAACTCTTCCGCATGGGCGACCCGTTCATCCTCGAGTTGTTGGGTAATCTGGGAAGCGTTTTCCTCAGCTTCAGCTAACTTGAAGCCCAAATCGACCTCGGCCTGTTTGAATCGGAGAACCTCCATATCAATCTCCTGAGAACGTTTTTGCGCGGCTACAAAACCACAAATATAGGATGTTATTCATCGGATACAACTTAACATTTTTGCAAGAATAAAGCGCGATCTAGATCTAAAAAATGGCCTCAACACATCGGCTAAGAGACCTGACAGGGCGGGTAACACCGACTGAAGCGACTCTACCGACTTGGACAACTCATCCTCGGTCCTGGACAACTTCATGGTTAATTCGTTATAATGTTACTCGTTGAACTCGTTACTAGGGCAATACTTCTTATGCTCGGCCCAATCGTTCATTAACCGATTACGTGACGCTTGGAGAACCACAAGCTGCGATCTACTCCACTCTAAATCGCCCATAACTTTATCAAATTCACGCACTCGGCCCAGTAAATCACTGTTAGCCCGCTCCACCACATCCTTATCTCTCAATATTCGTCGGCGGTCCTCGTGAAGATATCGATTCTGTAATTGAAGAGCGTTTACCCTTTGCTCCAAACTCGTGGCTAAAGCAGTTTTTTCGGCAAAGAAGACGAGAAGATCCCAAATGAGCCCGTAAATTTTCCATCTCGGAAGGATCATAATCAAACCGGCGATGTCGTTCTAACTCGTCCTCAAGACTTGCAATCTCCTCAGTTTGACGGTCTATTTTGTCGTCTTTGTTTGCCATTCGTTGACGAAGATTTTACACAAGGTCTTTCTCAATATCCCATTTTCTCTTCAGAATCCTAAACTCCGAAGTAGCGTCTATACCTATACTAGATACCTCGGCTAAGAAGAAAGATACCCGACTCAGGATACTGGCACGATAAACTCAATCAACACAAGTCAAGAAGAATCATATACCTTGAGCATCGGCAAGTTTGATCTCCAGCTCGTTCGCGCGACCCTTCTCATTCTGAAGTTGAAGTTGGAGAGACTCTATCAACTATTTATCTCGAAGGCGAATGGCGGCATCCAAGCGTACGCGGTTTATGATCTAACACAAACAAACGAGTTTGCATCATAAGAGATACTAAGGACAGAAATCAGAAGTGGGGCATTACTATACAGAACCGAGTCGCTCACCACAGTGTCAAGTGTCAAGGCGATGTCACCATAATAGGGTACAACATTCAACATTTCTTCACCAGTATACTTCCCAAAGTCGGAGGAAGTAAGCGCACCCAAGGAATTCATGACCGGGCCAGAAACAGTGAAGCAAGTCTCGGCGTTAGAAGACGATCCCTCAAGAAACCGGGCACACAGGGAAGCTCTACCGGAACACTAGTAACAACCTTCTCTACGGAGGGCGTCTCCGAGGGCTCCTGCTGGTCGCCCACACCTTGTTCACCGACTTTGTCACCCGGCACAGTCTCTCCAAATAGCTCATCCTCATCGTAAAGATCAATGAGGGGGCCCATTTTCGGCGGTGGCTTAGCAATTTCTTTACCTCTACCGGGATTACGCCTAAGCGGAGTAGGGTCGACATCGTCAACGTCATCATCATCGCGCCTTGGGTGTTTCTGCACAAGTGTCTCGTCAGAACATGTGAAGGCAAAAAACAGGGGAAAGTACATGTACTTATAAGGAAATCATTATGTTTGTTACCTTCCCCTGGTCTTCCTCAACCCTTGTGCCAGCACCTCTTTTCCTAGACCCGATAGTTTTTGTGGAGCCGACCTGAGATTTTCAAACAACAACAAATGACTAACTGATGCCCGAAGCTAACAATATAGAAATCAAGAAAAGCGCGTACCTTATCGGCCTTGTCATCATTAACCACCCAGAAAGAATAGGGCTCGGCGGGAAAAGTAGGCGACGGGAACTCACCATGAAGGATAGGACCTCGGACAAGAAGCGGAACTCGGGGATAGGTCGGATCATTAGAATGTCGGGCTCTCCTGTTGGAACCATGGCCGATAGGATCGGCATCCAACATCATTCTTTCGACACCCTCGGGCATAGTTTTGACCCGATGAGGGCTTGCAGCAAACCCAGCAAGATCGCCCAAGGTCGAAGTACCAACTCGATAGTTGACAAGGAAATTGGCAACGGTATACTCAGGAGCGTCCTCGGGCTTGTAGGTCGACCACTCGGTAGTAGAACCATGACCATCGCGGATATCCCTCCACTCGTTCATAATTCGGAAAGTATTGCCAGTCCATTGAGCTAAAGCACGAGAAGGCCGAATCTGGGACAAAATCTCGTAATAAAATGGGCTATCAGGGTTGTATAAGGGAAGACGAAGGCCTAGCTCCAGCTGACCCAAGGTGATGACCACACAATTAGCCGATTGCTCGTGCTTCTTTATATCGGTTTTCTTCAAACTACCGTTTCGGCCCGAGAGAAGGGTCACTTCGTAATTTTGAAGATCGTACGTCTCCTTCAACTGCTCAATGAACTCGTCATCGGAAATATCTTTCACCCTTTCCTTGGACCTGCATGAAATAGAAGAAGAGCTATCAGCAAAAATAGATCTCATCGCGCGATCATCATACCTAGAAGGGCTTTCAAGCAAAAATAGAGAAGCAAGGGGGGAACATCAAACTCGGAAAAAACATCAGCAACATACCTCTTTTCAGCCATGGAAGGAGAAGAAGCCATTAACGAAGATAATGCAGAACTCGGTTTTCAACAAAGAAAGATGAGGCGACAGCAGCTACTGTAACAATCGATGAGGAGAAAAGAACGAAAGAAAATCAAGAAAGCTAGGGTTTTTTGAGAAGCGTAAGATATGAAGAAACTTGGAAGAAAACCACAGCAGCAGAACAGAAGGGCGAGAGAAGAAGAAGGAAGAAAGGAGCGGGCTACTTAAAGAAGAAACTTTGTAACCGACGCTGACGGTTACCAGTCATAAAGTGGAAATTAGTGGGGCGCTGCATGGCGGGATTAGCGGCATGAGCGAATACATGGGCGGTTAAGACGATGTTCTTCCACTCGTGCCTCCCACACGGGTGGAAGAAGGGGCATAAATTTAGGTGTAAATTATCTACAGATCCAGGTGGCAACATCCTAGACCCAGTGCACCCAGATACAAAGAAACGCGAAGTATAGATCAAAGATTAAAGAGCGCGAGATTTAAGGAAGCCACGTGGATCGGGCGTAATAATGTCGGACAAGACTTGACCCAGACTTCTGATAAAGCTGACAAGATAAGGCGGGACGGGACAAACGAGGAGCTACAGTCAAACAGGCAAGAAAGTGTGGAACACATCGTCTGAGAAAAAGGGCGACTATCGAGACAGCCGACCTCGCGTCAACAGAGGACCATAAGAGATTGGCTCGAACGAAATACAGGCGAGGAGCCAAGATGCATCGACCGCACAAGACTACGTGAGTCAGCCCGATCACAGAACAGCTAATTAGATGTAACAGGATCAACACTCTAACTTCGTTGTATAAACTTTCTCCTATAAATAGCGGGACTTGTATTCTAGAGAGGCAGGTTGTAATTTTTGGGAGAGAAAGGAGAGAGAAACCCGAGTTAGCATTAGAAAGAAGTGAATGAGAAGTAAGTTCATCTTGTAAGGAAATCCCACTAAGAGCAACACCTTTGTAACACCGTGAAGTAATAAGATTCATCATTTCACCCCCGTGGACGTAGGTAATCATACCGAACCACGTATATCTTGTGTTCATGGTTGAGTGTTTACTTTCGTTTGAGAAGAGTCGTACATTTCTATCCTTTGGATGTAGTTTGTAGTAAAATGCATCTACAATGCATATTTAAATGTTAGTATTTCAATCATGATGAATAGTATAATAACGATTTTATTTCATTGATTTATTTGGGTAATTTAATGTTAGCATTTATTTATCCTGGCGAGATTGGGGTATACCTAGATTAATTGGGGTATACCCAATAAGACAAAATAAGGTCATCATGAAGTAAAGCTAAGCCACCCCTTAACCTTGTATTTTTTAAATGGCTAAAATGCCCTTGGTTAATTAACACTAAAATTATGATTAAATTAATTAATTGAGTTTAGATTAAAATTTTGAAATTATGAATTCAGTAAATTAAACCTTTCATCTGTCTTATGATTTCGATCAAAAAAATTTGGTTTTGAAAATACAAAAGGCCGGCAAGGTCATGGTTTGAATAAAGTGCCGGCCGTAGTCTGGCCGGCAGGGTCAACTTTGAATAACCTGCCGACCAATGTTCAACCGGCAGGGTTCACTTTAAGTAAGTTGTCGACCAGGTTTCGGTCGGTATTGTCTTGGTTGAAGAACACGCCGACTATCTTGGAACAGAATTTTACGCCGGCAATGTTTATGAAATTTACAATGCCGACTAATAACTCCCTTAAAAATATTGTTCCTAGATGTTTTTTCTATCAAGACGGCAAGGTCCTAGTTTTGCCAGGTTGCCGGCTTTTATTGCATCAGCATTGTTTTTGAGGATAACCATGCCGGATTAAACTTAAAAATATCAAGTTTCTGATGCCTACAGTCGGCAAGGTCCAAGTATAATACATTGCCGGCTATAAATTATCCGGCAGGGTGTTTATTAGTATACCTTGACGGCCCTGGTTATTGTCCGACAGTTGCCATGGATCTGATGAAAAGTCGGCAAGTTATTCATCCTGAGACCATGCCGGCTGTTTATTAGTCGGAGTATTGTTCAACTATCAACCTTGCCGGCCAAAAACTTGAAAATCATAATTTTCGATTTATAACCTAATCTAACAATCATATAAAACAAAACAATAATGGGGTTGAGTTTATAAATCACTTACAATCTTCTTTTCGCCTGTAGAGGTTTCTTTTCAGCATCTTCAAGGATTGCATTCTTGGGTTTACTCATTCCAACCTTTCCCTTACCTTTTCCCTCTGATTTGGATCTTTTCATGTTACTAGTTGAATCTCTCTTGCTGCTGGATTGTTTAGAATCAACCATTTTTTGTAGAAAATCAAAATTGAAAATTTTGGTTGATTTTAGGTTTTTGGAATGAAATAGAAGAGTAGAGGGATTAGAGAAGAAGGATTAGAGGAAGATTAATCAGTTTTTAGTTTTTAAGTTTAGGGTTTAGTTTTAGGTTAATTAGTGTAGGGGTATTATAGTAACTTTACCACGTTTTGGCCTCCCCTTAGTAAGGGCACATGTCCATTTAAATTTGGGTATACCCCAATTAATCTGGGTATACCCCAATCTGGCCAGGTTATTTATGGTCAAAAAAATATTAATTATGAATTTTCATAACATTTTTATAAGATTTTGTGGATCACAAATATCTTATATATATATATTTTTCCGAAATTTTATTAAATTAACAAAAATATATAAAATGGTGGGGCCGGAATCAACTAGAAGCTCCGATTAACCACGTCGCTCGAAAAAACTCTGTTTCTATATAGAGAATGGTGTCCCATATTTAAGGTGTTCATCTGTTCTTCGCGATCGGGATTGCTTTCTGTGACCGGTCTGTCCTAACCCGGTCCAGCCAATCCGATCCGGTCCGTTCCAACTCGGTCCGTTCCAGCTGTGTCTTGTTCCAGATGTGTTCTGTTCAAGGATGGTTCTGGTTTTGTGCGTGACAAAGATGTTCTGGTTTTGTTCATATAAAATGGGAACTAAAGTTCGAGGTATGTAACTAATGTGGGTTTTTACATTGATACTTGTTGGGCTTATTTTATTTTTTTTTAGAACATGCCTAGTTCTGTTTTTTTTTCTTAAGATAAGTCCATATATCATATAAACAGTCATTTTAAATTATGATTGCTGATCTCGATCATTAAGAATTTTGGTCTTAATGTTATTTTGTTCTCTTGAATATGATATTGGCTATAGTTGAATAGTGTCTTTTGTTCAATTGATTATACCAACTCGTTTCAAATGTATTTATTTGGGGTTCATAAGTACTTGAGCACTATTATTGCGTACTTGATATTTTTTCCCTAAATTTAATGTTCCATGGAATGTAATCTACCTGCTCGACTATTCAAGAGTAGGTAGTTTCAAAAGATACGTTGCAAGTAAAATCACATGTATTCCAATATTTGTGGGAGAACTCAAAAAAGGCGATGTGAGTCAGAAAATTCCCATTTCTCTACTTCATCCATGATACTAACGAACCAGCATATATTGAAGTATAACAACAAGAGAACTATCTTTAGTAATATATTCAACCTAAAGTAAGTGGTTGACATGTGTAGTGAGATTCTCTTGGCCTGTTGAGATAAAGAAATTTCTCAAATTAAGCGAAATGTAGCAAAATTGAAAATGGAAAGAATCCCGAAGTAATGAGGGTTAGACGTACCGACTCATATAAAGCATGTGAAAAGGGACATATATATCATGAGACAAAGATGTATTTTTTTTCCCAACCGTAATGACACCAAAGTACAGGTATCAATTGAACATGAGATGAAGCTAAGATATGATTCTAGATCTCACCAAAGAGTTGGGAATGAATCTTCTTACCGGTATTGGTACAAGCAATGTAATGCGGGTACCATAGTAGCAACCAACTTTCATAGGAATATCATACTTTAGACATCAAGTTTAATGACAAAAAGAACTTTGTATGGCTAATTGATTATTTAATTGAAATAGATCCAATGTCTGCGCTTATGGAATGAAAAGTACATCATTCCCACGAGACATAAAATTCTATAATGTACTTGAGATATATATAGATGAAAAATATATCATCCACCCTGAAACGTAACATACATTCACTCGAAAGTACTTGAGTTGAATTCCACTTTTGTTACTCAATAAGGCCACACTACTTATTAAATCTCTCAAGACTCAATGTCTAACTGATAGTGTTTTTTCTTCCACTTATTTAAGGAATATACACTAGTTGTTGAACTAACTCCTTATAATGTAACCACGATGATTGAATCATCGAGCGACGCACTGCTCAAAAATTTATTGCCAAGATGAAATAAAGACCAAAAGTCGCATGAGATCTGTATGTACTAAGGGCTCATCGCACCTTGTTAAGTACAAAGGGTGTTCATACATGAACTATTACCTACCTTTTTGGAAACTTACAGTGAGAATGAAGTTGATTGCATCTATAAATTATTTCTAATAAATGTGGAAGGAAGCATATTCTTAGAAAATTAATGTGTCAATCTAGTGAATTGTAAATCACTGGAACTTGAATTACTGAATCCATGTTAACCCCAACAATGAACTGATCAGGATTGACATAACCATAAAGACTTTGACATAACCATAAGGAACATTAGTTGTAACACGATGTTCCGTTTTGAAAGTACTAACATGGGCATCACTTTATTTAAGTGTAAAAGAAAATGAAATAATATAATGCGAAGTTCTGGCATCTATTACAATCAGTGATTTCTAAAGTTACTAGATTTGTACTTCCTCTCCCCATTATGCTTTAGAATAATGAAACACGTCACTCATCTTATATAGTCTTTCTTCAGTAAAACATGATTGAGACCATCCTGTTTTACTCAGATGCAAACGGTGAATAACTCATTTTTCAAAGAAATAAAGTGTTGTTAGTGAACATATATCCATGCAGAATGCAGACTATTCATGTGATTTATGGCTCTGGTGGATGATTCGACGCATTGAATCAGTTATTGCTCACAACAAACGTTTAATTTTTGGAGAATTCCTAGCACATATTACACAATGCAAAGTGAAAAGGCTCACCACCCTTGTTAATTCTATATAATTTACATCAAAAGGACTTGATGAATATTGCATGTTTAATAGGATCAATATAGAGCATCTTATACCCAATGGTCCCACAGAGGCTACCATCAAAGGTTACATATGGTGTCTAAGGAATAGGTTATGCGTACCAACCTACCTTTTATTGCTTTGGGGATATGAAATATTACACGCATATTTACTTAGTTAGTTTTATAACCCAGTATTAGTCAACCTTTCCTGTGTACCAGTTGGTAACTGAATTTAAGCCTGACATTCGTGTTCTTACGCATTTTTGGTTGCACTATATATGTGCCATTATGACTCCACATCGTACTATGACGGGTCTTCAAAACTATTAAGTAGTTATGTTGGAAATGAGTTCCCAACAATTATCCGCATTTTTAACCTTTTGGCAAGAGATCTCTTATCGCTAGATTTGCGGGCTATCACTTTAATGAGACAGTCTTCCCGTCGTTAGGGGGAGATAAGAAAAAGTATTTTCAGGTACTACACAAATGTAAATGTGAAGTGATAAAGAATAATCTATTTTCAGAATGTACACTGATGTCGCTAAATTGATGAGATCACACATATCAGCTGCAAACCTACTTACGCAAGATTATAAATCCTCAATAAGGGATATACACCATATACTAAGGTGTTGCAACTACACTTAGTGGAAGTGTGGTTGAGGCCGTGGAACCATAAAGGAAGTTGGAGAGACCACTTGGTTCGATTAATCCTCACCTAGAAAGGAAGTAGGTGAATAAGGTACAACTTATTTATATCATCAGAAATCATCTCATAAGATTGTCTCTGAATATGTCCATGAATCAAAATGGTGGACGCTTCGAAGTTTAATGATTCCAGGGAACAATGACATCCCAAGTGGATTATGAGAATGCTCACGAGTCAATGGAAAGATCATGCGACCATATTGATGATTAATTTCATATACACTTGATTAAGAAAATAGAGCAATATAAGATCGAACCAAGATCCTTGTTGTTTAATGTCAGCGAAGAGCATATTTGGCTCAATCTAAGTAAAACTTGGTTCTTTGACAAATATACATGTATTTGGTGTGGTACTGCTAACCAACCAAGTGTAAAACCTATTGGACATTCATGATTAATTTGTCACAAAGCATAATGATAAGAAAGCAGTCTTAAAGTATAAAGACTCGCCTTGTGGCCCGAGGTTTCTCACAAAGACCTGAGATTGTTCTCTTGTAATGAACGTTATAGCGTTCCACTACTTAGTTAGCTTGGTAATTTCTGAAGGACTTGAAATGAAGCATATGTATGTGGTTGTTACATATCTATTAAAGAATCAAGAGAAAGCAAATATTTACAAAAGTATTTATAGTTAGATAGAACACTCACTTATAGATTGAAGTAATCAGGCGGATGTGGTATTCCCGTCTAAGTGGTTATTTGATTTGGAGGGGATAGACAAGTTAGTTATTTTTCCTTGCGTATTATAAGAAAGTTCCTGATTTGGAATTGTGGCTATCTATGTCGATGGTACAGACATGATGGGTACTCTTGATGCAATAAGAGACCTTAAAAGCTATTTGAAATCCAAATTTGAGATGAAAATTCTGGGGAAAGCTCGACCGAATATAGAGCTTGTGGTATATTATTCCACCAGTTTGTATATGTCTAAAGTTGTCACGAAATTTAACAAAGACATGCATCCTGATAGCACTCCCATGATTAGTCGTGCTTCAAATGTAAGTAACTGACCATTTCGTCTAAAGGAAGATGACGAAGATGTGTTGGGAGATGAAATTCCCACATATAAGTACAATAGATGCATTGTTGTACTTAGTACAATAATGTACTCGATTAAATTTTACATCCTCGGGGAACTTGTTAGCTAGATATAGCTCAACGCCAACGCAACGTTATTGGAATGGTATAGTGAATATTATCAAGTACTTAAAAGTCACCATTGACGTAAATGTGTTTTATCCCTGCAAAGACATTAAAATGAATGATAATGAAAGTGCAATCCAAAATTTGTTGATTATAAATGAACAATAATCTCTTCTCCAACGAAAGTAATCAGGGGGAGATACGGTAGATTATTTTCAAAGTCATTAGCGATATTCAGTTTCGAAAAGTACATGACTAAAGGAACAGTCTGGGAAAACTCTGAAATTAATCAAGGGGAGATGCCGTCATCAGAGGGGGGATCCAAGGATATGATGTCGACATAATTTACTTCGAAATTGAAGCTGAGTCACTACACTAAATCAGGGAATTTGTAACGCCCGATTTTGTAACGAATATTTTTTAAGTAACGTCGTATCGACGTTGGTAACTTTGTAACGTTGGATAATCGTTGCAATAATTGGTATCTGTTACATAGTTTCGGGAGGGTTGTGGGCAATTGCCTTCCTATCCTCAACTTAAATTTCCAAGTTACATTGTTACCCTCCATTACTACTATTAACGTCTATATTACTACTATCAGCTCCCAATTTCATGTCACACTCAAGGGCTACCCAGCCTCCCAACGACTCTGGATTTTTTCTCCAACATTTTTTCCCCATTATTACTCTTCATTTTAATTGCAGAAAATCAGAAAACAAAATTTAAATCCAAAAACAATATTAAAATCATCTGAAATTAGTTTTTCATTTAATATGTCTGAAAGTTGGGAGGTAGATAAACTACTTAATGTTTTGATAGAAAAATGGTTGAGACATTACTACTTCATATATTTCACCTCCATTTATTTCACATCTCACCGACTTCTAGGTATATCCCTGCAGCCACCATCGATTTCACCAGAAAATTTATCAGATTCAATTTGATATTGAATTGCAGGAAGCTTCATCAACAAAATTGATTAAACAGATTCTTCCGTGACTCGTCGATTTCATTAAATATTTAAGCTCAGTCGAGTTATCACAGAAGGATTGAGTTTGATTAAGATTTTTGAATCTATCGATTCTCCTGGGTTATCTTTATCTAATTATTAAGGTATTTCTTTTATAGTTTTCTTAATTGATAGTTTTTCAACATCTGGGGTATATTAGTTTTAGAAATTGATGTTCTTGTGAATTGTATTCTATCGTGGTATGTTGATAAATCCGTGACATGTTTAGGTTTAGTTGATAAACTTAGGTTACTAAGACATAGTATTTTACTTGTTTGAAGGATGTAAAATTTTGTGGATAAATATTGGATGTGTATAATAGACAATTATATCCCATAATACAGAGAATGGGTTAGAAAATTCATTGATTTTGCAATGGAAAATGGTACTTGTGCAAAAACCTGTGCTTGCCATTGTAGGAAGTGTGAAAATGGACATCGACTTGGATTCTCGATTGTTAGGACCCATATGTATGAGCATGGTGTCAACAGGACATACACCACCTGAAGATTACATGGTGAGAGAAAGGATGGTGCTTCAACAAGTCGTTCTAAGGGGAAGGCCATAGTCGAAGAAACGCCTGATAAGCAATCTGATTGTTTGAATTTGAATGATTTTATTGACTTTTCCTTTGGTATTCATCATGACCATGATGTAACACAAATTAGAGAATCACCCTTAGAAGATCCATATGTCGATAAGCGTTATAATAGGTACAATTCGTTAGCGGCAGAGAAGTTATACCCTTCATGTGAAGAAAATCTCACAATCCTCTCTGCTATGGTAGAACTGCATAATATGAATAAAACTTATAAAATTTCGGGTAACTGTGTCAACAGTTTTGTTAGAGCATTGCCTGGTCAAACTCGCATGCGTTTCTATCTCAAGCATGTTTGTCAATATTAGTGATCAAAACTATTCGTCTTGATTTCTAGTTTACTTATGACTAAGTCTCGATCTAGGATAGTTAAGTATAATTGAGCTCCGGACTCCATGGTGATTATCTTGCGAATACGAAGAATTACTCAAGGAACCGGTGGAACTTCATCTGACCAAAAAGGTATGTGGAGACTTGAACTTATTTAGCACTCAAAAGTATATATATCTCCTACTCTTGAGACAACAATCATATAAGTATGATAGTTTTCATACATACACATTTGCTATTTTGAGTCGAGTTTACTCGCCTATATTTTTCTCGAAATCTGTGTTGGTAAGCTTTCGCTTTAACCACTTTCATCTTTATCCGTGATGAAAGTCATGACGTTTCAATCTAGAAAATGGCTTTGATGACGGTAGTCGATTCTTTATGTCTAACGACTATTAACATTATAGAAGAATGTTTCAATGATTGAAATGTAGAGTTGATATTAAGTAACCACCTATGGATATAAGCATATATAGTATGTTCGCACATTAGTGTATAAGTCCATGTACTGGAAACCAAGTGTGTGCATATGTGTGCATGCAGTATTAGTGAAGAAGACAGGTTGGGTGCGTGTACTGGCAGAAGTTCACGTCCGTGAATTTTTGCTGAGTTTGTAGTTAACAAACTTACAAACCAGTCACCTTAGGTACGCGTACCCACGGAAGTTTTCATCCGAGAATTTCTGCTGGGTTTTCAAACCCAATTCCGGTAGCTAAGGTACACATACCCGTACGCGTACCCAAGCTGGTTATTTCTCAAATCGGTTGTTCATGAACTTAAAAAATACAACAATAAGGAATGCAATCTTTGCAAACCGTGGATGTATTGATCATGAATTGATTCGAGTGAATCAAACCGATTTTGCTTTAATTGTTTCTTGTGTATCACATAATATTTCCTTGCAATTGAACAACTCTTGAACTAGTTCTTATGAGTCATTTGAACTATTTATGAGAAGATGAATACGGTTGATATGAAAGTACTCATATGGCTAACCATTGGTCAACCTTTTGTGAACCAACTAAGTGTACATGTTTAGGTACGGTTACTCAAACCTAAATGAAATACATTTCATTTGTGTGTGTAACAAGCTAAGTTTCGATCTAACGGTTGAAAGATATTAGCTTGGATAAATCAGGTTTTTCATCTAACAGTGAATACTGAATGCTTTGTTACCAAGGTAACTTGGATTGCAAACCCTGATTTGAAAACTATATAAGGGAGACATCTAGCAACTGGAAAAACTAATCCCCACACCTCATGTGTGATGCTAGTTGGTTTTGCTAGAGTCGATTCTCCTTTAATCGTAGGTTTCTTCTCGAGACCCTGTCGATTAACGACTTGAAGTCTTCATTGAGATTGTGAAGCCATACGAAACTACTTCTCTTGTAGTTGAGCGATCTGATCTTGCCATTTTCTATCGTACGAGTTCAATTAAATAATTGGCTTGAGATTATATCTCCGATAGGGAAAGATAAAAAAAATTCACAAACATCTTCATCTCATCGTTTGTGCTTCCGCAATATCTAGTTTTGCTACCATACAATTTGGATTATTGCGAGGTGATAGGTGTCTAAAACACCTAATTTTATATCTAGTATTTATGCTTTCTTTGCTATTTTCCTTGTGAACTATGTCTCTTATATTTGATTTTGAGTTTATTAGGTGTTTTGGAGTAATTGGAGCAAAAGAAGGAGAAAACGTCCATTTGGAGTGTAAGGAGCGAGAAGGTCAATTCACAGGCGAGCGATGTTTGGAACCAGATAGGATATGTAGCAAAAGGGAGGCGAAGGATGAATTGTCAGTTCCCCGCAACTAACAGTTGGGTTGAAAAGGGAATTAGCTTGTCAGTTCTGTGAAACTGACAAGTCACATATGATTTTGGATGGCCCTTATCCAATTTATTTGGGTGCATATATCCACAATCATTTCTACATATTACAAGACCTGGAATTCAGTCTATCCTATCATAGGTTTCACTAGAGATGAATTTGAATCTGAGAGATGGATGTGGTGATGAGGGTAGAGTTCAGTTTGTCACTGATGAGACATGGAAGACATTACAGAGAGCAAGGAAACTTAAATTGAGTTGAGAGAGTCTGCGATTGAGGCATCTGCTGATGTTGCTGCCGTTCAAATGGGTATGTTGCTAGAGTTGAGTATCAGCCGAGAAATGAAGAGTACTGAATTTCTGAGATTGGGATTGGTCGAGATAGACATAGTAAGAAGAATGGGTGTGTGTTTGATTCAACGTACAATCACAGGAACTCGAAATACCTGGAGAATATGAGTCTGAAATTGTATTGAGTTGGGTAATGCTTGGCAGTGAATGATGCAGATTGCTGCATTTTGATGTCAAGTGGATGATAAACTGAATGTTTATTTGTCTGAATGTTTAGAACTCTAGGGTTGTGTATGAATGTGACATCTCCGCAGGGAAGGAGTTATGGTGAAGGATTAGAAATCAACAGTATATTCATTTCCTTCACCACCAGAATGCACACAACAGGTGCTTGATAAAACTCCTGAGAGACCAGTTCTTGTGCTAAATTTATTGTTGCTGGTAGATGTAAGCCGTGGTGCTTATGGGTGATTTTTAATGTTCAGAAGATGATTTTTCGAATTTTAGACAAGAAAAGAACGAAAATTAGAGTTGCAAGAGTTGGGATGGGGTCTGGTCTAGAGAATGCCACCAGTTGAGCAGCCGTCGGTTGCACCATCTTTCCATGATTCTCGAGCATCTGGTAAGTGTTTTCCGAGAGTATTGTGGTTGTTTCCAGGGAGGAAGCACAAGTTTATAGAAGGTAAAAACCTGGTGCCATTAGTTATCCATGGTTTCAATGGTTATTTATCAAGGGGATTGAAGTGATTTTAGAATCTAAGAAGAGCACGCAACTGGCTATATAGATTTGTGAAGATTGGGTTCGAGTAGGTCTCATATTTGGAAGGAGTTTTCTGGGAATCCAGTCCCAGGTTTTGTGTTTCTGCCGTAGATACAAGGGATGAACTTGTGCTATTGGATGAGAACTTGCAGAGGAGAATGTGCTGTTAAAGAAGAATTGCAGTTAGTTGCTGATAATGAAGCAGCAAACTGGAGTGAAGAACTCACGTAATGGAACTAATAAGCTTGCAGTCTTGAAGAAAGGTTTGTGGTGCTGCTGCCAAGGTTCAATGGCAACTACAATGGGTTGTGAGTCGTGCACTGAGCTGCAGGTAGGAAGGTGTTGATGGTCATAGACGATAGAGCTGGAGGCAGCAATGGAGAGAGTGGCAGCAAGACTGGTTGTTGGTTGAGCAATGGTGCAGCTGAAATGGCAGTTGAATGATTTGCAGGAACTGAAGGCTTGGATCTGAAATGGGCATTGCAGGTGGACAAGTTACGGATTCAGTGGTGTGATATTTGATTTGTATGAAAAGCTTGCAAGGGTTTTTGTGTTGACTGTGGCATTATGCAGTGGTGAGTTTTGCAGTGGCGATTTGAGAATGGTTGCCGATGGAGATTTGGTTGCATCTGCAGTTTTGGTATGAAGTTTCATTACAGGAAAATGGTGGTGTGTTGTTGGGGAATTGTGTGCTATTGCAGGAGGGAGATATGGTTGTGCAGTTGATGAAGCTGCAGCTGTGAGAATGAACGGCCATCTTGGCCAGGATGAGTTTTGGTGCAATAAAAAGGTTTTGGCTCATGCAAGGTAGCTTAGGTCTGTGCATTAGCAATAGCCCTGACTCATCTGATTATCTAGATGACCCGGTCTCGACTCAGACTGACTTCTATTGACCCATTTCACCTGAGATTTTTTTTGGTGGCCGGATTCCGGCGTCGATGACCGGATTCCGACGATGACGTCATCAATTCCTACGACACTTTGTGGACCCAAAATTTCCAGAGACTTATTTTCACACATGGGATTGGTGGATGAATTTGGGACGGATTTTGAGGACTTGACCTACTTTTGGGTATCCTTTTGGGAGAGGCATATAAATAGAACTTTTTCTCTAAACCTAGATATATCTCCATGAGGGAGAACATCTTCTACTTTTGTTTCTAGGGTTTAGATAACATGATAGGTTTTCTCTTCCTTCTTGTTATGAACTCCATGAATATGAACTAAATTTTATTATTGGTTAAAGATGTAGTTGGATTTTGAAAACAAGTTTTGATCTTTATGAATTAGTTTTCTCTCAATATTATCGTTTGATTTCTACTGATTATAATGATTTCATGATTGATGTATTGCAATTTGATTGAATGTTTGTTTAGTTGAGTCTAGAATTGATTGAACATACATCCATATCTATAGCTATTTTAGGGTTTTCATCGAGCGATAACCTTGAATACGAGTAGCATGATATGATTGCGGTTTGTAGTGATACACTCTAGTAATCATATGTAGACTTTAACCTTTGTCTGAATTATCATGCGCAATGTGTGATAGTTGCATTGATTAGCCTATTTCTGAAACTTAACGCTCCTAGGAATAGAACTTAATTAGTGCAAGGCGTTAGGTTATTCTTTAGGTAGAATTCACATACGCAGCTCTAATGTGTGTGTTGATGACTTAGGAAATTTACGGAGTATTCTTGCAATAAGGTATTCTAGGGCTTTTGATGATAGCGAGATTAAATACGAATTCTATTCATACTTTCTAAAACTTGTTTACAATTGAAGATGAAACCTTTACCTAATATTTCACATTCTTGATTTGTTTGCTCTATTTATTTGTTTCGCATTTATTTTGTTTTAGTTTCATAAAAATCAGAAAACTCCCGGTGTTTTATATAGGAAACCGAAACAACTTGACAACCTAGACCTCTCTGTGGGATCGATCCTTTCTTGCCCTTGCTATATTTATATTTTGAGTAGTAAGAAAGTGTAATTATATTTGTGTCGGCTGACAACTGGTCATGAGGTGATCAATAATTCTAGGCTGTTCTTCGGGAATATAAGTCCGGGTTATTGATTGGTTCTTGTTTACCTTGATTTTATCAAAAGACGGAACAAAACTCATAGGTTTATCTGTGGGAGACATATTTATCTATTATCGTAGACTTTTCTGTGTGATACAGATTTGTTTATTCAAGTCTTCGACTTGGGGTCGTAGCAACTCTTGGTTGTGGGTGAGATCAGCTAAGAGAATCAAGTGCGTAGTATCCTGCTGGGATCATAGATGTAATGAGCACAATTGTACCTTGAATCAGTGTGATATTGATTAGGGTTCAACTACAGTCCAGACCGTAGTTAGTTTGTAGTAGGCTAGTGTATGTAGCAGCTTAATACAATATGATATTCAATCTGGACTAGGTCCCGGGGTTTTTCTGCATTTGCGGTTTCCTCGTTAACAAAATTTATGGTGTCTGTGTCATTTATATTCCGCATTATATATATTTTTTATATTATTGAAATATCACAGGTTGTGCGTTGTATCGATCAATTGTGAAATCCAACCTTTGGTTGTTGATTGGAAATTGATTGATCCTTGGATATTGGTTTTTGATACCATCCAAGTTTATATCTCTCTTGTATTTGATAATGACTCGCAGATCTATTTGCTTGAGTACAGATCAAATCGAGATATAGATATATTAACTCCTTGATATACTTTTTATTAAGATTGAGTCTGACTATCTAGTTGATTCTCTTAAAAGTATATTAGAGTTAGTCCATACAGATTGCTAATAGAAATATTGGGTGAGGTTGTTAGACCCCCACTTTTTCAAGTTTGTTGGATTTGTTAAGAGAGTGGATTCCGAAACCTAACAAGTTTCCCAAAAACTATGATGTTATGAGGTCAATGCCTAAGAATCTGGGGATGAAAGCAAAGGATATTCGTGCTTGTGAGAATCATTGTATTAAGTATTACGAGGAGAATGGGGATTTAATAGAGTGTCCGGTATGCAAAACTCCGAGGTTTAAGTTGAAAGCTACCAAAGATGGTCTTGTGGTGACAAATGAACCTTGCAAAGTGCTGAGATACTTTCCTGTAAACGAAAAACTAAAGAAAATGTATTCTCTACCTTGGATATTAGATGCAATGATGTAGCACGATCGAACGCAAGTTTTATCTGAATATATGCGTCATCCAATCGATTCATCTCAGTGGGCACAAATTAAAATGAAGTTTCCATTGTTTTCCATGGAAGGAAGAAATGTTTGTCCTGGAATATCAATAGATGGGTTTAATCCTCATGGTGTACAGACTTTGAGTTGGAGTTGTTGTCCTATGATCCTTGTGGTTTATAATCTTTCGCCTTCTATGTGTATGAAGTATGAATTCCAAATGATGACTCTGTTGATACCTGGGCGTAAGTTAGCGGGTCAAGACATTGATGTTTTTTTGTGGTCGCTGGTCAACACGCTAAAAAAACTTTGGCATCAAGGTGTTCAAGCTTTCGACTCTTTGAAAAGGGAGTATTTTACTCTGAAAGAAACTATGATGTTTGGCATTCATGACTTTCCTGCTCAAGGTGTTTTAAGTGGATGTACCACTCATGGCTACTGTGCATGTGTTTGCTGCGCAGACGAAACTCGAAGTACTCATCTAGGTTACTGCAGCAAGATTGTGTACACTAACTATCGTATATTCCTTAAGTTAAGGCAACCATTTAGGGATAGGACTTATTTGGGATTAGAGACACAAGAGCATAAAAGTGCACCGCTGATACTAACAGGAGTGCAGCCGCTTGAGAAGTTGGCCGATGTTCATTATGAACCTGGTAAGTTAGTGGTCCGCAAGATAGGTAATCGAAAGAGATATCAGTCTGATGAAGAGGAAGGCGATTCTGAGCTTGTCACATGTGCTTTCTTCAAGAAGTGTATTCTTTGGGAACTTGAGTCGTATTGTTCCTTGATTATACGACATTGTGTCAACGTGATGCACACAAAAAAGAACGTCATGGAACACATTATCTACACTATCTTTGATAAGGATAATAAGGCTATTGTTGCATGGAATAATCGTGACAAATTGAAAGAGAATAAACTAAACTGTGGATCGTGGAAAGAGAAGAAAACAAATAAAGGAGTAGAGATGGTTCCGCTGTTTTTTTTGAGCCAAAAGAGAAAACCGATTTTTGTCAGATTCTTAAAGATCTGAAAGTTCCCATAGGCTTTTCGTCAAATATAAGTAACAATGTAAATATGGAGCAATTGAACTTGAGCAGCTTGAAGTCACATGATTACCATGTGATTATGGGGTACTTATTACCTGTCCTGCTTCAACATGCCTTTCCAGGAGAGAAAGACTTACGTACTGTGCTTCAACAAGTCAATTTGTATTTTAGAATTTTGTGCTCAAAGGTAGTTAACAGAGAGTATCTTAACCAGGCTAAGTGGATGATTGCATAGGTCATGTGTGTGCTCGAAAAGTATTTCCAGGTTGGATTTATTGATATAAGCGTGCACAACATGGTTCATTTGGCTGATGAGGCCTTAGTTTGTGGACCTGTTAGGTATCGATGGATGTACCCATTCGAAAGGTAAATTGCTATTTTACCATTTGTTCTTTATTTTTATTTATTTTTGTTGTTTTTGTACTGAAATTTACACGTACATACTGAATCAGGGCAATGAAGGAGTGCAAAAACATCCCAAATAACAGCAGATTCGTTGAAGGGTCAATTACGAAGTCGACTGAAATGGATGACTGTGTTTGATTTTCCATGGAGCACATGAAAAATGCTGATCAAGGAGGTCACAAAGAAAATTTGGAGACCTTCTTAAAGGATGAACATGAATTCAGCGATGTGGGTTCTCTGCTTGATGAAAATCCGGTTCAGGTGATCCCTATTCAGTGGATGCAGATACGTCGGTAGGTAATTTTTCGGAATAATCCAAATGGTCTCGATGTTTATTACAGGTATTGGTTGGTCGTGTTTTGTTTGTATATGGACCATGGGTTATTATATTTAGATTTTAATACTATGTATGCTAAATATAGGGATTATTGCGAGAACTGTGAAACTGATGGGGTTGCAATGGAGGAATTCGAGATGCAAACCAAGTTCCTTAGTTGTCTGCATGAAAAGGTTTGCATTGGCGCTCCTGTTTGTTAGCCTCAAGGTTGTAAAATCGTAAATCGTAACGTGAATCGTTTTTATATTTTGAGAATCGAATCGTATAACGAATCGTGAATCGTAGATTCATAGGCATTTTTATATGTCCATAGAAATTAATAACACGGTTATAATAACACTAATTTTTATGAGACATATAAATAAATTCTAACAAAATAATTATAAAGTAAAATATATATATGAAATCCGTGTGGTATAGTGGCTCAAGACTCAACCACCAAAGAGCTATATAAGGTGCATCCATCCATGCAGCCTTAAATTGTGAATTTGTATCACACATTTATTATTTGATGGGTCCATATACACAAGTTTTCAAAGTTATTGTCCGTAGTAGATTTATAGGACCTAGGTAGTTGATGGGGCCCAAGGGGACACATAAGTCAGTGGGAACATTAATTTTACACCTTATTTGATTGATCAACTAAGAGAAAAAATTCAAAATCGTATAAATAATTACGATTCTTTACAAAAACGATTCAAACTTGCGATGTGAATCGAATTCAATATTTTTGACGCGAATCGCACGATTTGAATCGCAAATCGTGCGATTTTAAAAACCATGGTTAGCTTAATAATGATGCAGTATGCTGATGTGTTGATTTTATTTTAGTTTTCATAGCTTAGATCAGAAGACAAAATGGATACAGATTTGTGGCGTTACGTTAGAGGTCCAGAATCTCAGAATGAGTACAAAAGATACCGTGTGAATGGATTTAGTTTTTGTTCCCAATCAAACCAGGAAAAGGCTAAGACCCATGACAGTGGTGTCACTGTGGTTGTATCAACCACTTTTAAGAGCTCAAAAAGGGACAAAAGACATGCTACTAACCTAACCCGGTGGTATGGGGTGATTAGATAAATCCTAGAGTTGAACTATGGTACATTTAAAAAAACTGTCTTCTACTGTGATTGGGTGAAGGTAGAGAATGGAATAAAGATCTGTCATGATTCAGATTTTTCTTTGGTAAATCTTTCAAGATTGAAAATCCATACCAATATTTCAGATGAGCCCGTGATTCTCGCTGAAGAGGCTGCCCAAGTTTTCTACTCCAGAGACGTGAAACATCCAGATTGGTGGGTTGTTATTCATACACCGAGAGAAATGACTGCAGATGTGGACAAAGCAGAGATACCAGGCCGCGACAGTTTTCAAGATATTTTAGCAGAGGAACCACATCTACGTAAATTGCTGGAGCAAAAGCGTCTCCCTAGAACAAAGAAATGAAAAATATCCATATATGTGCGATCAGTAAGTTTCCTTTATAATGCTGGTCTTGAATATATGCAGATTCCAATTGCAAGTTACTTTGAATTTGATCAGATTAATGCTGGCCTTGAATAACAATTTGTTATTTTTTTCACCCCTATAGATGGGGAAAAATGATCTGCTGGTTTTTACGGAATTGAGGAGATGATCGTACGGAGGAGACTCCTTGAACCGAGTGAGATGTTCAACCTCACACAGATGCACCCTGCAAAGGGGGTGCTTTGAATTCGAGAGATCAATCTGTAGTACTCCGGCCTAAACCAAGACAATGGACGTTCCAGAGTAAATTAGGTCACAAGAGAGGATGGGTTGATCTGTAAGAGGGAAGCTAAGAAATGTGTGGAATCAATGGTAATCAAAGATTGTGGATGTGTTGTGAATTCTGAATACAATAAGTTCTGAATGATTTAAATTGCTCAGTTGAGAGTAATTGCTCAATTGATGAGTTATTGATCTCGGTAAGACGTGAGATTCTCGTCGTTGTCCTTTCAATCATGATTCAGAGACTTATTTATATTGCTGGAATTGTAGACACCATGATCCCATGAAGTATGACGGTTGATGGAATCAAAGAGTGGAGACATGGAAATAGTGTTTGAAACCAGTTGCTCATCGTGCGGAGACTTGGTTGATTTTCCACCCACTACTTTGTTAACTCCTTCAACTGATTGCACGACTTGCTCACATTCCATCATGTGTTTGAACACACATGTCGTAGACCGCCAGATCAAAACCCTAGTTTATATCCTCCTAAGTGACACGATTGACGTCTCGTGGTTAGTTTAGTCAGTTGCTGACTTCGTGATATCATGGGACGATGAGTCCATGTAATTACTGAGTTGAACATGATTTTGTAAAAATATTCTGAAACTCATGGATTAAACGCAGGCATGATCCTCACATTGATAGTTGAGGCGAGCAAGTATTGCTCATTCGATGATTTGCTGAATATTGATAGTTGAACCAATATTCTCTGATTTGAGCAAGTATCGCTTATCTGAGCAAGTGTTGCTTATATGATGAATTATTGGCAGCGTGACCAAAATAAAATATTAATTAAAATACTGGTAGTTGAACCGAGTATAATTAATAAGAATATTGATCATGAGATCGTCATAAATTTATTAGTGTTTGAATCTGGAATTATAATCCTTGGACTCAGAAACCCTAATTTGATCAATTGATGACCACTTCATGGTTTGTTAGGAATTGAACCATGGAACGAAGGAAAGATTGGTTTCATGAGACCTTGGGTCAATCATGTAACACCCATATTCTCACGTGAGCAAACACCAAGACCTCTTGAAGAGTTGGTTACTTGTTGATGAAAGAATGATTAAATGTTGGTTTAATCATTTATTCGAATTACTGCTGGGTTCAGTATTAGGTGATAAAACCTAAATAATTATGAAGAAGTGGAGGACCAACCAAGGGGTCATGAAGCTGGCCCTGGGTGGTCACGGTATCAAGTGTTGATTGTTCCATAAAGTTCCAAGTCGTTTGGAAGAGTTTTGGACCTAATACGTGCAATTGCGCAAATTAGGTCAAATTGTGAAAATATATAAGACCGGCTCATTGAGAGACAAAGAGACAACCTTTATCGGTGAAGGTAACATGCTCATGTCCTTAAAGTGTTTGCATCTTAGTTCTGAGAATTTTAATATTTTCGGATGTGCGTTTGAGTAATCATTTTAGAAAATATGAAGAGGCTATTTTTTTTTTTGATAAAACCGTCAAAACTTCATGAGATGAAGGAAAAATAATGAAAAAGTGAAAGAATTATGAAGTGCGGGACCATCCATGGCCAAGGCATGGCCGGACGGCCAAGGGGCCAATCCCACACGTTTTTCCAAAATTTTCATAAAATTTTCATGATTTTAGGGAAATATGATAAAATCAAGGAGTTTTGCTAAAATTAAAGAGTTTTGTTCAAATCAAGGAGTTTCCATGAGATGAGGGAAACATAAAAAAAAATATATAATAAGGGACGTGTGGGCATGTGGGACCGACTTGGATCATGGTTGGCCGTCCAGGGCCCGGTCCCATGCATTTTCCCTAATTTTATGTATTATTTCACAATTTAAAGGAAATTTCATAATTTGAAGGAAATATCATGAAATCAAGGAATTTCATGGGATTATGAAAACATGAAAAATATAATAATAATAAAAAGGGACGTGTGGGGCCATCTAGGGTTTGGCCAACCAGCTATGGCCGACCGACTGTTTTCCTAATTTTATATTATTTTTCATGGGACCAAGGAAATATCATGAGATTAAGGAGTTTTCATGAAATTAGGGAAATAATAATAAAATAATGAGGAATCATGAGGTGTGGGGCCGGCTGGGACCAAGACATGGCCGGTTGGCCAATGGTCACGCCCCATAATATTCTTCCCTAATTTTATATTATTTCTTTGGTGTGAAAGAAACACCATGAAACTAAGGAGTTTCCTTAAAACGAAGGATATTTTTTCAAATGAAATAATTTTCATGAACTCAAGGAAAATAACAAAAAATATGATAAAAATATGAAACTGGCATGGGATTGACCACGGCGCGGTCGTCCGGTCAGTGGGCCTATGCTCCCAGCGCCTTGGTTAATTTTTAATTATTTTCTTTCCTATTTTGCATAGGTTCATCGTCTCGTCGTATTTTGAAATACTCGTTCGTGCGGTGATTGTTAGTTAGTGCATCGTCGTTGAGTACACTTTCACCATTTAAATCGGGGCTTACTCAAAGGTAGCTCAGATGCCCGTGCGTTGAATATTTATTACTAACCCATGGATTTCTGCTGGGAAGAACCATGGTTTGCAGTAATGAAATATCTGCGAAAATATTTGAATATTTTCGGAAATTCTTTGGATGAATCCAAGAATTTAGGAATAATTAACTTATGGCTCTATACTAGCAGAGCAAGCTGTCTAGGAGCATCAATTATTCCGATATGAGCTTGCTGGAGCTTCATATCCTTTATATAGTCAGGGTAAACTCGTTGTTTGTATCCTGAAGATGTTATCGCTCTATACTAGCAGAGCAAGCTGTCTAGGAGTTGTCCATCCCGTGATACTATATAGAAATAATTACTGAAGTGTTCAATATTCATGAGATATGTTGTTGTCTAGCCGTGAGACCACATATCTACATGTACTCTGAGACAAAGTATTCTCAATCAGAGGATTCGATGAGAGATCCGTGTCTCAGTACTCACGTCTGATTGCTGGATCAGAGGTTCGTATAATTTTGGGTTTATAATTTTAGCCTTTGTCGAAAATCCACCACCTACATTAAGTCCTCTATTTAGTGAGGAAATCCATGTTCCTCGGTCAGCATTGAATAGTGATTTTCTGGTCATAAACAACATAATTAATTGAACTTAGTCGTAAGTTAAGACATTACCAGATTTTGATAGTATGATCAAACCATGACTTGAATGAAGATTCCAGTGGAATGATGGAGCATCGTCTAATGAGCATAGATTGGTGTTGAACTGCTAATCTTGATGACGAGACCTTGGTCGTTTAGGATTCGCGGGCCAGGCCCAAAAAATAAATCCTTATTTTAGGAATAGACGCTCGTGTGTTCATTAGTTTAAGGAACAAACAAAATAGACCTAAGTCTAATGGTATAAAATTTTGTCTATGAGATTTCACGAAAACCAAAATTTTATCTTTGTGAGATTTCACAAAATGGAATAAACTCTCGTTCCAAAGGTAAATGCTTGTACGAGAGAAAAGTTTTTTTTTGTTTTGAAAAGACGTGCGTCTGTTAATAAAAATTTTGTCTATGAGCTTTCATGAATTTTTTTATTTTCGATATGTGAGCCTTCACAAAATTTAAAAATATTCTCTCACTTCAAAGACAGATGCTCGTGCGAGGGAGAAAAATATATAGATATATTTTTAAATTTACATGAGTTTCACGTTAAAGATATGTATTTTGTAAAATCAATGTTTTGATTTTGAACAACTGTTTAAAGTATACAATTATACATGGTGAAATAATGTCTATATGTGAGTTTTCACAACTGTAAGATGGACGTCTGTCCATTTTTGAAAAATTGTTCACACAGTAAAGAGTTACATGGGTTGTTCACGATTTTATGAAAGATTTTGCAAAATCAAGTTTTGATTTTAAAAAATTGTTAAAAGCAAGCAATGATGTTTTCATGAATTTCGTGATTTCATAGTGTATGCACACATGGTAGAAAATCAGTGAATGTTCACATGAAGGGTTATGTGAATTATTCATAATTTCGTGAAAAGTCAGGTGTCAGACTTTTAAGTAATGGGGTTGATCGTCTTTGTAGGTTTGAAGGAGCGAGCAAGATTTTCAAAATTTTACGTTATTATCACTAAGTTCGTGAAACCGTAAATAGGTAAGAGTTGAGAGTTACCATTTTGTAGACGCTGATGTGAGCATCCTAATTGCATAATTAATTTTTTTGTTGAATCATGCGCTTTGTATGAATGATGTGCTGAAATAGACACTTTGCAAGAATGACTGACTCCATGGATTATACTTTTAAAGACGGTGTTTCTAGAGATGACATCTTTATGGATGAAACTTTAAGAAATGGTACTCCTGGGACCTATGAGTGATGGTGAAATATCCTTCATACTGAGTTGTACTTCTGCTTATTTCATTAGCTTTACTACAGGATGATCGTATAGTGAAATCCCGGATAAATGTAGATCCCACGGAAATGGAAGAAAGTCTACGGGAGTATATAACCTAAGGACTACAGGATGTTAGCAAATGACGTGCAGTCCCCAGCTGTTTCTTTGGTGAGTTGTTACGCTCCTTGTGTCATGAATTTTCCCTGCCCGTTCAATTAGGATCACGATACCAAGGTTCGTTACTTCTTTTAGACTTTTTCTCCAATTGACAGCCTTCAATTTGTTCTCAGGCAAACAATCCATCACTGATGAAGAAGTCGATGTAAGCATCTCTTTCGTGCAGGCGATCGTGGCATCTCCTTGAATGAAATAATAATAATCATTGTTGATTAGTCCAGGAGGAAATCATTATAGATAAGAAGCATGTTGATGAAGTACACTCTTCTTTGGGGCATGGGAATATGGAGAATTCTAGACATCCCAGACCAAATGGATATAACGGCGTTATCAATGGAGATTCCGGCATTGTCGAGCCAGAAAATTTCAGACTTCAACCTTTAATAGAAACGCTGTAGAATCTTCGTCTGAAGTAAGATTTTCACGGTCTTCCTACGTATCCTTATTCCCAGGAAATTTCCAAACTTTAACAAAGAAGACTTTTAAGTTTTGAGAATGTTTAGGGTCGAAATCGATGAAACATTAAACTTCCAGGAGACCTTCAGAAAATTTTCAGCTGGCATGTGGTCCAATGTTTTGGCCACAACTCTTCGCTTGCTTCTCCAATTGTTGTGAATTTTGGATATGTCGTATAAGACATCCATATTAAGTGAATGGTATATGTCTCATCCCTATATTCTTCACCAACTGCTCCCAGATCTCCTCTTTGTGCATGATAGTGAAAAATCATCTCAGACGAGCTTGTTGTAAAACACTCTTGTTGTGTCTTTGGAACATTCGCTTGTGTCTTGAACGGTTGGTGAAGGATTTTGATGTCATTAATTAATTTGAGATCAGGAACCCTTGATTGATATATGATCATGGTGGTGCTTGCAGTGCCATCTTCTGTCAGTAGTAGAAACATCACTTCTGAAACCCTGGTCACGGGATCATAGCTGAGGTTGCTCTTAAGAGGGGGTGATGTAACGATCATGGTTTCATGTCCCGGTGGTAGCATTCCTTTTATAATGAACGATTAGCATATGAGAGTCTGTTCCACGGGTCTTTGAACTGTGAAACTTATCGTCAGGATCAGTGGACCGTCAGTCCCCAGTATTTTGTTAAATCTCTCCTTTTCGTTTTCTCTTCTTCTTGAAAGACTTGGATAGAGGACCCAGGTAGAAAAATTGATGTTAAGACCTAGGTGGTCAAAGTTAGAGGTACCTTGATGAAGTACTTAGTGGAAAGACTTGCTGGACACCAATCGACTGTGGAAGTGATGAATCCCGTCCAAGAATCGTTGCTTGCATGTTGTATGCTCTGGAAGTTGTAGGAACCTCATACGACGTCGGAATTCGATGCTTGACCCCAAATTTTGAATCTAAGAGACTGAGTTATCACATTAGAAAAGAATCACTCAATTTGGAGTTACAGAGGGTAGCCAACAAAGCATGCACATTTGTAATTTGTTATCCTGTACAAATTTTTCAGATTTCGTAGACCTGACATTAAAGGCCATATCTTTTAGATCGTATGACACACCCTTTTGGTATGTTGTATAAGAGACATAGACGAACATCTTTCATTGTGGAAGCATTGTCCCATTCCTCACCTATTGGTACGTTTTTTCAAACCCATGACCTGAAGTGTGTTGTATCTCATTTGTAGAGGTGATGAGAACATCTTGTAGAAGACTTTGGATTATGTCCCCAGGTCGTGCCAGCTTTGGGAAGACTTTCATGTGAGCATGTTATTAGGTCTATACATCTTGACATAAATCATTGGTTCTTATAGGAATCCGCTTCATGTATAACACTTCAGAGAATGATTAGTTGATGAAGCCCTGAGGATGTTGCTCTTGAGACCGTCGTTGGTGTTGATACTATGAATGATCACGATCCAGAGATCCTTGTCGATGCTGATATCATGGATGCTATTCTTCTAGAGATTATTGTTGATGCTGATACCATGGTTGAAGTTGCTCCAAAGACCGAAAAGGCTAGAACCAAGATTATGGATATAACCCTTGCTCCTTCATCCAGTGAGCCTTTTACATTCACAAACTAGTTGATAAGTTGAGCGTCCCTAAGATGAAGGTGTACTGAGAGTTCAACCTGAATGTTCCTGAAAGCATAACTTTAACATGAACTGGCTTTGTCAGTGAGTCGATGTTGTTACGGTAGGTAGCATCAGAAGTTTTCATACTGAATATGATTGGTGAAGAGAGAAAGTTCCTCAATCATGCAGGGGCTTGTGATGTAGACGAGTCCCGTTGATGAAGTTTCATGGAATCACCACAGGTTCCCAGTGTATGTTGAGGGAGTTAGTTCCATCCATGTACGAATGATGTTGCATCTGCTTCAGAAGTCTTATCATGGGATAATGAAGACTTATCGGTTGTAGTTTAGTAACACTTTGATCGTGCTGGTGTTGAATCTATGTGTCATCGTCGAGATATTTGTGCTGAATCAGTACTCTTTGATTGGGAGTACAATTTGATGGCTTCTTAGATGCTTGAGTGTTGAATCGTATATTCCTTAAGCATCGAATATCTTAGGGGTTTGATTATCTCGGCCCTGGAGTTTCTTATGTTGATTAAGCATCCTTTCATTGCGGTAGTTGGATTTGACTCTTGTGCATACCTTAGAGCTTTCTGATTTTGAGGAACACATGGACTTGCAGGAGAAACGCCCAAAGTGTTCTTTGCCATGTTTGGAAATTATCTCAGTAATAAATGTTTCAGTGCTTGATTCTAAGAGACGTCAGATTCAACCACTTGGTAAAATAATAATTCGGTGAAGCTACCATTCATAACATATTACAGAGTTGTTAGAAGAATTGAGTCCCCATGTTAGGATAACATGTATGGAAATAAATTACATAGACATGGAATGAGACTTGTATGAGTGCGGAACCTCTTGATGAATGTCTATACATCTTTTTTTCTTGCTTCAACCTCGTCAAAGTTTGAAGTTCCTCCAAGTACTCTGATGATGGAATGTCCGTCAAATCTTCTGGATCAGAACTTTCTTCGTTGGAGAGATATGTAACTAAAGGCTCTTTGTAAGTACCCATATTTTCAGCGTGGATCCACGCTCGTCTGAAGGACATGTCATATCCTGGATATTCCTGATTATGTGAAACTTGGTTTCTGTCCAGGATGAACTTACGTTTTCTTTGAGAATGATGTATCCATAAGTATTTCCGAGCGCTCCTTCAAGGTCTCTGATTGAGATGAAGCATAAGTATCTTCTTGTCGAGTGATGCATGGTTTTCAGTGGAATGTTGCTGATGGCGGTGTCATCATCGATCAACGTTCTTCCAAATTTGTTTCTTCTGAGATTGGTTGTGGTAAGCAGTCCCCAGTCATACATCTCTTGGTCTGTGGATGGAGGCTCAAGAATTATTTTCGAAATGGACTTTTTGACACGATGTGGTTTAGTACTGTTAACATGTCTCTCCTTTGTGCCTTCGAAATTTATGTTCGACCAAGGATTGAATTGCCTCTTTGATAGGTTATTTAGAGAGTATAAAGGTTCTGACCGGGATAGGATTCTTGCATACTCCTTGTTTGTGGGAGAAAACTACTTCTACCGGTTTAGGTAATTTTGGGTGTGTGTGGATGAGAAGTGAATTTAAACCTTCAACAAATATGCTGCACGATGAGCACTTTTGATTCGAGAGATAATCTGTACAATTTTGGCCTAAACCGAAGACACGGCCGTTCCAGATTTGTTTCGGTCACAGGTGAAGGATGTCAGGTTGATCTTAGGGAGGGAAGCGAAGAAGGTGTTGAGAGTATGAAGATGAAGGCTATTTGATGACTTGTTAACAGAAGGTTGAGCAGGCTAGCAAATGTTGCAGGAAGGCTCTGGGTGTTGAATACGATGGTATTAACACTTGGTTTTCTGTGTTCTGTTGGAAATAGGGAAGAGAACCTATTTATACAAGTCGATAAGCCTTCATCACGTCTCTCGTGGTAAAGTGGAGGAAGTGGAGTTGTGTGTTAGTGTCACACGGTTTCTTGCCCACTTCTCCTATCATCGCTAACCGCCCATGTTTCCCTGACACGATCTTGTGATGGCGTGTTGCACGCTGTAAACCTCCAGACCAATACCCCAGTTTGTATCCCCCAGTTGTGACGTCATTAATGTCTCGAGTGTGTGGATCATGTGACCCACATAAAATAGTGCAGGGTGAATCGTGAACTTGGTATGACATCGCATGTAGCCATCTTCAGCTGACCTTTTGGAGGCTGTATGGGCAGGCCACGCCTTGGTCGGTCACCCTGTGAAGAAGAGTGACGGATGGTAATCATGGTGATACCTTGTTTGCTGTTTGATTCGCACCCTAAGTCATTCGTCCAAGCTTGCAAAGTTGGACAGACGAGATGGCTTGCAATCCTATTTGCGATCGTTGGATGGGAGGCGCGTATGCTGCCTCTTTCAACCCAAACGTTTGCATGCTAAGGGAGTTTCTATGGAGGAACCGATTGGCTCTGCATGGAGGTGGTACAATGGTTTTCACGCCCATGCATGCTTGACTTGCAAAGATTTGATCTAAGTCACTCACTTTAGGTGGCAAAGAAGAGTGGTCGAGATTAGAACTTATGGAGGGGCCGTGACATTCCACCTTTGGGCACGCGTACCAAGGAACTTGACCACTGCCGATCTTGGAAGATCAGCTAGGCGTGAAGTCGGGCCCACGGTGGTCATGCTAGCATGCTCGGTTCCCTCTAAATCTCCATATTTTCCTTCCATCCAAGCCTGCGAAGATGGACGCTCGAGATGTTTCTGCGACATATGCGCCGCAAACCCTAATTAGGGTTTCGTACTGGCCACTTTGGGTGATCGGTCTTGGGTTGCGTGCGCCTCCTTTGGGATGACCGACCATGTATGCAACATCTTGGGACGACAGTGAGCATGTACATGCTTGCTCTATGACCCTGGGTCCAATCTAAGCCATCCAACTATGCCTGCGAAGTTGGATGGTCATGATCGTTTTGGATCTTCTCAACCTGCATAAGGCGTCAACCTAGCCTTGTTTGGGCAATCGTTTCTTGTACCACGGCTTGCCTATGAGGGAGTCGGTCATGTAAGTAGAAAGTGGGTCCGTCAATGGTGTATCATTACTTCACTACTTGTTTTAGGGTATAATCTAAGCCGTCCAACTATGCCTGCGAAGTTGGACGTTCACGATTAAAAGGAACCCTAGCCATGCGTCATGCTCACTTTGAGCGCACGTTTTGGAAGGAACAACTGTAGTTGGTCTTGACCGTTCGATCATGCATGAAGGTGGGTCCTAGGTGATCATGGTAACATGCTCAGGACCCCCTGAATCTATATCTACACCCTCCATCTATGCCTGCGAAGTTAGACGGATGACCACCTATTTTTGAGTTTGTTTTCAGCAGGTGAGACTAGCATGGGTAGTCTTGCCTGCGCTCAACGGGGCTAATATAACCTGCCGTCAGGTAGCCTACGGATGTTTGCATGTCGAACACAAGGCTTTAATTAAAGCATTAATAGTAATGCTGCAAACCTACATAAAATTGGGATGGTTGCTACATGCTTCGCTCTGGGTAGGTTTTAATTCTCAGGGATGGTTGCACATGGTCCAATGAATTAATATGGTGAGGATATTCACCGCATGAAGTCTTTATCCCTTGCAGGACGTCAGCTTAAAATTTGGCTTTTATAATTTTACCCCTGAACAGAATTCCACCATCAACATTAAGTCCCCTTCCTAGCATGCAATGGTTACACTATTGTAGGGTAGGCATGAGATGGTGACAATTTGCATACAAAAATAATTAAAGCCAGAGTAAATACATGTTTACCGCGTGGGAGAAGGTATGTCACGTGTGTTAAATGCCTTGGAGCCGGTTGAGTTGATCCTTCCAATGGTAAAGCTCGGCTGGGGAAGTACAGCTTGATGGGTCGATCCACCTTGGCCTTCCTCTTTCTGTGTGCCTTCTCATATGCCTAGCAAGCATCGTGCATTCGATAAACATTGTTGATCACAATCCCGACTCAACAGCCTCAGAAAGCGGCAAGGAGGACTTCTTTTCTCCTGGGGATCTTGTTGGATCGTGAAGCATATAAAGAAGTTTTCTGTATTCTTCTCATTAGGCGATCGTCTTCTTCAACATCTCAGGTATTGCTTCGAACGTTGATTTCTTAATCGATTGGCGATAGTTGTGATTATAATATTTTTATGTGCCGCCGTAACTCATCTTCTTCTCTTTTATGTGCCGCCGTAACTCATCTTCCTCTCTTTTTTATAGTACATCATGAAAGGATTTGGTGATGATCACTCTGAAGATTCTTCAGAAAAAAGTTTTGAAGTTGATAAACCAGAAGCTAATGCACATGAAGAGGTGATGGCTAAAATTGATTTACCACTTCGTGAAGTCGGCCATGCCGTACAGGGAATGTCTGTCTTGAATTTAACCATTGTCAGTGGGAGGCTCCGTGCTCTTTCAGTTGCAATCGATATGGAGGAGAAACAAAGACATGAAGAAGCGTTGCGGGCGAAGTGGAAACGCGAGGCGTCACAAGCACCAGTAAGCTCGAGAGCTGAAGGGTTGGCAGCTCGGTTGAAGAGACGGATGGTTGAACACGAAGGTCCTGCGGGTGATGGGAAGTGTGATTACCCAATACATGGTGGTGTGATAATCCTTGACCCTGATACTGATGAGAATGAACGTCCGAAAGTGATTGGCACGATTTCTAAGGTTGCAATGGATTCTGTAGAAGGTGCAGAAGATACGCATGCTGAAGATGTTGAGGCGGTGGCTGTTGTGCCCGAAGAAGAAGTTGAGGCGTCTCTGGAGAAAGCGACACGATATATGGATCCCGACAGTGATGAAGACGCAACCAGAAATTGATTTTTCCTGTTATTCTTCTTTGTATATTTTTTTTATATACTCAGTGGCAGCTGAGTTTGAAGTTTTCTTCTTTGCTTGCTTGTCTTGAACAAAGTTTTATTCAATGCTGCTTTCGAAACATGCATATTTTTTTCTGCTTGTGCCCCATGACGTGATTCTGGCTCTGTTGAAGTAGATCATGTAGGATACCTTCCTCCTCCCCTTTTTACATGTTTTATTCCTCCCATATTACCAGGCTGGTATGAAGATTTGGTATGAGAATTTAGGGTTTTCTTTCTGGGTAATGGTGGTTTGAAGGTGACTCATAACTTTGTGTGATTTTATGAGAAATTATAAAAGGAATGAAATCTTTATTACTTGAAGAAATATTGAAACCCTAATTAGTATGAAGGCAAGCGGTGCCATCATTTTGAAGGAATTATAAATATTGTGAAAAGGAAAATTGTTGGAGGAATCCCCCCGGGGGGATTAGAGAGGTGATGTCGTGTCTTCAAGTGAGGTAGGGCTTGAGCCATCGTGAGTGAACAACCACACCTTCGAGTTTGTCTGCATTGATGATCTTGCAGTAACCGCCCAAGATAACATCTGCCACTAAGAATACTTCTTCTTCCTTTGCAGGCATATCAGGCTGGGAAGTTATTTTCACTGCCATGTTTCCAACTTGGAACGTGGTTACCTTTTCTACCATATCTCCGATTTGAAACGGATTTGGACTTGGTATAACAGTTTGCTTCTGACACGTGTCGTTCTTGACTGCTCCCAAACTTTTGGTGAAGCGCTTAAATGGGCCAGCACTCCATTCACATCTCTTGGTGGTGGCCCGCCTGTCAGGTAAAACAGTCCCCGGTGGTCTAGCAGGACAATCATCCACTACTTGCAAAGAGGGTCGTTCAATGAGACTTACTTGGGCTCGGAATCTCTTGACGTAGGACGAAGGGCTTTCACCAGGGAGTTGCGTTATGCCTGTGAGTTGTTGGTATGGAGGCAACAAGCAGTCTTCGATTCTCCAAGGTTTGTTGGAAATCGTCGGAGCTGGCTTGTTGGAGATTCTTTCAGGTACTGAGATTGGTAAGGAATGCGCCTTGTGTACCCATGGGTGCCCCATAATCATGTCGTAATCCGGATGTTCCTTAATTATATGGAATCTATCTTGTGTTGGAGTGTTACCAATCTTGACATCAAGGTCAATGTATCCGTAGACATCCACAAATTCTCCTGCTGGGCTCTTGATCACAGTCGGACCACGGGTAGCCTCCTGCTTTGAGATTTTCGCATCTTGCAGGGTCTTGATAGTAACGCTGTTGAATTCAGAAGCTGCATCGATTAATGTGCTATCGAACTTGACATCTTTCAGATGGGCGACGGTCAAAAGTCCCCAGTTTCCTTTGTTGGTGCTATCTTCCAAGGAGGCTTGAGATGCTGGAACGACTTCCTTTTCTGGGTACAAGCGCCTGCCTAACATAATATGGTTGAGGTCCATGAATATATCTTGACGTTGTACCTTGGAAAGGTACAAGATTTCACATAGGTGTTCCATCATGGATTGTACAGTCTTGCGCACAGAGCTTCCAGAGATCATGCAACTTCGGACAGGAAGGGGGTCTCTGTGAACTCCTTCATTTCCCAATTGAAGCTCTCCTGCTGCTATCTTTTCCCTGAAGATTTCTTTTAGCTTTTTGCAATCCTTAGTTGGGTGGTGAACAAACCTATGATAACGGCGTGCCAAGGTCCGCTGCCATGTCTTTCTCAGTTGGTGGACGTCTGATAGGAGGTAGCTTGATAGCATCATCCTGAATCCATGCCTCCAAGAGTTCCATTACTTCATTTATCGGAAATAGGAAGCTTGTGTCTTCGGTGCTCTGCACAGGATCTTTGTATGTTCCCTTTCGAGGCGAAGCTTTATGCGTTTGAGCCGTACACTTGGGTAGTTGTTCTGCCGCCGCTGGAGATTTTATATTTCCGCCTTCGCTTACTACACTGACAGAATGGCCAGTATTATACTTCTTGTTGATAAGGCGCATGTTTCCCCGATTATCTCGTGAATCGTCGCTCCGAACGATCCTGGTTCTCTCCAATAATGTTAGGGCGGTAGTGGTCGAACGTTTGGCTGCTTCATGGAGATCTGAGAACGTCTGGAATCCCAAGTTTTCCAGTAGGGAGCGATATATGGGTATCATTCCGTTGATACATAATTCCACCAGCTGTCGTTCTGTGACATTTGGTTCATGGCAGTCTAACGCTTGTGTTCTGAACCTTTTGACAAAATCGTTTGGATGTTCGTTGTTCCGTTGGGAGATTCTTCCCAGGTCTGAGAAAGTAACTTGCTCAGATACAAAGAAGTATTTCTTGTAAAACGCGCTGACCATCTCACTCCAATTGGATATGCTGTCGGGTGCGATGTTGTTGTACCACATATAGGCTCTCCCCGTAAGTGATTTGGAGAATTCCTTCAGGCGGAGAACGTGATTGTACTCGTGTTCTCCTAAGGATTCTAAAAATCGAGAGACGTGTTCATGAGCATTACCGGTACCATCGTAAAGGGTGAATTGAGAGGAGGTGTATCCCATGGGAAGAGGAATACGCTGCACGTCTTTTGGATATGGAGGTTGGTGTCGATGCGCGTCCATCGGATTTTCTTTTCCACGATTTTGGAGGAGTCTCTCCAGATCTTCACGTGTAATAAAGTTGGATGATCGGATCCTTTCACTGAGACGCTCCTGGTCCCTTTCTCTTACGTGGTCAGCAACATAAGACTCTTCGTTCAGGTAGGCTTGCGTAACTGAGGCACCTGCTCCAGGTGTGCTGAACGTATTTCTTGTTGGCCCTTGGGGTTGTCTCTACTCTTGCGGTAATCGATCGGTTAATGTTTTAAGGAAGGTGAGTACCTCCTTCTGAGTGGTTTCCATGTCTGCCTAATCTTTAGCGAGGGTTTCTTGTCTCTCCATCAAGTCCACCATGGTGATAGGAGGTTGTCCTCCTTTGGGTCCTCCAGATCCTCGTCCTGAATGGGGAGTAGCAGTCATTCTGGTAACGAACGGAGGTGTCATGCTTGAGAAAATGCCTGGATTTGCAGCCGCTCTAGCTCTTGTAATGGTAGGTTTCACACCTACTGGAATGTCCGCTCCTGCTCCGCTGGTACTGGTGGTACTGATGGTAGAAGACGCAACTCCACGGGACACGTTGGTTGTACTGGCGGGTTGCACTGTAACACCAGTAATTGGGATATCAACGCCACCAGAAGTGTTGTCGGCGCTAAATCCATCGTTGGTTGCTGATCCAGACCTAAGATCCACCATTCTTGAAGTCAGAGAAATTGAATTGGTATTGAAGAAATCGACTTCACAACTGAGATATTAACCTCCCACTGTGGTCACCAATTGTTTGTGGGAGAAAACTACTTCTGCCGGTTTAGGTAATTTTGGGTGTGTGTGGATGAGAAGTGAATTTAAACCTTCAACAAATGTGCTGCACGATGAGAACTTTTGATTCGAGAGATAATCTGACACCTTGCGGCCTAAACCGAAGACACGGCCGTTCCAGATTTGTTTCGGTCACATGTAAAGGATGTGAGGTTGATCTTAGGGAGGGAATCGAAGAAGGTGTTGAGAGTATGAAGATGAAGGATATTTGATGACTTGTTAACAGAAGGTTGAGCAGGCTAGCAAATGTTGCAGGAAGGCTCTGGGTATTGAATACGATGGTATTAACACTTGGTTTTCTGTGTTCTGTTGGAAATAGGGAAGAGAACCTATTTATACAAGTCGATAAGCCTTCATCAGGTCTCTCGTGGGAAAGTAGAGGAAGTGGAGTGATGGAGGAAGTGGAGTTGTGTGTTAGTGTCACACGGTTGCTTTCCCACTTCTCCTATCATCGCTAACCTCCCATGTTTCCCTGACACGATCTTGTGATGGCGTGTTGCACACTGCACGCTGTAAATCTCCAGACCAATACCCCAGTTTGTATCCCCCAGTTGTGACGTGATTAATGTCTCGAGTGTGTGGATTGTGGGACCCACATAAAATAGTGCAGGGTGAATCGTGAACTTGGTATGACATCGCATGCAGCCATCTTCAGCTGACCGTTTGGAGGTTGTATGGGCAGGCCACGCCTTGGTCGGTCACCCTGTGAAGAAGAGTGACGGATGGTGATCATGGTGATACCTTGTTTGCTGGTTGATTCGCACCCTAAGTCATTCGTCCAATCTTATAAAGTTGGACGGACGATATGGCTTGCAACCCTATTTGCGATCGTTGGATGGGAGGCGCGCATGCTGCCTCTTTCAACCCAAACGTTTGCATGCTAAGGGAGTTTCTATGGAGGAACCGATTGGCTCTGCATGGAGGTGGTACAATGGTGTTGACGCCCATGCCTGCTTGACTTGCAATGATTTGATATAAGTCACTCACTTTAGGTGGCAAAGACGAGTGGTCGAGATTAGAACTTATGGAGGGGCCATGACATTCCACCTTTGGGCACGCGTACCAAGGAACTTGACCACTGCCGGTCTTGGCCGATCAGCTAGGCGTGAAGTCGGGCCCACGGTGGTCATGCTAGCATGCTCGGTTCCCTCTAAGTCTCAATCTTTGCCTTCCATCCAAGCCTGCGAAGATGGACGCTCGAGATGTTTTTGCGACATATGCGCCGCAAACCCTAATTAGGGTTTCGGACAGGCCACTTTGGGTGATCGGTCTTGGGTTGTGTGCGCCTCCTTTGGGAAGACCGACCATGTATGCAACATCTTGGGCCGACAGTGAGCATGTACATGCTTGCTCTAAGACCCTAGGTGCAATCTAAACCATCCAACTATGCCTGCCAAGTTGGATGGTCGTGATCGTTTTGGATCTTCTCAACCTGCATAAGGCGTCAACCTAGCCTTGTTTGGGCAATCGTTTCTTGTACCACGGCTTTCCTATGAGAGAGTCGGTCATGTAGGTATAAAGTGGGTCCGCCAATGGTGTATCATCACTTCACTACTTGTTTTATGGTATAATCTAAGCCGTCCAACTATGCCTGCGAAGTTGGACGTTCACGATTAAAAGGAACCCTAGCCGTGCGTCATGCTCAATTTGAGCGCACGTTTTGGAAAGACCAACTGTAGTTGGTCTTTACCGTTCGGTCATGCATGAAGGTGGGTCCGAGTTGATCATGGTAACATGCTCAAGACCCCCTGAATCTATATCTACACCCTCCATCTATGCCTGCGAAGTTGGACGGATGAGACCTATTTTTGAGTTTGTTTTCAGCAAGTGAGACTAGCATGGGTAGTCTTTCCTGCGCTCAACGGGGCTAATATAACCCGTCGTCAGGTAGCCTACGGATGTTTGCATGTCGAACACAAGGCTTTAATTAAAGCATTAATAGTAATGCTGCAAACCTACATAAAATCGGGATGGTTGCTACATGCTCCGCTCTGGGTAGGTTTTAATTCTCAGGGATGGTTGCACATGCTCCAATGAATTAATATGGTGAGGATATTCACCGCATGAAGGCCTTATCCCTTGCATGACGTCATCTTAAAATTTGGCTTTTTCAATTTTACCCCTGAACTGAATTCCACCATCAACACTCCTTCAGTCCCCAGTTGAGGCTATTGTGGATCAACCTTCTATTTGGTGACGTGCTTCAGAATATTGCAGTTACTTGCTAGATGATTGATAAATCTATGAAGGTGACAGTACCTGGGATTCTTAATTTTTCTTCAGTTGGCTCTGAGCAACGATTTGATTGCACCATCTTCAACCCAGACTTCTAGTAACTCGATCACTCCTTCATGAGAAGTTTGAGTATGACCGATCATTTCCCCGTTCGTTGATGCCGGGTCGAGGTTTGTGCAAGATTAGTTATCCTTCTGTGAGGGGTATTTTCGTAATTTTTTAAATCACTCACCGAAAAATTTGTTTCACCTGTTCCGTCAGGTCTATTTTTGTAAATTTGAAATCAAGGAAAAGTTTATGCGCCTGTTCCGGCAGGGGTATTTTCATAATTTTAGAAATTAAAGAAAAATTTGTTGCACCTGTTCCGTCAGGGGTATTTTTGTAAATTTGAAATGAAGAAAAATTTTATGTGCCTGTTCCGGCAGGGGTATTTTCGTTATTTATGAAATCACCGAAAAATGTACCTTTTTCGGAATACGTATTTTCGTTATTTTTGAAATCACTGAAAAATGCACCTATTTCAGTAGGGGTATTTTTATAATTTTTGGTAATCTTTGCAAGCTAAGTTTCGTATTAGGTTGCAAAATCCACTAAGGATCCATTGAATCTGATATTTGACTTCTCAAACCTCACCTGGACGAGAACACTTGGTCTGTATACGGTAATCTTGCAAGTTGAGTTCAATAATAGGTTGCAGTTTCATCTAATCTGATATTTGACTTCTCAAACCTCACTTGGACGAGAACACTGGGTCTGTATATGGTAATCTTGCAACCTGAGTTCAATAATAGGTTGTCGTTTCATCCAATCTGATATTTTACTTCTCAAACCTCACCTGGACGAGAACATTGGGTCTGTATATGGTAATCTTGCGAGATGAGTTCCATAATAGGTGGCAGTTTCATCCAATCTGATATTTTACTTCTCAAACCTCACCTGGACGAGAACATTGGGTCTGTATGGTAATCTTGCAAGCTGAGTTCCATAATAGGTTGCAATTTCATCCAATCTGATATTTAACTTCTCAAACCTCACCTGGACGAGAACATTGGGTTTGTATATGGTAATCTTGCAAGCTGAGTTCAATAATAGGTTGCAATTTCATCCAATCTGATATTTGACTTCTCAAACCTAACCTGGACGAGAACACTTGGTCTGTATATGGTAATCATGTAACCTGAGTTCAATAATAGGTTAGAGTTTCATCCAATCTGATATTTGACTTCTCAAACCTCACCTGGACGAGAACATTGGGTCTGTATATGGTAATCTTGCAAACTGAGTTCCATAATAGGTTGCAGTTTTATCCAATCTGATATTTGACTTATTGAACCTCACCTGGACGAGAACATTGGGTCTATATATGGTAATCTTGCAAGTTGAGTTCAATAATAGGTTGCAGTTTCATCCAATTGGATATTTGACTTCTCAAACCTCACATGGACGAGAACACTTGGTCTGTATATGGTAATCTTGCAACCCGAGTTCAATAATAGGTTGCAGTTTCGTGCAATCTAATATCTAGCTTCTCAAACCTCACATGGACGAGAACACTGGGTCTGTACTGGTAATCTTGCAACCTGAGTTCAATAATAGGTTGTCGTTTCATCCAATCTGATATTCGACTTCTCAAACCTAACCTGGACGAGAACACTGGGTCCGTATATCGTAATCTTGCAACCTGAGTTCAATAATGGGTTAAAGTTTCATCCAATCTGATATTTGACTTCTCAAACCTCACCTGGACGAGAACATTGGGTTTGTATATGGTAATCTTACAAGCTGAGTTCCATAATAGGTTGCAGTTTTATCCAATCTGATATTTGACTTATTGAACCTCACATGGACGAGAACATTGGGTCTATATATGGTAATCTTGCAAGTTGAGTTCATAATAGGTTGCAGTTTCATCCAATTTTATATTTGACTTCTCAAACCTCACCTGGACGAGAACACTGGGTCTGTATGTGGTAATCTTGAAACCTGAGTTCAATAATATGTTGCAGTTTCATCCTTTCTAATATCTAGATTTTCAAACCTCAGATGGACGAGAACACTGGGTCTGTACTGGTAATCTTGCAACCTGAGTTCAATAATAGGTTGTCGTTTCATCCAATCTGATATTTGACTTCTCAAACCTAACCTAGACGAGAACATTGGGTCTGTATATGGTAATCTTGCAACCTGAGTTCAATAATAGGTTGCAGTTTCATCCAATCTGATATTTGACTTCTCAAACCTCACTTGGACGAGAACACTTGGTCTGTATATGGTAATCTTGCAAGCTGAGTACCATAATAGGTTGCAGTTTCATCTAGTCTGATATTTGACTTCTCAAACCTCACCTGGACGAGAACACTGGGTATGTATATGGTAATCTTGCAACCTGAGTTCAATAATAGGTTGCAGTTTCATCCAATCTGATATTTGACTTCTCAAACCTCACCTGGACGAGAACACTGGGTATGTATATGGGAATCTTGCAACCTGAGTTCAATAATAGGTTACAGTTTCATCCAATCTGATATTTGACTTATCAAACCTCACTTGGACGAGAACATTGGGTATGTATATGGTAATCTTGCAAGCTGAGTTCCATAATATGTTACAGTTTCATCCAATATGATATTTGACTTCTCAAACCTCACGTGGACAAAAACACTGGGTATGTATATGGTAATCTTGCAAGCTGAGTTCAATAACAGGTAGCAGTTTCATCCAATCTGATATTTGACTTCTCAAACCTCACCTAGACAAGAACACTGGGTCTGTATATAGTAATCCTGCAACATGAGTTCAATAATAGGTTGCAGTTTCATCCAATCTGATATTTGACTTCTCAAACATTACTTGGACGAGAAAACTGGGTCTGTATATGGTAATCCTGCAACCTGAGTTTAATAATAGGTTGCAGTTTTATTCAATATGATATTTGACTTCTCAAATCTCACCTGGACAAGAACACTGGGTATGTATATGGTAATCTTGCAAGCTGAGTTCAATAATGGGTAGAAGTTTCATCCAATCTGATATTTTACTTCTCAAACCTCACCTGGATGAGAACACTGTGTCTGTATATGGTAATCCTGCAACCTGAGTTCAATAATAGGTTGCAGTTTTATCCAATCTAATATTTGACTTTTCAAACATCACCTGGACGAGAACATTGGGTATGTATATGGTAATCTTGCAATCTGAGTTCAATAATAGGTTCCAGAATCCACTCAGGATCCATCCAATATGATATTTGACTTCTCAAACCTCACCTGGACGAGAACACTGGGTCTATATATGGTAATCTTGCAACCAAAGTTCAATAATAGGTTACAATTTCATCCAATCTGATATTTGACTTCTCAAGCCTCACCTGGACGAGAACATTGGGTCTGTATATGGTAATATTGCAACCTGAGTTCAATAATAGGTTGCAGTTTCATCCAATATGATATTTGACTTTCAAACCTCACCTGGACGAGAACATTGGATCTGTATATGGTAATCTTGCAAGCTGAGTTCCATAATATGCTGTAGTTTCCGATTATATGTTTGAACACAATTTTGACCAACTTGACCACAAAATTGACCAACTTGCCCACAAATTTGATCAACTTGACCACAACTTTGACCAACTTTACCTCGATCCGGACGCTTTTGACCTAGATATTTTTAGAGAAAAGCAAATCTTTCCTCTATTATTGTACTCTTCTCTTTTGTCCGAAAAAGCAAGGTTTCAATTTTGGGTCTCAAATTTCGTACCCTCTCAAATCCTCACTCTGATACATCTTTTAGATTTAAATTCCTTCTCAAATTTGAGAAACCTTTTCTTATTCCCTCTCAAATTTCATTTCCCCCTTCTCAAGTTTTCAGAATGATTTCAAATCTAATCCTTCTCTATAAACAAAGGGAGATGAAGATCTTAATTTCTTTCCCTCCATTCACCATCCTCCTTCCCGATTCTCACTTATACCCCTTTCTTCTTCCGTACCTCTTACCTCGTATACATCTCTGTACCACGTTCATTTTCCAGAGGTAATCTATGTAGCTTTTACTTTCGAATATTTATTTTTTGTTGGTTGGTATTTCCTTCATAGATTTACTCGTATGTTGTTATTTACTGCTTTGCAATTCTTGGTATTTGGTTGTTATCTCTTTCCATAGATTACAACCAAACTCAGGGTTTCTACATGGTTATGAATTTTTTCTTAATAAGTTGTTCTTATTACATTAAAATTATACCTTTGTTGGTTGTAATTTCCTTCCATAGATTTCAACAAGAATTTGGGCTTTTGTATTTTCGTTCACTGCTAGGTTTGCTCTCATTTTAGTTCAAATGCCTAATATGTTGTTTGTTATTTGGTTTGTTTGGTATGAAGATGTTGTCAAGTCAGGATTATCACACTTCACATCATGTTGTGTCTACAAATGAAAATGGTTATGCATCTGATGTTCTTCGTACTCCATCTCAGGGTGGTTATGAAAATGGTTCTCTATCTAATGAAGCTTCTCTATCTCATGATGAAACTTAATCTAATTCTGACTTGGAGGAGACACAACTTCCACCTAGACTCTTGATTGAACCACCTATTTCTCAAGTTTTCACCTTTGTATCTATGAGACATTGTCGCATGACTAAATTAGACAGTACATGCATAACCCAAATTTCTAGTCAATTTTATATCGAAATATGACTATTTATGCTTAAGAACATTTGTTCGTACTTGATGAATTTGGGTAAGAACAATTTATTTTTTATGACTTAAATTATGATTCAAGATTTAATCATTTGAAAATAGCATGGAACAGTGATATGTGTCATTGATGTTATTCGGGAATGTTTCGAATTGATTATTAGAGATATAAAACTATTATTAATCTGGATACATGATAGTATGCATATAAGTTCACATACTGGGAGAACTGTTATAAGTTTGAAGCCACATTACATGTACCCAGCACACGTATCAGCATAACTATAGTCCGGACTTTGTGGTACGCATACCCGATATCCATACCACAAAAAGTCTGAACCAGGAAAAATACGCACACCTAGTATGCAAACTGGAAAAGATATGTTGGTTTTAAAATCGAAAAGGTACATATACCCAGTATACAAACCCTAAAATATCTGTGAGTTCCTGAACTCATTTTTGTCTCAAGGGTACACATACCCGGTACATGTACTATGAAAAAAAACATTTACGAACAGGTACAGTACACGTACAAGGTACATGTACTTACACTGTCGAATATTTTCAGATGCATCAGAATTATTTCTATGAGATAATCAGAATTTGAACAACTCTTTAAAAACACTATCTAGACATTTTTGATCATGTGTGTGACTCAAGAAAAGTCTTAAAGTGTTATATGAAAATGGTTAAGCATATAGTTCGATTGGCTAGTTTGGGCTAACCTTTCATGAAAAATTCATTGTACATGGTTCTGTTTTGGTCCATCCTAACCAGAGTATATATTCTTCTACGTTAATCTCAAAGCCAAGTTTTTCATCTAACGGTAATTATTGATTGCTTGGATCAAAAGCTACCTTAGCTTAAATCTAAAGCAACCTTGACCTTGAAAGTCTATATAAGGAGAACCTCAAACAACTGGGATTTTTGAATCCCTGACACTATTCTTGTGTGTCTTAGTTGTAAAATAGAGTCTTCCTCTCCTTCAAACCCTTTTAGGGTTTAACGACTAATTAGACTTTACCTAGGGATTCGTGAAGCCATGTCCAATTATCTTTATCTTGATAGTTCATGTATCCTGATATTGGTTTGATTGTTGAACTTTTCTCCAACAGGAAATATAGATAGAAATCACAAAGTTTCTTCATCTTAGACTTTGTGATTCCACAAGTTTATACTTGTGAGGTGAATAATAGTCTAGGCAGCACTTTGGGAGTCATAAAACAGGATTTTGAGGTTTTCTAGACTTTGTCTATTGCAATCGATTTCCCACCTTACCTTAATCTTTAATAAATTTAGAGATATTAGTAAACTTAACCATACAAGCCAAAATTTTGCATCTAGTACATTTCTTTGGGTCAAGGAGAGGATCTAGTAACTTGGATGCATAATAAATTAATAAATCAGGTGTGTTCTCGGTTAATTCTTTTTATTTTATGGTCACTTAAGACAATATTCTATCTGTTACAAATACTAGAATTTGGTCAAAAAAATGGCCATGCAAAATTTGCTTCTTCCTATGGTTGGTATTTCATAGGAAATTTCCAACTTTTAGCCGTCTTTCGAAACATGGTTATGGGTAACATATGCATGTTATTTATGTGCAAAATAGAGTGAATGCACTTTCCTTTGCATTGTGAATGCACCAATATCACCTGAAAATATTTCACTTGTTCTTGGAAACCAAATTGGAGTTCTCCAAACTACATAGAAGTTGTAATGCACCAATGGAGAAGAAGGGGCCTCTCTTCAATGAGTAAACATTTGTGGAACAGATTATCGGCAGCCATAGAGTGGTGTTTTTGGAAAATGAAGACGACATCGTCTTCAATGGTAAATTGATCACCAAAGAACATTTGATCATTCAAATTAAATTGCAAATGCTTTTTGGTATGTGAATATGGATTCCTTTAATGGAATGAATGCAAATGAAATTATCTGTAATTGGGATAATTCTATTTAAAGCTTGTAAGGCCAGTTCCTATGGGGGCTGTTTTATCCACTCATATCCATACCAGGTGGCTCGTCAAACTGGCCGAGCCACAATGAAAAAATAGTTAACGGATCGAGTCTTCACCGCTAGCGATTTAGTCTCTACCAAACGATGGATTTCGAACCTCCAACGGCTCATTCTCTATCGCTATAAAAATGTGAATTTCAAACACAAAATTTACACCAAGATTTTCTATCTTTTCTTTCAAAATCATTCTAATGGCAAAGTTTGAATCCCAAATAGACTTGGCTACCCAAAGAAGTATACAAGTTTTTGATATTAACCAAATCAAACCTCCAACTAATAGAATACAAAGAAAAGTTCTAGGCAAGGAAAATTTCAAGAAAATAAGAAGATAAACAAAGGAAACTCCGTTCGTGAGCGCATTGATTGGAAGTTTGGTAAAATGAAGAAGATAAACAATATGAAGAACATTGTCCCCAATTTTTATTTTCAAAGTCATTTATTGTAAGTTATGAATGTCTAGTTTATATCTTATTATCTGGATTTATGAAAGACGCACTAAAATTCGAAAATTAAATTATCAAACTTGTGTAGATTTGTATAGATTTAAAAAGAGTCATGAAAAATAGTTGCAGAGTTTACTAAAAATTTGTTGGAAGTTCGGGGGTTTACTCAATAAATACTTTTGTATATTTGTATAGATTTAAAAAGAGTCATGAAAAATAACAACTTTCGGAGTGTTCTAGGGAGTTGGAAAAATAGTTGTAGAGTTTTGTATAGTTGGGCTAATTCTTGTAGAGATTTGTAGAGTTCAAAAAAGTTGTGAAAACAAAATTTCTAGAGAATTGTATAACAACCAAACATGACAAATCTAGAGATTTGTAGAGTTCTATAAAATTTATCCTATCAAAAATAATTCTTGAAAAACGTTGATTGCAAATTAAATTGAGCAGCAATCATAATCTGAAACACTTTAGCCATCAATGGAAATTTTCATTTCAACAAATAACAAAATAAAAAAAGGTTGATCGTATCATACGACACACACAATATATATCTATATTATAAAAAAAAAGTGGTGTTTGTGTAGACTGACAAATCCGACCATAGATTTCGTCATCCCACGGCGGGGATCGATCCGTTATATGGTGTATATAGACGTCCGTCCAATCCCTTGGTTTCCTGATTTTGCTCCCAGCCTTATTTTTCTATTTTGATCCATTATTTTCGTGCTTCCGATCCAGGGTTTCCTGATTTCGTCAAGTTCCCTTTAATAATTTGGTTACCGAAAATATATGTGTCCTAATTGTGATACCCAGAAGATCTATTTAAGATGTTGCATATTCATCAGTATTCTTCCTTCTAAAGGATTTCACTGCGTTAGATTTATATTTGATTGCTCATAGTCCTGTATGATAGCTTTTTTCAAGAATGAGTGGTACCAGTATGCAGTGTTTCTCACCAGTATGAGGTGTTTCTCGATTGATTTTATCTTTTCTCTCACTGGTTTTCTCAGATTACTTTGACTTTATTTTCTTTCATATAATGGCATCGGTATATTATTCGAATTGTTGTCACTGTTAGTATGTTTATTTACTTTAATTAGTTTGTTTTAGACCACCTTCGCAGAAATCATCAGAAGTTCAAACTCGCTGAACGAAAGAGAATCTACCCAAAAGCAAATATCGAAGGTAGAAAAATTATATGAGTCGCGTATAATCTTAATTGGGAATCTTCTCGGTTTCTTTCTTCTATTCTTGGTACTTTTAGAATTCTATCTAGCCCTAGAAATTTTCTTTGATTGCTTTGTCTGTGAAGGTTGGTGATTTGAGGTAAAACCCTTATTCTTATTGAAGGACTTCGAGAGATAAATATTATGGCCTTGAATAGTAATACTCTTCAAGGATTATGAATCAACTTTGGCAGAACAAAGTGGAAGGTAAATCTTAGTTAGAAAGCTTCGTTTTTCTATCCAAAATTTTGCATATAAAAGCAACATGTTGTTTTTTGACGTTACACACGGGAGACGTACATCTCGAATCATTATCCCAATTTTGGTGTAAGTTCAATCTCCCTTTGTGCTTAAATTATCAAACATGTAGTTAGCGCATGCATATGACAGAGGCCATGATAGGCATAAAAGTACAAAACATCATATGCAAGCAGCTCTTTGATTGAAACAACAAGTGCAAAAACTATCTATAATTGATAATTGAAGGTCTTTTATGTTACGGTTACACAAACTAGTGAGAGAGGCCTTTTATAAACAATCATTACATCTATGGTGGGCGGTATTGCTCGCCGGTGATGCTTTTTAGGTATTCCTTGCGGATATCTTGAAGCTTAATGCGGCATCTCTTGAAGTTAAGATTTAATCACATTTATTGCAGGCATTGTGAGCTCTCGGATGGTTTGTGCGTTTGCAGGCATAGACACTTTCCTAAAGTTGTTGCCAATATAAGATGCACAAAAATGATTGGAGAAGAGATCACAATGCCTCATGAAGCATGGAAATACAGTCGCATCACGAAAAGAGAATCATTAAGATATATGTCGACATTCATTCAATTAGGTTCCTAATAAGTAAAAACTACGAGATTTCATAAATCTTCCTTTAAACTGACATTCAATATTGTTTGTCCTAATTGTCATCTTGCAAATGGAAAAGATTGTTGTTGCTTAAATAACACCTCCAAGCGTACTAATGTCAACGCTTCCTCCAGTTGCCTTAAATCTTTCTTCTCCGAACTATGCACCTCTATCAACATTATTAGTTGTGATTAAATTCAATTCAAAGAGGCACTGGACAGAAGTAAAGGCTATGATTACATTCAATACTGTAACTTATTCATTGATAACCATAGACAATATTAGTTCACAGCTTATGATATTACTGATAGTTTGCAGATTTAAAATGGTCAATCGACTTCCTATATTGATAAAAATGTCGTAAAGGCAGTTTTGTATATAAGAGTTGCTTTACTTAAAGAAATCCCGACGACATCCTCCCTCTTCCATCCAATGAGTTCCTAAAAGAATTGCAGTTCGTAGTTAAATGATGCAATCCAGTCAAGTAAGATGGGATAAGGACTTACAAAGCTTTTCCCTCCATACAAATCCAGGTGGTGGAAAATAACTTATGTTTAAAAGTGAGCATTGAAATAAAATGACCCACATTACTGCTTCATAAAGATAGTTACAATGTAAACAACTCTAAAGCAGGTGCTTCAATATTTTTCCTGCTCAAACTTAGTACATCCTTGGATGATTTGACTAATAGGGTATGCTTAAGAGACCAAGACAAATTTGAGTCGGCCAACAAGATAATATGGCAATGCTTAAAAGGCCACGGCCGGGGATGTAAGCCCCGACTGATTTTACCAGACCAACAAAACAATTTTTAATTAAGTTAGTAGGGCCGTACATCCCGGCTAATTTGACCCGACCAATAAAACACCAGGGCATGCCTAACAACCCCGGTTAATTTGACCCGACCAACAAAAGACCAGGGCATGCTTAAGAGGCCACGGATGTAGGCCCGGGATGATTTGACCGGACCACAAACCACTAGGATCGAATAATCTCGATGTTTGATAGTTCTAATCTAATTAGTTTTGTTAATTACTAAAATTTTGTGGGATAATATTTACTAGCCGACCAAACAATAAAAAGAAATCGAAAAAGGTTGAGCCCCGGCCGTAGGCCGGGGTGATACCTAGTCTATATTATAAAAAGAAGTGTTGTCTGTTTTGGATAATACACAACCATAGATTTAGGCAATCCGGAGGCTGGGATAGATAGTTGGTGAGGTTTATATCCGTCCGTCGGTTTTAGACATATAATTTTGGACGACAAGGATTATGCCTTGGCCCAACCATATCAATAGCCTAACCAGGTCGACTTAGGATTCTAAATAATTGTATTTCCTAATCTACACAATTCCAAACTTAACCATACATAACGAGTAATTAATTCAATGGCTAACCATGGTTTTCGTTGAAAACCTAAACATGGCTAACCATTATCATGGATTTTGGTTGTTCCTAATAAAATATTTGGTTATTAAGGAGACCACAAATATTCAGCCAGCCGTGGTACCATTCCTATCAATGATAAACTTCCACTATTTACAAAAAAAAAAAAAAAAAAAACTTATACTCACATGTTAGCAAGCCATCGTTTTTGCCATAGGATTTAGAAGGTACATAAAAGATTGGTTGGGATGGGAGTAGGAAAAGTAGTAGGAAGAAGAGGGTTGCAGGAAAGAATGGTGATATAAACAAGATATTGGATGATATGGATCCGAGTTTGGCGTCAAAGATTATTTTATGGATATGAGCTGAAACTAAGAAAGAAAGAGGTAATATAGTGATTGTTGATTGGGCTATGAAACTAACAAGATATTGGATGATACACACTGTAATATGACACGTCCAACTAGATATTGAGCCCGTTTTTCTATGACTCACCTAATTAAATTTTCTCTACTGCCGGGGCCTTATTCGACAACTATGATCCAAATAATTAAACACGCTACTATGACCCTACTGACTAACACAATATAATATGACACGACCAACTAAATATTGGGACCAAAATATTGAGATCCCAAACTAACTAACTTACATGTTGACTAAAATATTGTAGAAGGATACAAACAGGCCGACCAAACAAGATAAAAAAATCGATATAGGTTGAGCCCGGGCCGTAGGCTCGAGTGATACCTAGTATATATATATATATATGTTTGTGTGTGTGTGTGTATGCATGCATTAAGGATATAACTAAGAGAGAGATTATACGTGCAAACACTTGCATCAACTTGAAATAAAAAATAATAATATCAAAAAAAAAAAGTGAATTTTTAATTTTTTTGTAGAAGTCTCCCAAAATCTTTCATATTTTGCAAAACTTTCTCCAAGGCAAAAAAACACATAAATGTCATTCAAAGTCTTAAAAATTGGTAAGTATGCAAATTCTTTAAATTTTCTTGTTTATAACGAGTAACACAAACTTTGAAAGAGATTTTACAAGTATATAATAAGTAACATATACTTACAAGGAGTTTTCTAAAGTATACAACCAATAATACAATACTTTAGAAATCTATTAAAGTCTCTGGAAATCACAAAAAATATTTAATGAGTAAACCCCCTTGTTTATATCTTAATAATATATTTAAATTAAACTTAACTTAATCAAGATTTGACAATAACTTTAAAATGAAATGCATCATACAACTGCTAATATAAATGCATTATATTTAGGAAACACTCTCAAGATTTGATACAAATATCGATTGCAAATCTTTTCCAATTTTGTTGCGCCAATCAACCCGACACATTTGCTCCACATGAAATTCGTTTTGACCATTTACTGGTTTCGATTTCCTTCAAGACCACATCCTTGTTGATTACTTGGAAGCGATGATATAAAAAATTTGCATTTCGATTATTGAGGTTCAATGTTTCTTCTTGAAATCTCTGAAATATGTTTTTCCATACAGTAAGTTGTTGTTGTTGTGCGCCATTGGGCACATTTTGTGTAACAAATACATAATTCCTCCAAATTCATCCATCTTCAGCTAAGCTAAATCTGCGACCCCGAACTGACATATTGAATTTGTGGAGTGAAAGAATGAAGATTGAAGAAATGGCATGAGTCGAAATGAAATTAGATATTGTATTTATAGGATGATGAATTGATGACCGTTGGATGAGATGCAGCTAGCGGCCAAGTCCACACCGATTACGGTCGACTATTGACGGCCACGTATAGTCTTGACCGAGCGGTCAAGACTGAACCTGAAAAAGCGGGGGTCTAACAACCTCAACCAATATTTCGATTAGCAATATGTATGGACTAACTCTAATATACTTTTAAGAGAATCAACTAGACAGTCAGACTCAATCTTAATAAAAAGTATATCAAGGAGTTAATATCTCTATCTCTCGATTTTATCTATACTCAAGCAAATAGAAATCTGCGAGTCTTTATCAAATACAAGAGATATAAACTTGGATGGTATCAAAAACCAATATCCAAGGATCAATCAATTTCCAATCAACAACCAAAGGTTGGATTTCACAATTGATTGATACAACACACAACCTATGATATTTTAATTATATAACAAAATATAATGCTGAATAAAAATAACACAAACACCAGAAATTTTGTTAACGAGGAAACCGCAAATGCAGAAAAACCCCGGGACCTAGTCCATATTGAACACTATACTTTATTAAGCCGCTGCAGACACTAGCCTACTACAAACTAACTTCGGTCTGGACTGTAGTTGAACCCTAATCAATATCACAATGATTCAAGGTACAATTGCTCTCCTTACATCTCTGATCGGAGATATAATCAAGGTGAACAAGAACTAATCAATAACCCGGACTTATATTCCCGAAGAACAGCCTAGAATTATTGATTACCTCATAATAATCTAAATCGTATGGTAGCAAAACTAGATATTGCGGAATCACAAACGATGAGACGAAAATGTTTGTGATTTCTTTTTATCTTTCCCTATCGGAGATATAATCTCAAGCCAATTATTCAATTGAACTCGTACAATAGAAAATGGGAAGATCAGATCGCTAAACTATAAGAGAAGTAGTTTCATCTGGCTTCACAATCCCAATGAAGTCTTCAAGTCGCTAACCGACAGGGTCTCGAGAAGAAACCTACGGTTAAAGGAGAATCAACTCTAGCAAAACCAACTAGTATCACACAGGAGGTATGGGGATTAGTTTTTCCAGTTGTTAGATGTCTCCTTTATATAGTTTTCAAATCAGGGTTTGCAGTCTAAGTTACCTTGGTAAAAAAGCATTCAATATTCACCGTTAGATGAAAAACCTAATTTATCCAAGCTAATATCTTTCAACCGTTAGATAGAAACTTAGCTTGTCACACACACAAATGAAATGTATTTCATTTAGGTTTGAGTAACCGTACCTAAACGTGTACATTTGGTTGGTTTATGAATAGTATACCAATGGTTAGCCATATGAGCACTTTCATATCAACCATATTCATCTTCTTCATAACTAGTTCAAATGACTCATAAGAACTAGTTCAAAAGTTATTCAATTGCTTAGATCTTTATACATAGACATAATTGGAAAATAATCGGTTTGATTCACTTGAATCAATTCATGAAAAATATAGCCACGGTTTGCAAAGATTGCATTCCTTATTGATTTATTGTTTAAGTTCATGAGCTAACCGATTTGAGATATAACCAGCTTAGGTACGCATACGGGCACCTGTACTCTAGCTTTACCGGAATTAGGTTTGGAAACCTAGCATAAAATTTCGGATGAAAACTTCTGTGGGTACACGTACCTAAGGTAACTAGTTTGTATGTTTGTAAACTCCAAACTCAGCAGAAATTCACGGACGTGAACTTCCGCTAGTACGCGTACCCAACCTGTCTTCTTCACCAATACCGCATGCACACATATGCACGCACTTGGTTTCCGGTACATGGACTTATACACTATATATGCTTATATCCATAGGTGGTTACGTAATCTCAACTCTACATTTCAATCATTGAAACATTCTTCTATAATGTTATAATAGTCGTTAGACATAAAAAATCGACTATCGTCATCAAAGCTATTTTCAAGATAGAAACGACATCATGACTTTCGTCACGGATATAGATGAAAGGTGGTTAAAGCAAATTCTTACCAACACATATTTCGAGAAAAGATAGGCAAGTAAACTCGGCTTGAAATAGCAAATGTGTATGTATGAAAACTATCATACTTATACGACTGTTGTCTCAAGAGTAGGAGATAGGTAGACTTTTGATTGCTAGATAAGTTCAAGTCTCCACATACCTTTTTGGTTGGATAAAGTTCCACTGGTTCCTTGAGTAGTTCTTCGTCTTCGTAAGATAATCGCCATGGAGTTTGGATCTCAACTATACCTAACTATCCTAGACCGAAATTTAGTCATAAGTAAATTAGAAATCAAGACGTATAGTTTTGGTCACTAATATTGACAAACATGCTTGAGATGGAAATGCATGCGAGTTCGACCGAGCAATGCTCTAACAATCTCTCCCTTTGTCAATTTTAGTGACAAAACTATCAATACATATGGATTACAAAATAAATAAAACTTTGTAGCTTCTCGTCCACATGCTTGATCTCCTTGGTGCTTCAACATTACTCGAAAACTTCGTCTTTTCCAAGTACTCCCATGATTCCATAGATGTTTAGTTCAGCATCATAGTTGTTGAAGTCCCGTAGCCATAACAATGAGAAAAAAAAAGCTCTCGATCATTGTTATACAGTCATTGTTATACAGTGTCATAGTATTATTACACATCATCAAAGTTCTTATATCACAACTTCGACAACAATACTATGGTGATATGTATCACTCCCTCTTAGTCAATACTTTAGTCTCAACACGAAAACCACTCCCCCTTACATAATGATCCGAAAACTATATGTATTTGTAGTGTGAACTACATATTAATTCTCCCCCTTTTTGTCAATAAAATTAGCAAAGGTACGAAAACGGGATTCTAATGAAATTTTCACGGAGATGCTTCAAGACCAAAGAAAGGACATATAAACTTTGTTTAGATGCAATCATAAAGACGAAGCTAAATGCATTCATCAAGGAGTTTATAAAGATACAAGATAACCCCTAAAAAATTCCACAGCCGCACTCCCCACAAAGATATGAAAATTAAGCGCAAGTTCAAAAGAACTCTCCCCCATTTGATGTCATTCCCGAGAGAACAACAAGAGCGACCATACTTTTATAAGAAAAGAAGGATTTTATTGGACACCGAAAACCATAAAAGATATGATTTTCTATATCCAAAATTCTCAATTAAACAAACCACAAGAGAACCCATGATCAATTTAATCGGAATACACAATCAAATTAAACACACAAGTGATCAATTTAATTGAACATGCTCGACATAGGAGAACTTATGGAGCTACGACTATGTTAACCATAAAAGAATGATTAACTCAATCGTTTTATGCTCAACACAAGAAAAACTTATGGAGCATTGCAGTACACATAAAATATGAATCAGGGAAAGATCAATACTACGGCATAGACAAGGATTCATTCTATTTTTCATCACTATTTGCACAATGACATACCATAGACATAATCCTTGTAAACAAAAGATTTTAACCTATCTTCCATCAATAAATTGACATAATAGGCTTAACTTTTGTTTGTCAAAAGTTCACCGATTTTGTATCAATACTTGCATATCGACATATAAAAGAGATAACTTTTGACATCGTATGGGACAACAATAGTTCACGGACGCAAACACACATATCCCATAACATATTACAATATATACAACCATAAAGATTAATACTGCAAAAATTATCTTCCAAACAATTTTAGAGTTTAAATAAATAAATCTAAAAACAAAAAGATAAAAACGTTGGACATAGGTATGTGTAATCACAATAAACACAAGAATAAAATTCTCATAAGAAGACTTACTAGATAAAAAGAACATTTCATTTACTTTTAGAGTTCTTCTCATAATCCCTATATTCTCCAAGCTCATCTTCAATCAGATCTATCCCTGATTCGAGGTTTTCAATCTTTTCTTCCAGCCTTTTGGAGGATAAAACCAGTTCATCTTTCAGAGCACTCACTTGTTCCAAAATGAGATTCATGGTCAAGGAGAACTTCTAAAACTGTGATACAGACGGATTTTCATCAAAATAAACATCACGTTTGTCAGAACACAGTTCGTTATCATATGAGTCGAAACGAATCTTCTTTGATGGAAATAGGACAATCCACACATCACTCTCTTTGCTTGAGAGACTGGAAGAATCCATGATAGAATAGAGAAATGAATTGCTCAGTTCTTCAAGGAATGCGACTTTCTTTTTAAAGAAGAAGATATTCCATGAAGATCTTTGACCAAAACCCTAGAATTCCATAGAGAAGACTTGGACGTGCGTGGACCTGAAGATTATATCATAAACAAGAAGTACTCAAAAGGAAATACAAATTGTTTGTTCAAAATATCTTTTTTAAGAAATGTTCAATATTGGACAAAATAGAGCAAAAGAGTTACATTAGTTACAGAGAGAAGAACTGAAAAACTCGATCTGTAAAACAGACATCAAACCAACAGAATATATGGTGATCAACCTAAGACTTGAGCATCTTATAGACAAATATCCTTGTAACTCTTAAGTTAGATACAAGGATGAGAATACCTATATTTAGGTAGCAGGATGAGATCTGATCTCATCATGAGTGTTCAGAGATGATTTTGGAATACCATCCGACAATTTGATTTTTGTATTTATTTGCTCTCTTTGACTGTTTCCGACTCCATAGAAATTTCTTACAGTCCTTTGATAGAATCCATTAAATGAAACCTTTTGATGACTAAGTCTGGGACCTCTAGAGATTGGTTCTAGAGGATTAACTGAGATAGGTTTCCACCTTCTAGACTTAGATCTACCAGTCTTATTCTCATATACACTGGGAACCTGTGTTTTTATGGTATAGTTTGCACCATGTGAGAAAACACGATTCCTGTAAAGTTTTTGAAATGAATGATCATTAAAAAACTTTTTATGAGAATTCTGGTTTTTTGTGGGAGTGAAATCCATTGAAGATGCCTCCAGATGATTAACTCTATTGACGGTAAATAGAAGAAGATTTTGAAGATCGGAGATCTGTTTCTTCCTAGCAAAAAAATGTATAGCACTATGATTTATTTTCTCACAGAATGAACAAGTTCGTGGAAGTGAATTATTGAAAACTATCTGTTTCAAACCCATATCCCGATTGGAAGTTTTTCGTTTATATTTTGCAGGGACTTCCTTTGGTGAGTTTTTATTTATGTCAGGTAACTCATGTTTAAACTCAGCACGTGCCACAGAAGAATTTTTCATTACAGTATTTTCCTTTGTCAGGGAGATAGACTGTTTTTGGGCTAGGTGAAGAGATGCGACATTTTTACCTGTTTCAACACGATGGTTATTCAGATTAGATGAATGTGTCTCAATTAAACGTTTTTCTATAATTGTCCGTTCTTTAACAATATTCTCAAGGATACTAATCTTTTCTTGTTGAAGCATATTCTCCTGAGTGAGTTTTCTAATATTGTTAGTGAAGGACTCAATGATGTTATAGAGTTCACGTTCTCAATCAATAGACTTTTCAAATTCATCCAAGATTTGAGCATAATTATGGAAATCAATCGTCTCAGCTGGATTTTTATTTGTTTCTGGTGACATTCCTTTCTACTTCTGACATCTTGTCAGTTGTCTCGTTTCCTTCTCTGGATTCGGAAGAATCATCTAAGGAGTTAACCTTTGAGGAAAAACCAAAACACTTGATATAGTTAAAAGTATCAGAAGATATAGACTATGCGTAGATAGGAGATATTACTTTGTCAACATAGTCAGATCGCTACAAACACAGACAGATAAGGTCTTTTAAACGTGTTTGCCTGCTCTGATACCAATTGAAAAAGTGGGGGTCTAACAACCTCATCTAATATTTCAATTAGAAATATGTATGGACTAACTCTAATATAATTTTAAGAGAATCAACTATACAGTCATACTCCATCTTAATAAAAAGTATATCAAGGAGTTAATATCTCTATCTCTCGATTTTATCTATACTTAAGCAAATAGAAATTTGTGAGTCTTTATCAAATACAAGAGATATAAACTTGGATGGTATCAAAAACCAATATCCAAGGATCAATCAATTTCCAATCAACAACCAAAGGTTGGATTTCACAATTGATCGATACAACACACAACCTATGATATTTTAATTATATAACAAAATATAATGCTGAATAGAAATAACACAAACACCAGAAATTTTGTTAACGAGGAAACCAAAAATGCAGAAAAACCCCGGGACCTAGTCCAGATTGAACACCATATTGTATTAAACTGCTACAGACACTAGCCTACTATAAACTAACTTCGGTCTAGACTGTAGTTGAACCCTAATCAATATCACACTGATTCAAGGTACAGTTGCTCTCCTTACGTCTCTGATCCTAGTAGGATACTATGCACTTGATTACCTTAGCTGATCTCACCCACAACCAAGAGTTGTTACGACCCAAAGTCGAAGACTTGAATAAACAAATATGTATCACTGAAAAAAGTCTACGATAATAGATAAATATGTCTCCCATAGATAAACCTACGAATTTTGTTCCGTCTTTTGATAAAATCAAGGTGAACAAGAACTAATCAATAACCCGGACTTATATTCCCGAAGAACAGCCTAGAATTATTGATCACCTCATAATAATCTAAATCGTATGGTAGCGAAACTAGATATTGCGGAATCACAAACGATGAGACGAAAATGTTTGTGATTTCTTTTTATCTTTCCTTATCGGAGATATAATCTCAAGCCAATTATTCAATTGAACTCGTACAATAGAAAATGGGAAGATCAGAACGCTAAACTATAAGAGAAGTAGTTTCATCTGGCTTCACAATCCCAATGAAGTCTTCAAGTCGCTAACCGACAGGGTCTCGAGAAGAAACCTACGGTTAAAGGAGAATCAACTCTAGCAAAACCAACTAGTATCACACAGGAGGTATGGGGATTAGTTTTTCCAGTTGTTAGATGTCTCCTTTATATAGTTTTCAAATCAGGGTTTGCATTCTAAGTTACCTTGGTAAAAAAGCATTCAATATTCACCGTTAGATGAAAAACCTGATTTATCCAAGCTAATATCTTTCAACCGTTAGATAGAAACTTAGCTTATCACACACACAAATGAAATGTATTTCATTTAGGTTTGAGTAACCGTACCTAAACGTGTACATTTGGTTGGTTTATGAATAGTATACCAATGGTTAGCCATATGAGCACTTTCATATCAACCATATTCATCTTCTTCATAACTAGTTCAAATGACTCATAAGAACTAGTTCAAGAGTTATTCAATTGCTTAGATCTTTATACATAGACATAATTGGAAAATAATCGGTTTGATTCACTTGAATCAATTCATGGAAAATATAGCCACGGTTTGCAAAGATTGCATTCCTTATTGATTTATTGTTTAAGTTCATGAGCTAACCGATTTGAGATATAATCAGCTTAGGTACGCATACGGGTACATGTACTCTAGCTTTACCGGAATTAGGTTTGGAAACCTAGCATAAAATTTCGGATGAAAACTTCTGTGGTTACACGTACCTAAGGTGACTAGTTTGTATGTTTGTAAACTCCAAACTCAGCAGAAATTCACGGACGTGAACTTCCGCTAGTACGCGTACCCAACCTGTCTTCTTCACCAATACCGCATGCACACATATGCACGCACTTGGTTTCCGGTACATGGACTTAACACTAATATGCGAACACACTATATATGCTTATATCCATAGGTGGTTGCGTAATCTCAACTCTACATTTCAATCATTGAAACATTCTTCTATAATGTTATAATAGTCGTTAGACATAAAAAATCGACTATCGTCATCAAAGCTATTTTCAAGATAGAAACATCATCATGACTTTCGTCACGGATATAGATGAAAGGTAGTTAAAGAAAATTCTTACCAACACATATTTCGAGAAAAGATAGGCAAGTAAACTCGGCTTGAAATAGCAAATGTGTATGTATGAAAACTATCATACTTATACGACTGTTATCTCAAGAGTAGGAGATAGGTAGACTTTTGAGTGCTAGATAAATTCAAGTCTCCACATACCTTTTTGGTCGGATAAAGTTCCACTGGTTCCTTGAGTAGTTCTTCGTCTTCGTAAGATAATCTCCATGGAGTTTGGAGCTCAACTATACCTAACTATTCTAGACCGAAACTTAGTCATAAGTAAATTAGAAATCAAGACGTATAGTTTTGGTCACTAATATTAACAAACATGCTTGAGATGGAAATGCATGCGAGTTCAACCGAGCAATGCTCTAACAATCTCTCCCTTTGTCAATTTTAGTGACAAAACTATCAATACATATGGATTACAAAATAAATAAAACTTTGTAGCTTCTCGTCCACATGCTTGATCTCCTTGGTGCTTCAACATTACTCGAAAACTTTGTCTTTTCCAAGTACTCCCATGATTCCATAGATTTTTAGTTCAGCATCATAGTTGTTGAAGTCCCGTAGCCATAACAATGAGAAAACAAAATCTCTCGATCATTTTTATACAGTCATTGTTATACAGTGTCATAGTATTATTACACATCATCAAAGTTCTTATATCACAACTTCGACAACAATACTATGGTGATATGTATCACTCCCTCTTAGTCAATACTTTCGTCTCAACACGAAAACCACTCCTCCTTACATAATGATCCGAAAACCATATGTATTTGTAGTGTGAACTACATATTAATTCTCCCCCTTTTTGTCAATAAAATTAGCAAAGGTACGAAAACGGGATTCTAATGAAATTTTCACGGAGATGCTTCAACACCAAAGAAAGGACATATCAACTTTTTTTAGATGCAATGATAAAGCCGAAGCTAAATGCATTCATCAAGGAGTTTATAAAGATACAAGATAACCCCTAAAAAATTCCACAGCTGCACTCCCCACAAAGATATGAAAATTAAGCGCAAGTTCAAAAGAACTCTCCCCCATTTGATGTCATTCCCGAGAGAACAACAAGAGCGACTATACTTTTATAAGAAAAGAAGGATTTTATTGGACACCGAAAACCGTAAAAGATATGATTTTCTATATCCAAAATTCTCAATTAAACTAACCACAAGAGATCAATTTAATCGGAATACACAATCAAATTAAACATACAAGTGATCAATTTAATTGAACACACTCGACATAAGAGAACTTATGGAGCTACGACTATGTTAACCATAAAAGAATGATTAACTCAATCGTTTTATGCTCAACACAAGAAAAACTTATGGAGCATTGCAGTACACATAAAATATGAATCAGGGAAAGATCAATGCTACGACATAGACAAGGATTCATTCTATTTTTCATCACTATTTGCATAATGACATACCATAGACATAATCTTTGTAAACAAAAGATTTTAACCTATCTTCCATCAATAAATTGACATAATAGGCTTAACTTTTGTTTGTCAAAAGTTCATCGATTTTGTATCAATACTTGCATATCGACATATAAAAGAGATAACTTTTGACATCGTATGGGACAACAATAGTTCACGGACGCAAACACACATATCCCATAACATATTGCAATATATACAACCATAAATATTAATACCGGAAAAATTATCTTCCAAACAATTTTAGAGTTTAAATAAATAAATCTAAAGACAAAAAGATGAAAACGTTGGACATAGGTATGTGTAATCACAATAAACACAAGAATAAAATTCTCATAAGAAGACTTACTAGATAAAAAGAACATTTCACTTACTTTCAGAGTTCTTCTCATAATCCCTATATTCTCCAAGCTCATCTTCAATCAGATCTATCCCTGATTCGAGGTTTTCAATCTTTTCTTCCAGCCTTTTGGAGGATAAAACCAGTTCATCTTTCAGAGCACTCACTTGTTCCAAAATGAGATTCATGGTCAAGGAGAGCTTCTCAAACTGTGATACAGACGGATTTTCATCAAACGAAACATCACGTTTTTCAGAACACGGTTCGTGTTCATATGAGTCGAAACGAATCTTCTTTGATGGAAATAGGACAATCCACACATCACTCTCTTTGCTTGAGAGACTGGAAGAAAACATGATAGAATAGAGAAATGAATTGCTCAGTTCTTCAAGGAATGCGACTTTCTTTTTAAAGAAGAAGATATTCCATGAAGATCTTTGACCAAAACCCTAGAATTCCTTAGAGAAGACTTGGATGTGCGTGGACCTGAAGAATATATCATAAACAAGAAGTACTCAAAAGGAAATACAAACTGTTTCTTCAAAATATCTCTTTTAAGCAAGGTTCAATATTGGACAAAATAGAGCAAAAGAGTTACATTAGTTACAGAGAGAAGAAATGAAAAACTCGATCTGTAAAACAGACATCAAACCAACAGAATATATGGTAATCAACCTAAGACTTGAGCATCTTATAGACAAACATCCTTGTAACTCTTAAGTTAGATACAAGGATGAGAATACCTATAGTTAGGTAGCAGGATGAGATCTGATCTCATCATGAGTGTTTAGAGATGATTTGGGAATACCATCCGACAGTTTGATTTTTGTATTTCTTTGCTTTCTTTGACTGTTTCCGACTCCATAGAAATTTCTTACAGTCCTTTGAGAGAATCCATTAAATGAAACCTTTTGATGACTAAGTCTGGGACCTCTATAGATTGGTTCTAGAGGATTAACTGAGATAGGTTTCCACCTTCTAGACTTAGATCTACTTGTATTATTCTCATATATACTGGGAACCTGTGTTTTTGTGGTATAGTTTGCACCATGAGAGAAAACACGATTCCTATAAAGTTTTTGAAATGAATGATCATTAAAAAACTTTTTATGAGAATTCTGGTTTTTTGTAGGAGTGAAATCCATTGAAGATGTCGCCAGATGATTAACTCTATTGACGGTAAATAGAAGAATATTTTGAAGATCGGAGATCTGTTTCTTCCTAGCAAAACAATGTATAGAACTATGATTTATTTTCTCACAGAATGAACAAGTTCGTGAAAGTGAATTATTGAAAACTATCTGTTTCAAACCCATATCCCGTTTGGAAGTTTTTCGTTTATATTTTGCAGGGACTTCCTTTGGTGAGTTTTTATTTATGTCAGGTAACTCATGTTGAGACTTAGCACGTGCCACAAAAGAATTATTCATTACAATATTTTCCTTTGTCAGGGAGATAGATTGTTTTTGGGCTAGGTGAAGAGATGCAACATTTTTACCTGTTTCAACACGATGGTTATTCAGATTAGATGAATGTGTCTCAATTAAACGTTTTTCTCTAATTGTCCCTTCTTTAACAATATTCTCAAGGATACTAATCTTCTCTTGTTGAAGCATATTCTCTTGAGTGAGTTTTCTAATATTGTTAGTGAATGACTCAATGATGTTATAGAGTTCACGTTATCGATCAATAGACTTTTCAAATTCATCCAAGAGTTGAGCATAATTATGGAAATCAATCGCATCAGATGGATTTTTATTTGTTTCTGGTGACATTCCTTTCTACTTCTGACATCTTGTCAGTTGTCTCGTTTCCTTCTCTGGATTCGGAAGAATCAGCTAAGGAGTTAACCTTTGAGGAAAAACCAAGACACTTGATATAGTTAAAAGTATCAGAAGATATAGACTATGCGTGGATAGGAGATATTACTTTGTCCACATAGTCAGATCGCTACAAACACAAACAGATAAGGTCTTTTAAACGTGTTTGCCTGCTCTGATACCAATTGAAAAAGTGGGGGTCTAACAACCTCATCTAATATTTCAATTAGAAATATGTATGGACTAAATCTAATATACTTTTAAGAGAATCAACTAGACAGTCATACTCAATCTTAATAAAAAGTATATCAAGGAGTTAATATCTCTATCTCTCGATTTTATCTATACTCAAGCAAATAGAAATTTGTGAGTCTTTATCAAATACAAGAGATATAAACTTGGATGGTATTAAAACCAATATCCAAGGATCAATCAATTTCCAATTAACAACCAAAGGTTGGATTTCACAATTGATCGATACAACACACAACCTATGATATTTTAATTATATAACAAAATATAATGCTGAATAGAAATGACACAAACACCAGAAATTTTGTTAACGAGGAAACCGCAAATGCAGAAAAACCCCGGGACCTAGTCCATATTGAACACCACACTTTATTAAGCCGCTGCAGACACTATCCTACTACAAACTAACTTCGGTCTGGACTGTAGTTGAACCCTAATCAATATCACAATGATTCAAGGTACAATTGCGCTACTTACGTCTCTGATCCCAGTAGGATACTACGCAATTGATTCCCTTAGATGATCTCACCCACAACCAAGAGTTGATATGACCCAAAGTCGAAGACTTGAATAAACAAATCTGAATCACACAGAAAAGTCTACAATAATAGATAAATCTGTCTCCCATAGATAAACCTAAAAGTTTTGTTCCGTATTTTGATAAAATCAAGGTGAATAGGAACCAATCAATTAACCAGACTTATATTCCCGAAGAGCAGCCTAGAATTATTGATCACCTCACAATAATTTAAATCGTATGGTAGCGAAACTCGATATTGCGGAATCACAAACGAAGAGACGAAGATGTTTGTGATTTCCTTTTATCTTGCCCTATCGGAGATATAATCTCAAGCCAAATTATTCAATTGAACTCGTACAATAGAAAATGTCAAGATCAGATCACTTAACTACAAGAGAAATAGTTTCGTCTGGCTTCACAATCCCAATGAAGTCTTCAAGTCGCTAACCAACAGGGTCTCGAGAAGAAACCTACGGTTAAAGGAGAATCGACTCTAGTAAAACCAACTAGTATCACACAGGAGGTGTGGGGATTAGTTTTTCCAGTTGCTAGATGTCTTCTTTATATAGTTTTCAAATCAGGTTTTGCAATCTAAGTTACCTTAGTAACAAAGCATTCAATATTCACCGTTATATGAAAAACCTGATTTATCCAAGCTAATATCTTTCAACCGTTAGATCGAAACTTAGCTTGTCACACACATAAAGAAATGTATTTCATTTAGGTTTATGTAACCGTACCTAAACGTGTACATTTGGTTGGTTCACGAATAGTTAACCAATGGTTAGCCATATGAGCACTTTCATATCAACCATATTCATCTTCTTCATAACTAGTTAAAATGACTCATAAGAACTAGTTCAAGAGTTGTTCAATTGATTAGATCTTTATACATAGACATAATTGAAAAAAAATCGGTTTGATTCACTTGAATAAATTCATGAACAATATAGCCACAGTTTGCAAATATTGCATTCCTTATTGATTTATTGTTTAAGTTCATGAGCTAACCGATTTGAGATATAACCAGCTTAGGTACGCATACGGGTACGTGTACTCTAGCTTTACCGGAATTGGGTTTGAAACCTAGCAGAAATTTTCGGATGAAAGCTTCTGTGGGTACGCGTACCTAAGGTGACTGGTTTATAAGTTTGTAAACTCCAAACTCAGCAGAAATTCACGGACGTAAACTTCCGCCAGTACGCGTACCCAACCTGTCTCCTTCACCAATACCCCATTCACACATATGCACGCACTTGGTTTCCGGTACATGGACTTAGACACTAATGTGCGAACACACTATATATGCTTATATCCATGTGTGGTTACGTAATCTCAACTCTATATTTCAATCATTGAAACATTCTTCTATAATGTTATAATAGTCGTTAGACATAAAGAATCGACTATCGTCATCAAAGCTATTTTCAAGATTGAAATGTCATCATGACTTTCGTCACGGATAAAGATGAAAGGTGGTTAAAGAGAAAGCTTACCAACACATATATCGAGAAAAATATAGGCGAGTAAACTCGGCTCGAAGTAGCAAATGTGTATGTATGAAAACTATCATACTTATAATATTGTTGTCTCAAGAGTAGGAGATAAATAGACTTTTGTGTGCTAGATAAGTTCAAGTCTCCACATACCTTTTTGTTCGGATGAAGTTCCACTGGTTCCTTGTGTAATTCTTCGTCTTCGTAAGATAATCGCCATGGAGTCTAGAGCTCAACTATACTTAACTATCCTAGACCAAGACTTAGTCATAAGTAAACTAGAAATCAAGACGTATAGTTTTATCACTAATATTGACAAACATTCTTGAGATAGAAACGCATGCGAGTTCGACCGAGCAATGCTCTAACAGAACCTGACCTGGCAAAGTGAAAAATTTGCCACTTTGACACGTCTATTTTCCACGTTGCCATGCCCATAGTGGGTGCAAAATTGGAAAACTTGAGGCTTTGCCTCCTCCATAGGAACCAGCCTAAGATACATACCCTGTAACTATAGTTGTGGGTGTGCTACTGTCTTTTGACAACTCCGATCTTTGTACTTTCTTCCTACTTCTGGTAGGCTTTTACTCACTCTGTCTTTTTTTATCTGCCCGCTCTGTTTATAGACATATTTTTCTCTTAAACTATTAAATATACCCTTTATTTTTTATAATCATAAAATTATTTTAAATATAAATTCAATCCAAAATCTTAAATAGTATGACCATATATAAGGAAAAAAATCTATTCAATATCTTTCATATTAATCGTCATTTCCTTTTTAAAACAAAATATTTATGGACAACTATAAAATTCCTAATAAAGCTTCTACCTATTCATATGGACTCCATAATAAAACCAAAATATTTTGGTTTTTGTTTTCTTAAATCATTCTCTAAAATAATAATATTACCCAATTTATATTTTTTAATATATTAATTTTAATTTTAGTAATAATATAACATTAAATAGGGTTAGTCATGACATTTTGTACGATTCCCTTGATATTTTGACTTTGTCAATTAGGGTTGTAAAAGGCGGAGGGAGTATATATTATCTTTTCCCATCAAGAAATAAAATAAAATAGCTCTTTTTATATATATATATTCTTTTTATCTTTGGATTTTACTACTCTCGTTGAGCTTGGAGTTGAAACGATTAATTTTATTAAACGGCTTCGCAATTACATGGCCAGTTATGATGCAAATGTGCGCGTTGGGGATTTTCTTTTTCATATGCTAAGTGTGGTAGTACAAAAAGGGGTTGGAGCCCAGCTTGTTGCTAGGCTCCCGACCAGTTTTTTGTCGGATGAGAATCCTTTTGAATAGTTTGTTATTATAATTTATAAATAAATAAAATAAAATAGAGGAAAATAAAATAAAATAGAAGGTTGATAAACTTTTCTTTCCTCTCTCCTAAAAGAAAAAAAAACTCTAGAACTTCTACCTTCTCCTTGCTCAGATCTGGTCCTTTTCGGCTAGATCTGAGCAAGGATTTTTAGTTTTTCATGAATAAAAATAATTTAATTTATGTTTTTAGTTTTTATTTTTGTTGTTTTTGGTGTCTATGGACACATTTCTTCGTTGTTTGGGCGATCTTTTCTTCGTCGTTTGGACGATTTTCTCTTCGCTTTAATAGCGATTCTTTCAAATCTCCATGGTTTTTTTGGCTTGCTATTCTCGATTCATCAAGAACATCAACGATTCTGCTCGGCGTCACTTTGGATTCATCTTCAACAAAAGGGATTTAGGGCAACCGGATTCGTTTGGATCTACAAGATTTTGGGCAAAATACTCCATTTTGTTTGGAGCATCTCTTATTGAAGAAGATATTGATTTTAAATGGTCGGAGTTGTTTCCGGTTTACACCGTCATTCATCACTACTACATCTACAAAAATTGGATGTCTTTGCGGTTCATGGCTCTTTCTCTTCGCGATGTACTTGCAATTAATGTCATCATTTGTATTTGGGTTTTGAATATCTTGTATTTTGGTGGTTTTGATAATCTTGTAAGCAATCTTGTAATCATCATTTTGATTTGAATGAATTGAAATGTGATTTTTACCAAAAAATAAAATAAAAAAATAAAAGTCCAAATTCACATGATCGCAAATATACAAGTATATGTGTATATATATATATCAAATCAATGTCGGAAACAAGACATCTACACCATCAATCTTACATCTTTAAAAATTCATTTATTAATGAATAAATTTAGGTATTGTATGTTTTTCCATGAAAATTTGTCAACATTACAAAAAAAAAAAGAAAAGTGGATGGATCCATTTACAGGGTAATTTTTACACTATTTCATGCTTTGGGCGTCATTTTGTTGAATAAAATTAAAGCAACAAACGGTTCGAAACTAATATTTTCGGAATGCGTTTCTCTTATGAAACTCCCACATTCTGACCAAAATGAGTACATTTCAAGATATATAATATCACCAACTAATACTTTGAAAATCAACGAATTTTTGACCATTGAAATTATGATTGGTAGATAGTGAAGATTGGTATTTCGAAACGTACTCATTTTTAATAGGTATATGAAGCTCTATAAGAAAACCATATCCCAAAATAGTAGATTCAAATGCCGTTTATTTTACTCAAAAAACGATGTCCGACGTGAGAAATAGCATGAAAATAAAAGTGTAAACAGATCCTTCCTAAAAATAAAATGGTCAAAAACTGACTATAACAGTTGTATTTTTGTGTCATAGCATGCCTGTGTATTGTGTTGCGTGCTCTAAATAGCATGTCATAGTACGATATATAACGTTGTCATATTTTTGTGTTTGAGATCAAATTTTAGCGTGTTGTGTTATGATATGTCATAAATGTGCTGGCCAGACACACATAACAGAACATTCGTATAAATTGAGAATTGTCGAGTGGCCTGATGGCTTGCATGCTCTCTCTATTACAGGGATAGGAATTTGATCCCCGTAATTGCCAAACCAACTCCAATTTAAACGAGCTTGAAAGTAGTCTAGGGACTAGTGTGCTACCACATCACACCGTAAAAACAACACCCATTTTCTTTAACGACTATAAAATGAATTTTAAATTTCCTTTTTTTTCACAAAATTGGTTAAAAAGACCAAAATTAACAATTCCTGAATGAAAAAGACATTTAGATTTTGATACTGTTTAAATGGACAAAAATGTAAAAATAGCCAGGATGTAAACAGTTTCATCCTACCCATTTTCAAATATTTTTTCTTATTTTTAATTTATATCAGTATGCATCCAATTTCATCATTGCTATTTTTTAAGTTTAAGTCATGATGAATTCAATTTCATCATTGCTATTTTTTTGGTGTCCATTTTACTCATACTAATTTTTAGACTTTTGTTAGAGGGAGAGCAAAATAGGATTCGAGGAGAGAAAAAACTGGGGTCAACTCACTAACGCATACCTAGCCAATATATTTTCTTAACTCAGTCAAAACTACCCTTACTAAATACCTAAGTACACCCACCGCACAAAACTCAAGCACATTTTCTAGGCAACTCCACCACCATCTGCTCCATCACCGGCGACAAAACCAAAAATTATTTTATGAATTTCTATCCAACTTTACTCGGAATGTTAGAGAGGTTATCTTAATCAGAACCTTGCTATACTTCTTGAGTATAGATTAAGAAATGAAAACTAAATTTATCCATGGGATTGTAGTCGCCGGCGAACTATCAGACAATCGGCAAAGTCAGAGGACAAGCACCGCCTCCAAACTAACTTCAAGGGTTGAAGAAACAAACTGGTTTCATGCCAACAGAAGCGTCAACTACCACCCAAAACAACCCTTAAGTATCAGAACACCACCTGAACTTGCACGCTATCTACCAACCATCGGTATTGAAAGATGTCTAGACCCAAAGAACATTTCCAAACCAGCAGTCTCACCACCACCGAAAAACCATCCCGCCACCATTCCCTCGATGATAAAATCTAAGCCATTTGATCATCGTCACCCTCTGTGATGGACGCCACCAACACAAGACGAAATTCATTAGCAAACCCACCCACCATTTTCAAGCCATAAAAAGCAAGAGATTAAACCTTTGAACAAATACAGAAAAAAAAGAAAAAAAAACCCATAGATGCGTGATGCAAACCCACTTAAAACAACAACACATGAAAGAAAGAAAGGCCTTTCCTCGGATTTGGTCTGAAGAATCAATTTAGGGATTTCAAATACCCAATTCTTAAAAATTATCTCCAATTAAATAATTTCTTGCTTTGATCTTCAAATTGATTTAAGAAATATGATTAGCATCTCCTAATCTCTATTACCCATCCAATCGTTTTGAATCCGATCTACTTTCAAATTTTTACCTAATCATGGCCTTCTGTATGTTTTGGAGTTGAGGAGAGACGAAAAAAAATCATTGAACTTTTCTGGTGACATTATGAAATGAAATGTTGGTCGAATTAATCTTGTCAAGCTTCATGAGAATATTATTGGGACCCTGAACTCCATTTCCACCCGTATTCCATTTCCATCATCAAACTTTTTTCTTTAACTCAGTCAAAACTTTTGGTTTTGTCGCCGGTAATGGAGCAGATGGCGGTGAAGTTGCCTAGAAAATGTGCTTGAGTTTTGTGCGGTGGGTGTACTTAGGTATTTAGTAAGGGTAGTTTTGACTGAGTTAAGAAAATATATTGGCTAGGTATGAGTTAGTGAGTTGACCCCAGTTTTTGCTCTCCTCGAATCCTATTTTACTCTCCCTCTAACAAAAGTCAATTTTTATTCGTCCATTTAAATCATATTTTAAAAATATTTGGATAAATGACCTAGTTTGCATTTTTTTTTTCTCACATAGGTAATGGAAAAATTTGATGCAGGTGCATTTCGAGATCTCATATCGCTAATACCATCGTACAATGACTTTAACACTTTATCGCCCATTGAATTTTAAAATCTCTCTTTCTCCCAATCTCTCTTTATCCCAATGTTAGGTGCGCAACTTTCCCACCTTGTCCAAACCTTATCTAGTTTTCAATTGATCTTTTAATCCTCGTTTAACACTCGTGAGGTTTACTTGATATTCAACAACCCCCTGTTTAAAGAAGAGATTAAGAAATGTGGAGCCAAAGAAATTCACTAGAAGCTTACAACGTGTCTTAAGTCAATTTTCGACACCTAAATAAAAAAGATAAGAACCCAAAAGTCACAATAAAAAACGACCTAAGAAAGAACCTTAGAATCTTTAGGGACCAATAGGTTTTTAAATTCACAAAATTGGTTAAAAAACCAAAATCAATAATTTTTGGGTGAAAAAGACATCTAGAATTTGATACTGTTTAAATAAATAAAAATGTAAAAATAGCCAGGATGTAACCAATTTCATCCTGATCATTTTCAAATACTTTTTCTTATTTTTAATTTACACAGGATGCATCCAATTTCATTCTCGTTATTTTTTAAGTTTAAGCTAGGATCCTTGCTATTTTTTTTTTCCATTTCACCCATAATTTTTTTTTATCATCCATTTGAACCGTGTTTTAAAAATATTTGGACAAATGACCCATTTTCCGTTCTAAATTCTAACCTTGTCCCCTTCTTCGATAGAATGGACACCAATTAAACGACTATTTGCATACCTGAAATGATATAAGATGCAGCAGGGAATTTTGATTTTAATAAATGTCGAAAACCATAGCCGACAAATATCCTAACACTTTAGGGTCTGTTTGGGATCTTGAAAATGGGATACCATATCCTAGATTAGGTTATCTTAATTTAATTTATGATAATTTGGAGACTGATTAGTTTTAGGCGTGTATCAAAATTCAACCCCAAAACTAACAAGATTTTGAAACTACCTAATCATCTTTTGAAACGTAACGTTAAATTTGTAATTCTGTCCCAATTATTTGATTTATTTTAGATACTCGAGTTAAATAATAGAAAAGAGAGAGCGGCAATTGTTTTGTTAACGAACAGGGAAGTCTTAATCAACATTAAGCTAATCGCATTCGAAATGCACGGGGTTGCTGCTGGGGTTTTCTCTTTTATACGAATACGATTAAGGATTAAATTTTTCCTTTTATTTATTTATTTACAATATCCATTAAGAGGACACTAATGATAAAAGCAAGACATTTTGCTTCTCTGTTTAGTTTACCTACGTGTGTATGATAGTGGGGGATTTTTTTTTTTTTTGAGGAAATATAGTGGGGGATCTTTAAGAGAAAAGGTTGTTTGTCTTCATCTTCATGTAACATATCTTTAAACAAACAATTAAAATGTAGAAATCTTAAAGTAGTGAGATCAAATCAAGAAGAAAAGAATGCAAAAACAATTGTGTTGTGGATGTTCCATTTAAGTTTAGGTAAGATTCGATGGAATACTAAGACATACCACCTCTTAACCGACATGGACTTGGGTTTTTTAATTTTTGCTAGAAAAATCCAAATATAGAAATTACATAATTTAAAGGATTGAATAGGGAGGATAATTTTATTTCTCAATGTATTAGCACTGTGTCATACTCGGTGTTGGTTATTGGATCTCCAAGTGATATTTTTTATCCTTCTAAAGGTATTCGGCGGGGAGATTATCTTTCCCCCTATATCTTTATATTATGCATGGAAACTTTATCTCAACTACTGTTAAAAGGGGAAAGGAACAATCTGATCCAAGGCTTTAAACTCAGAAAGCACGGTCCTTCAATTTCCCATTTGTTCTTTGCAAATGACTGCATGTTATTTATGAAAGCCTCCTTAACTTATGCTAGAAACCTTATGAAGATTATTGATACTTTTGCGCAGGCTTCAGGTCAGGCTATAAATTTCGAAAAATCGGGTTTCTTTACTAGCACTAAAATGCATCATAAACATATTAAACTTTTAGCTAGAACCCTAGGAATTAAATTCCTAAGTACCTCTGAAAATTATCTTGCTACTCCTTTATTTGTTAGTAGAAATAAGACTAAATATTTTCAATTCTTAATTGAGAAATTTTATAGCAGACTAAGTAGTTGCAAGAAAACTAACTTGAATGTTGCTAGTAGAACTTTGGTCACAAATCATGTCCTATGTAGTCTCGTTGTTTATCATATGTCTAGTTTCCCTTTCCCTAAAAAGCTTACTGCTAAGATCGATTCTATTCAGAGAACATTTTGGTGGTCGAAGAAAGACACTAGGAGAGCAGCTTACTATCGTTCTTGGTGTGATATTGGTAAATCAAAATTGAATGGTGGACTGAGGATTAAAAATTCTTATGTTACTAATTGAATGTTTATTGCAAAATTTGGTTGGCGTTTATATGAGTATCCAGATCATTTAGTTTCAATTTTCTTTAAGGATAAATACTATCTGAATCAAAACCTGTTAGAGATTGACAAAGCTGCTGATGCTGCCTCTTGGACTTGGAAGGGCATAGTAAAAGGTCTGAATTTTATTAAGGCTAATATTGTTTATAAAATTAATGATGGTAAGGCTACAAGCATTTGGTCCTCTAACTGGTTACTTCTCAGTGACTCTCCTCCTTCTTCGATTAATCCTAATTTTGTTAACTACAAATTTGTTAGTGAACTTATTGATATGCCGAATAACTCCTGGAATGTTAGTCTTATAACCTCTTTATTTTCTCAGGATGATGTTAACAAAATCCTAGCACTTAGAATAAATACTAGTAAACAAGACACTATAATGTGGACTCGCACTAAGGATGGAAAATTTTCTATTAAATCTGCTTATAAAGTGTACATGAATGAATCTATAACTCATGAAGATGCTTCTTTTTGGAAGAAATTTTGGTCTTTAGATTGTCTCCCTAAGATTAAGTTTTTTAGGTGGAAAATATTTGCATATATGATACCTGTTAACTCTCTCCTTGTGCTGTATAATCCGGCGGTTGATGATTGTTGTCCTCTTTGTAAGAATGAGTTTGAAACTGTGATGCATCTCTTTTTTAGATGCCCCTTGGTAGTCCATATTTGGTTCGCTCTCTCTTTGCAGCATATAGTTGATTGGAATTTTGATTGGGTGGATGATATTTTTATGAGTTGGTTTGATGATAATCTGGGCACTTCCCCCTTTGAGGTTGATTGGCCTAACATTGGTGCTATAGTAATGTGGTCTATATAGAAATTTAGTTGTGATGTGATTTTTAAAATCTCTACTATCAATCTGGACAAGGTTATTTTGAATGCTAGGAGAATGATCAACACTTTTATTGTTCCTCATTCTCCTTCCAGTAATCATTTGAGTGATGAGATTATTAAAACTCCTCTGCAAAATGTTGAATTTGTCATGTTCTTTGATGGCTCTTACAAAGATCTAAATATGGGCATTGGAATTGTTCTTTGTGATAATGCAGGCAGAATAATCTAGTCAAGAGCATACTTTGGACTAATTACAGGTGATGTTGGTGCTGAGGCGACAGCCCTAATTTTGGCTATCTCATGGGCAGAAGAGATGAATTTTTCCAAAGTTCTTTTGGTCGGTGACTGCCTGCAGCTGGTGAAGTATGTTCATGAAGGAAAGGGCGTTGTTGACTGGCTCTATATTGATCTACTAGAAGAATATCGGATTTCCCTTTCAAATAGTTCTAGGTTTAGGTTTGTACATATTAAAAGACCCAATAATAAGATAGCGGATCGACTTGCATGTCGGGATAGGAAGTTCAAGTTGAAAACCTCTTGGGATTATATTCCTCCCTTTTTGAACTCTTTGTTGAGGAAAGAACCTTTATCGGATGTGTGTAATATTTTTCTCTGTTATTGTCATTGTTTTGTTTCTCAGCAAAAAAAAAATAAAAATAGGGAGGATAACTACCCTACGTTACATTGTTCCTTCCACTGAATTTAGTGGACGTGTTTTATTTATATAGCTTGTAACATTCGTTAATGCAGTCATGAGAGTGACCTAGACTTCTTCAAAAACTGCTAGGCCTTCAATTTTTATTTATTTATTAATTTTTTACTATGCTTGGTACAAGTTTGTAGCTCCTGTAATTTCCTGCGACATCTGTCAATATGATTTCAATGCTAGATTTGTGAGAATTTGAGTTAAACGATACGGAAAATGGGTCATTTGTCCAAATATTTTTAAAACATGATTCCAATGGACGAGTAAAAAAATTTATGGGTGAAATGGACATAAAAAAATAGCAAGGATGAAACTGGATTCATCCTGGCTTAAACTTAAAAAATAGCGAGGATGAAACTGGATGCATCATGATGTAAATTAAAAATAAGAAAAAGTATTTGAAAATAAGTATGATGAAACTGGTTACATTCTGGCTATTTTTATATTTTTGTCCATTTAAACAGTATCAAAATCTAGATGTCTTTTTCACCCAGGAATTGTTGATTTTGGTCTTTTTAACCAATTTTGTGTAAACGATACCAGATTTCATTAACAAGATCCTTCTTCTTCTTCAACATGATTAACAACTTGATAATGGGTAATGATGTCCTGATCATCTAGAACTTTGATAAATTTATTCTGCAGATTGGTAGTATATCCAACTACAAGCTGAATGCTAATATGGGTTGGGTGCAATAATAAAAAACAAAGCAAAATCAAATAAGCAAAAGTTACTGATACTTAGATCCTTTATAATGGAAGTGATTGATTTGATGAACGGACGAGCTTCCCATATATCCACAACAACAACAAGGAAAAACTTTGGAAAAACAGAGTGAGTCACGTGTTCAACACACTGTCCTTAAGACATTAGCGCCCGGCTACACTCAAGAGTGATGCTATATCCCTCACATGACGGATATCTCAAGGATAAAACACCCTAATACACCTACTACTAGCATATGTAGTAGATGCTTAACTTGAACTTGGCAACTCCGAAAAACCCTTAAGGAAAAACGCTAACTCTAAAGAAAATAATATAAAATATTTTCCCTTGGGGGTCTCTCTAAATCATTGAGAAACTCCTTTCCCATAGATTTTACAAAAGTAGAGAATTTGTTTATATAATGGAATAATACAACTTAAAAAGAGGAACTCCCCGATCTCTCAATAGAAAATCTCCAATTAGTAAATGCACATTACTAATTTTTATTCTCTAGAGATATGTATTTAATTGATGGTAATGAAAGCATATAAAACTAATAACCTTAATTGAAAGATATTTAATTTATTTTGGACCGGGATCTCCTTGAGTAATTAAGGAATATCTTTGAACAATAAAAGATAAGAGTTATTGTTCGTGTTCAAAGTATGTTGACATCTTTTTTTTTTGTAAATCCTCTTTCATATTTACAATAGTGGAATCGATTATACCACACTTCCAAACAAGTTTAGAATTGGTTCATATGTATTCCAAGATAACTATGTGACTGATCAAATATCAAATCACATTCATGGGATCAATCGGTTCTACCAATCTCTAGTATCGGTTATACCTTAATATGGAACACTTGTGATCGGTCACACAAGTTACCAGGACCGGTTATGTGACGGACCGGAAAATTGCGCCTTTGGCGCGTTGCCCCGCAGGCCATAACTTCCCCGATGTGCCATGATGAAGCTACGATCCGAGCCTTAAAGCTAGGCAAATGCACGTTCATTTGCCCTTGCAAGCATGCTCGTGGAGCATGATGCAGTTATTTAAGCTTCCACGCCGTTCTAACTTACCCTTGTTCCGCAAAGGAATTGTTAAGAAAATAAAAACTTTCTTAATACGGAAAAAACAACCTTTTGAGGCCCTAAACGATGGAATTTTGCTAAATTCTGGTGACAATGTGGATCTATACATTTCTTGATCTTTGGGCCATTTCCCATCAAAATGGACTCCTCTTGAACTAAATTACGACACTCAGGTTTTTATCCTATGTCGAACGCCTTGATAGGAAGTATGAGCATCCCAGGAATGGAATGCAACTAGCCTCATCAAGTATGGCCACAATCATCTCTTGCGTCGAGCTACCGAGCCAGATGATATGAGAGGCCAAAGTGCCACAATCATCTCTAAATTAGATGATATGAGTGACAACGTGATGGACCGGCAATCCTGCAACTCATTACGGCTTCTTACGTACCCTTACCTACTCTAAAGGGATCAAGCATAGACCGTAGTTCATACGGAGAGGACAAGTAACTTAATCCAATTCGTTTGCAGGGCCGTGGCCAAGAAATAATGGTAATGGCCTAGTCCGTATAGGCCATTCCGTCAAAATACATCCAAGTGATGCATGTTTGGTCCATAATATGGCATAACGATCCCTAAGAATCAAATTCTCTCTTCACGGGGCTACACAACTATAAATGATCCTTAGGCATCATTTATATTCTTCTGGCTAAGCTATGAAGCTTACTTGGTGCATGGTTTTCATATGCAATAGGCCGTGATGGATGCACCTTACCGCCCTGGCCAACTGCGATGGACGGCCGTGATGGCTGTACGTTCAATTATGGATCACGGGCCAATTCTAATATCCGGCCATGATGCTGAACATTTCCTGAGCCACGTTCCGTGAAGGGCCGTAATGGATGTATATTTCCAAGGCTATCTTACTTTGTGCATGGTCCGTATATGCACCCTCAACCAAGTAACCCTTCCTATATATGTTAATTTGACATTTTTACAACTTAAATTGGGGGACCAAAAAGTATTCATCAACTCCCACTTTTACTATTCATGGCCGTTGCCATATATCTCTGAATAACCGGCCAAGATGGATGTTCACTGGCAATTCCAACTCCGATGTTCAGCCATGTTGGTCATCCACTGCCAACCCGATGTTCAGCCATGTTGGCCGTCCTCTTCCAACCCGATGCTCAGCCATGTTAGCCGTCCGCTGCCAACCCGATGGCTAAACATTGTCAATGCATTGGCCAAAGGCTAATGTTACTTTTCCTACGCAACAGAAGCTTTAGATAAAGCTTCATATCGGGCCATGGCGCATCTTTTAGCATGCGCCATGCTAAAAACACAGGGTGTTATGATATTCACCCCTTTAAAGAATTTCGTTCCCGAAATTCAAAACAAAACTATTGTGGACAATCTCTTCGGTTTGGATTCCTAAGCAAAAGTCTTATACCAAATGCTCAAAAATCTCGGGTTTCTTAAAGTTTGTCATGGAACATCAATTAGGACCTTCTGAGGAAACGTCCCATACCGCATACTCAGGAATCCAAAAAGAGTCCACAATATTACCAAGAATCTCAATTGGCCATTGCGAAAAGGATATCCCAACAAGGTATCCCAAATGTGCATCCCATACTACACACTCAGGAGTCGCTAAAGTTCATAAGGTTGATGTCACTGATATGACAAGATCTTAGTGCAGTCTGTGTGGGACAATATCCAGTTGCCCACCGACCCTGACTGTCATCCAGGTTGCCACTCATAAGTGGGATGCTAGTCGGGACTGACAATGCATACCCTTGGCCAGTTGCCAACGTGTGGGGATGATCAGTCCCATTGTCTACCCACCATCCCAGACGGTCTTCCGGATATCCACTCATAAGTGGGGTGCCACTTAGGCCAGGCAAACTCACAGTACTTAAAATAAGCTCAATTCGATTCACAAAGTAATTGTTATAGCAGTTACAAACTCTTTCCCGCGCATAAGTTGGCCTACTCTCCAACTTAAAGTTTTCCATTAAGGAAAATACTCGTTGACACGCCATTCCCACACAGTCCCTAGAGTTGTCTCGAAACTTGCCCTAATACCAACTGTGACGGACCGGAAAATTCTGCCTTTGGCGCGTTGCCTCGCAGGCCATAACTTCCCCGATGCGCCATGATTAAGCTACGATCCAGGCCTGAAAGCTATGTTCATTTTCCCTTACAAGCATGCTCTTGGAGCAAGATACATCTATTTAAACTTCTACACCGTTCCAATTTACCCATGTTCTGTAAAGGATTTGTTAAGAAAATAAAAACTTTTTTAATACAGAAAAACAGCCTTTTGAGGCCCTAAACGATGGAGTTTGGCTAAATTCTGGTGACCATGTGGATCTGTACATGTCTTGATATTTGGGTCGTTTCCCATCAAAATGGACTCCTCTTGAGCTAAATTACAACACTCGGGTTTTTAGCCTATGTCATACGCCTTTATAGGAAGTATGAGCATCCTAGGAATGGAATGCAACTAGCCTCATCAAGTATGGCCATAATCATCCCTAGCGTTGAGCTACCAAGCCAGATGATATGAGAGGCCAAAGTACCGCAATCATCTCTAAATTATATGATATGAGCGACAACGTGATGGACCGGTAATGCTGCAACTCATTGCGGCTGCCTACGTACCCTTCCCTACTCTAAAGGGATCAAGCACATATCGTAGTTCATCCGGAAAGGACAAGTAACTTAATCCAACTTGTTTGCAGGGTCGTGGCCAAGCAATAATGGTAATGTCCTAGTCCATATAGGCCATTCTGTCAAAATACATCCAAGTGATGCATGTTTGGTCCATAATATGGCATAACGATCCCTAAGAATCAAATGCCCTCTTCACAAGGCTACGCAACTATAAATGAGCCTTAGGCATCATTTATATTCTTTCGTCTAACCTATGAAGCTTACTTGGTGTATGGTCCACATATGCACCAGGCCGTGATGGATGCACCTTACCACCCTAGCCAACTACGATGTACGACCATGATGGATGTACATTCAATCCTAGATCACGGGCCAGTTCTAATATCTGGCCATGATGGCTGAACATTTCTTGATCCAGGTCCCGTGAAGGGCCGTAATGGTTGTTATTTGAGTGTGAAAATGGTTTTTGCTAGGTTCGTTAATTTCTGGTGTGTGGGTGAGAAACGAGTCTAAACCCTAAACAATGTAATGCAAGGGAGTGCTTTAGATTCGAGAGATCAATCTATACAAATCCATCCTAAACCAATAAATGGGAATTCCAGACTTGCTTCGGTCACAAAGTGAAGGAGAAGGGTTGGTTTTGGGGAGGGAAGAGAAGATAGTGTTGAGACCAGAATAGTTGATTCTGAAAGAGTAGTTGTTTGACTTGTATCAGAAAGTGAAAGCTAACAGATGGGAAGGCTAACAAGTGATTTCTGAGTGTTGTATGCTCCTGATGAGAACTTTTTATTTGGTGGAAATAGGTAAGACCTATTTAAACAAGTCAAAGTGAAATGTACTATGGTCTCGTAAGAAATAGAAACGGATGAGTAAATAGGAGGAGGTGGTAACCGATAACGCCTGGAATTGATGTTCCATAATGAAGGAAAGCGTTTCACCATTACTCCCTGTATTTACTAACCGCCTTATTCTTATGACACTTTCATGTAACGGGCGTAGTGTAAGTCGCACGCTGTAAACCGCCAAACCAATACCCTTTATGAGCATCCCCCAGTTTGTGACATGTGTTAGATGTCTCGAGTGTTTTCATGGGAAAACATGTAGCATGGTGTTACGTGTGGCATGGTGGAATTACAGTGGCCATGGTAGAGTCGGTATGGCTTTAGCATAGAATAGGCGCGGCCAAAATTAGGGTTTGGGTGCAAATCGTGACGTTTTGGCTTTGGGCCGCAATTTAGGTGGCGAACTTGAACGGTCAAGATCTGCATCTCAGAGGGAAGGATATCCATTTATTATTGCAAACCTTCATTTTAGCAGCCATCGTTTATCATGGATTTTCCATAGAGTAGGCGTGACCAAAATTAGGGTTTAGGTGCAAAACCATGGTGTTTTGGCTTTGGTCCGCAAGTTTCCATGCGTTAGGTGGCGAACTTGGATGGTTGAGATATGCATATAAAAGAGTAGGGTAGCCGTTGATTATTGCAACCCTCCGTTTTAGCATCCATCATTGAGCATGGATTTTCCATAGAGTAGGCGCGGCCAAAATTAGGGTTTAGGTGCAAACCTTGATGTTTTGGCTTTGGGCCGCAAATTTCCATGTGTTAGGTGACGAACTAGGATGGACGAGATCTGTATCTCAAAGATAAGGGTAGCCGTTGATTATTTCAACCCTCCGTTTTAGCATCCAGCGTTGAGAATGGCTTTGCCATAGAGTAGGCGCGGCCAAAATTAAGGTATAGGTGCAAAACGTGATGTTTTAGCTTTGGGCCGCAAGTTGCCATGCGTTAGGGGGAGAACTTGGATGGTCGAGATCTTCATCTCAAAGAGAAGGGTAGACATTAATTATTGCAACCCTTCATTTGGTAGCTGGCGGCATGAAAGTATAGCCGGCAAGCTAGGATTTTTGTGTAGTTAGGCATGGTCAAAAGCTAAGGTCTTGGCATAGTTTTGGCACAACCACAATTAAGGCTTGGAGTTGGGACACAAGTTGCCACATGTTAGCTGGTGACCTTGGAAGGTTAAGATATGTATCTTAGATATAAGGGTGACCGTTGATCATTGCAATCCTTTGTTTTGGAAGCCAGTGATGTGAGGAAAGGCTGGCATGGTATAGGCGCGGCCAAAACTAGGGTTTAGTGCAAACCGTGGCATTTGGCTTTGGGCCGCATATTTCCATGCGTTAGGTGGCGAACTTGGATGGTCGAGATCTGCATCTCAGGTGGAAGGGTGGTCGTTGATCGTTATAACCCTTCTGGTAGCCAGCAGTATAGTTTAGGCTGGCATGGCATTGCCATAGAGTGGGCACGGTCAAATTAGGGTTTAGGTGCAAACCGTGTTATTTGACATTGGGCCGGAGGTTTGCCATGCATTTTTGGTGGCAAACTTGGAGGGCCGAGATCTGCATCTCAGGTGGAAGGGTGTCCATTGATCGTTGCAACCCTTCTGGTAGCCAGCGACATAGTTTAGGTCGGCATGGATTTGGTATTGGAACGATGGTGTGGCTGGCATGCCCTGGCACAGAGACTTGGCTGGCATGGTTTTCCATTGGAACGGTGGTGCGGCTGGTAGGGTTAGCATGCCTTGGCGCATGGACGTGGCTGGTACGGTTGTGCGGCTGGCATAGTTGGCATGCCTTGGTGCGGAGACGTGGCCGGCATGGTTTGCCATTGGGACGGTGGTGCGGCTGTCATGGTTGGCATGCCTTGGAAAGGAGATGTGGATGGCATGGTTTGCCATTGGCACGGTGGTGCTACTGGCATGGTTGGCATGCCTTGGCGTGGAGATGTAGCTGGCATGGTTTTTCCATTGACATGGTGGTGAGGCTGGCATGGTTGGCATGCCTTGGCGTGGAGACGTGGCTGGCACGGTGGTGCGGCTGGCATGGTTGGCATGCCTTGGCGCGAATACGTGTCTGACATGGTTTTCCATTGGCACAGTGGTGCGGCTGGCATGGTTGGCATGCCTTGGTGCAGAGACGTGGCTGGAATGGTTTTCCATTGGCACGATGGTGCGGATGGCATGGTTGGCATGCCTTGGCGCGGAGACGTGGCTGGCATGGTTTTCCATTGGCACGGTGCTGCGGCTGGCATGGTTGGCATGCCTTGGCGCGGAGACGTGGCTGACATGGATTTCCATTGGCACGGTGGTGAGGCTGGCATGGTTGGAATTCCTTGGCGCAGAGAAATGGCTGGCATGGTTTGCTATTGGCACGGTGGTGAGGCTCGCATGGTTGGCATGCCTTGGCGCGGAGACGTGGCTGACATGGTTTTCCATTGGCACGATGAGAGAATTAGGGTTATACATATACATAGGTGATGTCAGTTAATACTAAGGGTTCTGCCGTGGAACATGATGCATGTATATATAAAAAAAAAGGGTACCCTGGTAATTCTTACGTAAGCACATTGATTGGTTCAATAAATGTGCTATTGTTCATAGTGACATCATGTCAGATATGTGGTTTTACGATTTTATCCCAAAGCTAAAAACCACCATCAACAGCTATATATTGCCAAGGCTATTTTACTTGGTGCATTGTCCGTATATGCACCTTCAACCAAGTACCCCTCCCTATGTATGTTAATTTGATATTTTTACAACTTAAATTGGGGGACCAAAAATCATTCATCAACTCTTACTTTTACTATTCATGGTCGTTGCCATATATTTCGGAATAACCGACCAAGATGGATGTTCACTGCCAATGCCAACTCCGATGTTCATCCATGTTGGCCGTCCGCTGGAAACCCGATGACCATTCATGTTGGCCGTCCTCTGCAAACCTGATGACCATCCATGTTGGATGTCCTCTGCAAACCCGATGTTCAGCCATGTTGGCCGTCCGCTGCCAACCCGATGTTCAGTCATGTTGGATGTCCGCTACCAAACCGATGTTCAGCCATGTTGGTCATCTGCTGCCAACCCGATGTTCAGCCATGTTGGCTGAACATTGTCAACGCATTTTCCAAGGTCCAATGTTCATTTTCCTACACAACGGAAGCTATGGATGAAGCTTCATATCAGGCCATGGCGCACCTTTTAGCATGCGCCATGCTAAAAACATGAGGTGTTACAGGTTACATCAGTTATCAGGATCGGTTACATCAATTACCAGGACCTGTTACCATATACTCATGGTATTTCTTGTGATCGGTCACACCAGTCGCTAGGATTGGTTACACCAATTACCAAGATCGATTAGACCAATTACTAAGACCGGTTACACCAATTACAAGGATCGATTACACAAATCTTTTGTGATAGGTTACACCAATTACCAAGATCGGTCAGACCAATCCATACACATGCGCTAAGGTTAAAGGAGAATCAACTCTAGTTGATGCAACTAGTAACACACATGAGGTGTGGAGATTAGGTTTCCTAGTTGCTTGAGTTCTCCTTTATATAGTTTTCAAATCAGGGTTTGTAATCCAAGTTACCTTTGCAACAAAGCATTCAATATTCATCGTTAGATGAAAAACCTAATTCAACCAAGCTAATATATATCAACCGTTAGATCGAACTTAGCTTGTTACACACAAATAAAATGTACCCTCATTAAGGTTTATATAACCGTACCCAAATGTGTACACCATGTTGGCTCAACAATAATTAACCGAAGTTATCCATATGATTACTCTCATATCAACCTTATTCATCTTAACCATAACTAGTTCAAATGAATTAAATGAAATTAGTTAAAGAGACATTCAATTGCTATATTCTCATACAAGAACACAATTGAAGCAAAATAGGTTTGATTCACTCGAATCAATTCATCAAAATTGTAGCCACGGTTTGCAAAGATTGTATTCCTTATTTTATAAATGTTTAAGTTCATGTACAACCGATTTTAGAAAGTAACCAACTCAAGTATGCAAACGGGTACGCATACTTAAGTAGCCGGACTGAGTTTGGTTACGCCAGTACGCGTACGGGTGCGCATACCAATTCACACTTCCAAACTCCAGAAGAAATTCACGGACGTGAGTCTTCTGCCAGTATGTGTACGGGTACGCATACTTGCCCAGACATCCAACAACTGCCAATACACGTACGGGTACGCATACTTCAGGTTCCCGGTTTTGGACTTACACACAAATGTGAAAAAACACTACGTTTATATCCAAACTTGGTTACTTGATTCTAATCTCTTTATTTCAATCATTGAAACTTTCTTAGAGGATGACAATAGCCATTTTCACTCACTATTAGCATCAAAGCAAGTTTCAAGATATTGAAATAATCATAACGAAACATTCCAAGTCTACACCAAATGGTTGTATCACACAAACCATGTAAGATGTTACTCGACAATTTTTACATGGTCATATTCTGACATTCGTCAAGAATAAAAGATGAACTTGGTCGAAGCGAAAGCTTGCCAACACATATTTTGAGAAATATATAAGCAATATAAACTCAACTCGAAATCTCAAATGTGTATAATTGAAAACTATATTGTAATACGACTTATGTCTCAATATAAGAGATAAAGTAGAAATAGACTTTCCAAGTGATATATGAGTTTCAGTTTCCACATACATTTTGTTGATGAAGTTCCACAAGCTCCCCTTAGTAGTTCTTCGTCTTCATATAATGATCGTCATGAAGTTTAAAGCTCAACTACACAATCTATGTCCTAGTCCGAGACATCTATAAATAGGCTAGAAATCAAGACTTATATATCTGATCACTAACATTGAAAAACATGCTTGAGATAGCAACGCATGCGAGTTCGACCGAGCAGTGCTCTAACAATCTCCCCCTTTGTCAATTTTAGTGACAAACCTATCAATACATATGGATTACAAAATAAATAAAACTGTGTAGCTTCTAATAAAAATGCTTGATCTCCTTGGCGTTTTCAACGTTACTCGAAATCTTCGTCACTTCCAAGTACTGCATGATTCTAAACGTGTTCAACTTAGCATCATAGTTGTTGAAGATCCGTAGCGATAACAATGAGAAAACAAGTGTTCTCAATCATTATTATAGTATTACTACACATCATCAAGGTTCAATTGTATCACAACTTTGACAACAATACTATGTGATATGTATCACTCCCCCTTAGTCAATACTTCATCTTGACAAGAAAACCACTCCCCCTTACATAATGATCTGTAAACCATATGTATTTGTAGTATGAAACTACACATTAATTCTCCATCTTTTTGTCAATATAAATTGACAAAGGTACGAAAACTAGTGGGATCCTCATGAAATTTTCTTAGAGATACTTCATGACCAAAAGAGAAAAACATACCAACTTATTTAGATGCAATCATAAAGCCGAAGCTAAATGCATTCATCAAGGAGTTTATAAAGATACAAGTGTTATGGGGTAAAAAATGTTTCTGCTGGTTTTGGTAAATTTGGGTGTGTTGATGAGAAACGAATTTATACCTAAAATAAATGCATTGCACAAGAGTACTTTAGATTCGAGAGATAAATTTGTACAATCCTGGCCAAAACCAAGAAATGGTCATTACAGTATTGCTTCGGTCACAAAGTGAAGGAGAAGGGTTGGTCTTAGGGAGGGAAGCGAAGAAGGTGTTAAGACCAGAATGGTTAATTCTGAAGGTGTGGATATTTATAACTTGTATCTATTAGAGCACTTTTCGGTCAAACTCGCATGTGTTTCTATCTCAAGCATGTTTTTCAATGTTAGTGATCAAAACTATAAAGTCTTGATTTCTAGTGTACTATAGCTAAGGTCTCGGACTAGGATAGGAAGTGTAGTTAAGCTAAAGAACTCCATGGCGATCATCATACAAGACGAAGGACTACTCAAGGAACCAGTGGATCTTCATCGAATAAAGGTATGTGGAGACTAGAACTTATCTATCACTCAAAAGTCTAACTACTCTATCTCCTATCTTGATAAAAAAGTTGTATTACTATGTAGATTAAGATTATAAACATGTGGATATTTCGAGCTGAGTATATCTCGCTTATCTATTTCTCAAAATATGTGTTAGTAAAGCTTTCGTTTAGCCAAGTTCATCTTTACCTAGTGACGAAAGTCATGTTATGTTTCAATCATTTTGGAAATCGCTCTGACGAAAAATAGTTTGTGAATAACAACTATATAACGCCCTCTGAGAATGTTTCAATTATTGAAATGAGAATTAGACAATATAACCATTGGAGGATATAAGCATTGTTGTGGTAACACATATATGTATAAGTCCTTATTGCTTGTACCGAAGTTTGCGAACTTTGTTGATCAAGTGAAACCGAAGTAGCGCGTGAGCTCAGTCCGCGAACTCAGCATACAAACTCAGTCTGCAACCCAGTCCGCGAACTAGCGAAGTTCTCGACCCAGAGAATTTTTGCTGGAGTTTGTGAACTCCGTTTGGGAACTTAAGTCCACGAACCCAGTCTGCGAACTTGGGTAGGTTATGTCTAAAAACGATGTTTGTGAACTTATCTTAATAAACTAAGGAATGCTATTGCAAACCGTGGATTTATAGTTCATGAATCGATTCGAGTGAATCACATCATTTTTTATTCAATTGTATAGTACATAAAGATCTAAACAATTGAACAAATCTCTAACTAGTTCATTTGAGTCATTTGGACTAGTTATGGTGAAGAAGAATATGGTTGATATGAAAGTTATCATATGGCTAACCATTTGGTTAACTATTGTTGAACCAACTAATGTACACGTTTGGGTACGGTTTTCATAATCCTATAAACGTGCATTTCATGTGTGTGTAACAAGCTATATTTTCGATCTAACGGTTGATAAATATTAGCTTGAATCTAATCAGGTTTTCATCTAACGGTGAATATTGAATGCTTTGGTACTAAGCTAACATTAATCGCAAACCCTGATTTGAAAGACTATATAAGGGAGAACTCTAGCAACTGGGAAACCTAATCCCCACACATTTTGTATGATACTAGTTTGCTAAGCTAGAGTCGATTCTCCTTTAACATTTGGTTTTATTCTTCTAAAACCAGGTTAACGACTTAAAGACTTCATTGGGATTGTGAAGCCAAACCGATACTACTTTTCTTGTAGTTATGTGATCTGATCTTGTATCTTATATCGTACGAGTACAATTGTAATAATTGGCTTGAGATTTCAATCTCCGATAGGCAAGATATAAAAGTAGTCACAAACACTTCGTCTCATTGTTTGTGATTCCTCAATAATCTTCTTCGCTGCGTCGATTAAGTTTATTGTGATGTGATTGATAAAACTGAGATGTTCATCGGGAATATAAGTCTGGTTTTATTGATTGGTTCCTGTTTACCATGATTTATCAAAAGACGGAACAAAACTCATAGGTTTATTCGTGGGAGACGAATTTATTTATCTTGTAGACTTTTCTGTGTGAGACAGATTTGTTTATTAAAGTCTTCGACTTTGGGTCATAGCAAGTCTTCGTTGTGGGTGAGATCAGCTAAGGGAATCAAGTGCGCAGTATCTTGATGGGATTAGAGGGTGAGATCAACTACAGTCCATACTGAAGTTAATTTGGAGTAAGCTAGTATATGTAGCGGCTTAATACAGTTTATGTTTAATCTGAACTAGGTCCCGTGGTTTTTCTTCATTTGCGGTTTCCTCGTTAACAAAATTCTGGTGTCTGTGTTATTTCTTTTCCGCATTATATTTTGTTATATAATTGAAATAATATAGGTTGTGCGTTATTCAATAAATTAGAATATATGACCTCTTTGGTTGTTGATTTAAATTGATTGACACTTGGATATTGGTCTTTGGTACCATCCAAGTTATCTCTCTTTGATAAAGACTCGTAGATTCTATTTGCTTGGGTATAGATCAAATTGATAGATTGAGATAATAACTCCTTGAGATATTTTCTATTGATTGAGTCTAGTTGATTCTCTAGAAAGAAACTATGAGTTTTCCATACAGATTGCTAATCGAAATATTGGGTGTGGTTGTTAGACCCCCGCTTTTTCAATTGGTATCATAGCAGGCAAACACATTCAATACCTTACAAGTATGTGTTTGTAGCGATCCGACTCTATGGATAAGATTAGTATCTCTGATAAACGCATCACCAGAAATAAAATTTTTGTCTCGTCTATTAAAGAGAAAGATCCTTCAATCTTAAACATAGATGAACCTCGTGTTCAAACTAGATAGACAGATTCTGACATTTGTTGTTCTGATTACATTTCAAAAGAGTCTATTTCTCAAAATAAATGGGAAACAGCTGAAGAGAGTGAGTTGATTCTAAATCTTGTTAGAATCCAAGATGATAGACTCAATCAGATGAAACAACACGTCAGTATTCTTCTTGGTATGATAATAGACTGCAAATCCAAGGAAAATACTAAAGATCATCCTTCATGTGTGACTCTTGATGCAAGCCTTAAAAAGGATGCGTTGGAAATAAAACATCACTTGAGTAAGCTCTCTATTCAAGGATGCTCTAAGCAGTCCAATATACCAATTACTTCTGCTACAACTATAAATTATCCAGCACCAGAAGTAAAAATGTAGTCCCTTCCAATTAAGAAAGATGTGTTAGTTTCATCTGATCAAGGAAATTCCACACCGTATGGAAGGAAGAAATCTCCTGACGAGAATGTTAAGACTAAAATGCCTAATTACTCGTGTGATCAGAAAGTATGTCTATTTTGCGAAGCAAAAGGTTCTGTTAGACAAAAGAGAAACTCTAAGTTGAATAAAAATTCTCTTGCTCAACTTCAACACACCTTAGACTTAATCCTCAAAGGTGTAACTGACATTCGTATGTCGAAACCCATTGGTTTTCACACGTACCCTGTGTATGTTACCAGGAAGGTCAGTTCAATGAGTTCCTCAAATGTTCGAAAGTAGAACAGAAGTCTTAATAAGAATCGTCTAAGGAAAGACCAAGCTGTTGTTTCTGAAAATAACATGTCCTTTGATTTGAAAAAAAATCCAGGAGAAAGAAGGAAAAATGATGATATGAGAAATAACCTGATAAAGATAATTGAAGGCTACAAATAAATTTTCAACAGGTTATCATCCTCCTCAAGTCAAGACTCTTCTGGTAAGAACTCAAACTATGTCTCATATTTTGATGACAGTAAGTTTTATGATAATTTCTCAAATCAAAAGGGATCCCTCTCATAATTCAGGAGGAAAAAGAGACTTGATCATAAACACAATTCCTTGAATGAGCTCAGAGCTCAGACTTGTGCTAATTAATCACAAGTTAGGAACTTGCTCATAAAAATCAAGTTGAGTAAGATGTGTAAAAGTCAGGTGTACTTTGTCAATTTGTGTTTTGCCTAGTTGATCTCTTCTCTTATCGTTTATAGACAAACTAGTGCCAACAGACAATATTGCTTAAAAGTATTTGCAATTTCTTTTATTGTTTTCCTGTTTAATTGTCTTGTGTTTCTCATTGTGGGGTGCACTGTGTTCGAATGTGTACATGGGTTACCATCTCGAGTTTATAGCTTGGAAACCCTAAAAGTCTTCCATCTAAACAAAACCTTAAAATAGCCGACCTATTGAGTTACATAAGTCACGTACGCATACTCTAGGTTATTCCGGGTTATCAAGGATGTCCTCTTCTTCATCTCTCTATGGTGGTTTTGCAAAGGGATTTCTTGAGAAAGGTTTTGGTCTTGAATCAAAATGAAGAAAGAAAAGAACTCTTGTGGAATATGGAGCACCTATTTCCTCATGCTACTATGCCTACTCACATCAAGATGTTGAGAATGAGGATATGGTGTCTGCTGAAGTGGTTCATGACTTTCTGAAATACTTTGAGAAAGTGAAACTGCAACTTGTTGATACAATGAAGGATATTGATGTGGTTAGAAGTGACCTTGGTCTCATGAAGTCACATGTTAGAGAACTTCTCAATAAGGATATATTCTCCGAAGACGCAGTTGATAACATGGATCACAGGCTCAAAAATATCGAAACCTGTGAAGCTATCAAACGTGAACTTTAGCTCATGAATGATTTCTAGTAACTTGAGTTCTTATTTCCTAGTAAATCTTCTATTTTTCTTGTTTTGTTTAGAAGAATAACTAGTGTTTGGAATAGCCATTATTGTGATTACACATAGCTATGTCCAAAGTTTTCATCTTCTTGTTTTTTAGATTTATTGGTTTAAATTCTAAACATGTTTAGAAGATGATTTTTGCAGTATTAATCTTTATGATTTTATATGTTGCAATATTCTATGGGATATGTGTGTTTACGTTCGTGAACTTGATTGTCCCATACCTTGTCAAAAGTAAAGTCGTTCGTGAATTGATATGCAAGTATTGATAAAAGAATGAATAAACTTTTGACAAACACAAAGGTTAAGCCTATATTGTCAATTATTGATGTAAGATAGGTTAAATATTTTGTGATTCAAGGATTATGTCTATTGTGTGTCATTGTGAAAATAGTGATGGAAACATAGAATGAATCCTTGTGTCTTCCGCAGTAATTGATCTTCCATGATCCATTTTTCATGTATTACTGTGAGACTCTGTATTGTGTCTTATGTTGAGCACTAGACAACCAAGTTGATTATATTTGTGATTATCTTAGTTGTGTTCCTAAGGTACTTTACGTCGAGTATACTGAACTAAATTAATCATCATATGTGGTTATTTAGTTAGCACTCCATAAGTTTTCTTATGTTTGAGCATTTTCGACTCGGTTGGTTGTTTTTATGATTAACTTAGTCATCGCTCTATAGATTTTCTTATGTGAGTATAAAAAATTAAATTGATTACTTTTGTGATTAGTTTAATTGTGTATCCCGGTTAGATTAGTTATGGGTTCTCTTGTGATTAATCTAATCAAGTTATTTAGTCTCCATAAGTTTACTTATGTTGAGCATATTTAGCTAAATTAATCTTAGGTTCGCTTACGGTTAGTTTGATTTAATATTGTTTTTGAATTCCAAATTCATACTTGTATGATATATGTTGAGTTCAAAGAAATCCTTATTTTCTTTTGAAATTAAGGTCGCTCTTGTTGTTCCCCTGGGAATGACATTTTATGGGGGAGAATTCTTTTGAACTTGTGCTTAATTTCCAAATATTTGTGGGGAATGCGGCTGTGGAATATTATAGGGGTTATCTTGTATCTTTATAGACTCCTTGATGAACGCATTTAGCTTCGGCTTTATGATTGCACCTAAACAAGATGATAGACATTTACCTTTGGTCATGAACCGTCTCTTACGGAAATTTCATTAGGATCCCGTTCTCGTACCTTTGCCAATTTTATTGACAAAAATGGGGAGAATTAATATGTAGTTCATACTACAAATACATATGGTTTTCATATTATTATGTAAGGGGGATTGGTTTCCATGTGAGATGGAGTATTGACTAAGGGGGAGTGAAGTATTACCATAGTTTTGTTGTTAAAGTTATGATGCAATTGGACTTTGATGTTGCGTAATAATACTATGACACTGTATAACAATGATTGGGAACTCTTGTTTTCTCGTTGTTATAGCTATGGATTTTCAACAAAGATGATGCTAAACTTACAACCTTTGGGATCATCAGAGTACTTGGAAGTGACGAAGATTTCGAGTAATGTTGAAGATTAGACATGTGGAATAGGAGCTATAAAGTTTATTTATATATTTTTTGTATTCCATAAGTATTAATAGTTTTTCCACTAAAATTGACAAAGGGGGAGATTGTTAGAGCACTTCTCGGTCAAACTCGCATGCGTTGCTATCTCAAGTATGTTTGTCAATGTTTGTGATCAAAACTATAAAGTCTTGATTTCTAGTCTACTATAGCTAAGGTCTTGGACTAGGATAGAAAGTGTAGTTGAGCTCAAGAACTCCATGGCGATCATCATACAAGACGAAGGACTACTCAAGGAACCAGTGGATCTTCATCGACTAAAAGGTATGTGGAGACTTGAACTAATCTATCACTTAAAACTCTATCTACTATCTTGAGACAAAAGTCGTATTACTATATAGACTAAGATTATACACATGTGGATATTTCGAGCTGAGTATATCTCGCTTATCTATTTCTCGAAATATGTGTTAGTAAAGGTTTCGCTTTATCCAAGTTCATCTTTACCTAGTGACGAAAGTCATGTTATGTTTCAATTATTTTGGAAATCGCTCTGACGAAAAATAATTTGTGAATAAAAACTATATAACGCCCTCTGAGAATGTTTCAATGATTGAAATGAGAGTTTAGACAATATAACCATTGTTGTGGTAACACATATATGTATAAGTCCTTATTGCTTGAACCGAAGTTTGCGAACTTTGTTGATCAAATGAAACCAGAGTAGTGCGTGAGCTCTGTCCGCGAACTAAGCATAAAAACTCAGTCCGCTATTTATGGGTGAAAACTATCTCTGTCGGTTTTGATAATTTTGGGGTGTGTGGATGAGAAATGAGTTTAAACCTTAAACAAATGCACTGCACGGGAGTGCTTTTGATTCGAGAGATCAATCTATACAATTCTGTCCTAAACCAAGAAATGGCTGTTCCAGGCTTGTTTTGGTCACAAAGTGAAGGAGATGGGGTTGGTCTTAGGGAGGGAAGCGAAGAAGGTGTTGAGATTGTGAAGGTGTAAGCTGTTTTATGACTTGTAACAGAAAGGTAAGCAGGCTTGCGAATAATGCAAGCATGCTCTGGGTGTTTTGAATATAATTGTATTAACACTTGATTTCTGCGTTGTCTGTCTAGAAATTAGGGAGAAGAACCTATTTATACAAGTCATTTGAGCCTTATTCACGTCTCTCGTGGGAAGTGGAGTCATTTGAGTCTTTCCCACTTCTCCCATTATCAATAACCGTCCATGACTTACTGACACGTTCTTGTGATGGCGCGTTATGCGCTGCACATTTTAAACCTCCAGACCAATACCCCAGTATGTATCCCCCAGTTTGTGACATGATTGATGTCTCGAGTGTGTGGATCGTAGGACCCACAGAAGGTAGCATGTGATGCCAGGTTAAATAACTAAGTTATTTAGGGAGTCGATACTTGTGAAGTATCATGTGTATTCCATCTAGGTAATGCATTGAATATATTCAGTATGCATGAAGCATCGCTGTTTTAAGGCTTAACGGAGTAAGTCACGAATTCATGCGTCTTAAAACAACATCACGTCCAACCATCTTCGAGTGGTCTTTTGAAGGCTATACGTGGAATCCCTGACTTGGTCAATTACTCTATACGGAAGAGTAGTGGACGTTGATCATGACAATGCCTCACTGGTCTCCTAATTCCTGTCTTAGGCAGTCCGTCCAAGCTGGCGAAGTTGGACGGACGAGATGACTTGCGACCCACATCTGCGACCGTCGGATTAGGGTTTAGGATGTGTGCGAGTACCTTCTTTCAGCTTGGTCGAATCCAAGCATGGGAGACGTTTTTGGCAGGGCTGATCGGGCATGCTTGTAGACGGCATGCTGGTGCAGGCGCCTATACCTTACTGTCTCATGAAGTTCCAATCTAGACCACTCAATTTGTCAGGCAAAGAGGAGTGGCTGAGATGGATTTGCGACGGAAACCTCATGCCGCAAAGGCCACGCATCATGTCTATTTTGGGCGCGGGTTTCAAGATGACCAATCCTGGTCGGTCTTGGCTGATCATTCAGGCATGCAGACGGTGGGTTGATGTTCATGCATGTACCTCATTGTCCCATAGAAATGTGATCTACGCCACTCAATTTTTCCGGCGAAGTTGAGTGGTCGAGATCAGTTTACAATTGGAAGGCGCGACCACGTCTAGTTTGGGCGCACGAACCGAGGTGTGCATCCAAGTTCGGTCTTGGCCGATTGGGTATGGAGATAGGTGGGTCCGCATTGATCGTGTTGATACTCACCGGACCTGCTTAGTCTATTCTTGGACCCTTCATCCGAGCAGGAGAAAATGGACGCTAGTGATCGCGAACAAAAACCCTAATTAGGTTTTTTGCCGGGTGTGTGTCATACCCAGTTTGGGGCGCACAAATTAAGAGGACCAACCATAGTTGGTCTTGACCGATCGGTCAGGTATGTAGGCGGGCCCTTGGTGATTGTGTTGACATGCTCTGGGACCTTTGAATCTACATCTACACCCTCCATCCATGCCTGCGAAGATGGATGGTTGAGACTGATTTGCGACACATGTAATGTGAAGTAAACCCTAATTTAGGGTTTCACATCCGCGCTGCTTTGGCTGGACGAATTGGCAAATCATTATTTCCCTTTTGGGGAGGCTGACCATGCGGGGTCCGCATTGGTCCGGTGGTGAATACTCCAATACCTGCCTGAGGGTTATGGATCTGATCTAGGCCATCCAATCATGCTGGTGAAGTTGGATGGTCGTGATCATTTCCGAGACTGATGTGGACAGTCAAGATTCAAATATGCTCGATCAAGTTAGTATAACACACCGAGAGATGATTCTCTTTGTTGGAGAATCGTGCAACCTGTATGGTATTTCGTGCATGCCTCACTATTGATAGTTGGATATTCATGTTACTCTACTGAGAGTAACAATCAGTCATCATGCCGCACCAACAATGAGAGTTCTGCTGAGAACAACATAGGAAATACGAGGCGATTCATGCATTAACTAATAATGCTAAAATTTACAGAATACTTGGGGATTGTTGCTACATGCTCCATTCTAGGTGAATTAATAAAGCGGAGAAGTATTCATCACTTATCAAATAGTCTTATCCTATGATGGATGGTTGCACAAAATTTAGTTTGACAACTTTATCCCTGGACTAAAATCCACCATCAACATCCGCGAATCCAGTCCGCGAACTGGCGAAGTTCTCGAACCCGAGAATTTTTGCTGGAGTTTGTGAACTCCGTCCGGGAACTTAAGTCCGCGAACTTGGGTAGGTTATGTCTAAAAACGATGTTTGTGAACTTATCTTAATAAAATAAGGAATGCTATTGCAAACCGTGGATTTATAGTTCATGAATCGATTCGAGTGAATCACATCGTTTTTTCTTCAATTGTGTATTATGTAGTACATAAAGATCTAATCAATTGAACAACTCTCTAACTAGTTCATTTGAGTCATTTGGACTAGTTATGGTGAAGAAAAATATGGTTGATATGAAAGTTATCATATGGCTAACCATTTGGTTAACTATTGCTGAACCAACTAATGTACAAGTTTGGGTACGGTTTTCACAAGCCTACAAACGTGCATTTCATGTGTGTATAACAAGCTATATTTTCGATCTAACGGTTGACAAATATTAACTTGAATCTAATCAGGTTTTCATCTAACGGTGAACATTGAATGCTTTGTTACTAAGCTAACATTGATTGTAAACCTTGATTTAAAAGACTATATAACAGAGAACTCTAGCAACTGGGAAACCTAATCCCCACACATTCTGTGTGATACTAGTTTGCTAAGTTAGATTCGATTCTCCTTTAACCTTTGGTTTTATTCTTCTAAAACCAGGTTAACGACTTAAAGACTTCATTGGGATTGTGAAGCCAGACCGATACTACTTTTCTTGTAGTTGTGTGATCTGATATTGTATCATCTATCATACGAGTACAATCGTAATAATTGGCTTGATATTTCTAATTCCGATAGGCAAGATATAAAAGTAGTCACAAACACTTTGTCACATCGTTTGTGATTCCTCAATAAACTTCTTCGCTGCGTCCACTAAGTTTATTGTGAGGTAATTGATAAAACTGAGCTGTTCTTCGGGAATATAAGTCTGATTTTATCAATTGGTTCCTGCTCACCTTGATTTATCAAAATAAGGAACAAAACTCATAGGTTTATTCGTGCGAGACGAATTTATATATCCTTGTAGACTTTTCTGTGTGACACAAATTTGTTTATTAAAGTCTTCGACTTTGGGTCGTATCAAATCTTCGTTGTGGGTGAGATCAGCTAAGGGAATCAAGTATGCAGTATCCTGCTGGGATCAGAGGCGTAGGATCATAACTGTACCTTGGATCAGTGTGAGAGTGATTGGGGTTCAACTACATTCCAGACCGAAGTTAGTTTGGAGTAGACAAGTGTCTGTAGCGGCTCAATACAATGTATGTTTAATCTGGACTAGGTCCTGGGGTTTTTCTGCATTTGCGGTTTCCTCGTTAAAAAATTCTGGTGTCTGTGTTATTTCTTTTCCGCATTATATTTTGTTATATAATTGAAATAATGAAGGTTGTGCGTTGTTCAATCAATTAGAATATCTGACCTCTTTGGTTGTTGATTTAAATTGATTGACACTTAAATATTGGTCTTTGGTACCATCCAAGTTATCTCTCTTTGATAAAGACTCGTAGATTCTATTTTCTTGACTATAGATCAAATTTAGAGATTGAGATGATAACTCCTTGAGATATTTTCTATTGATTGAGTCTAGTTGATTCTCTAGAAAGTAACTCGGAGTTGTTCATACAGAATGTTAATCGAAATATTGTGTGTGGTTGTTAGACCCCCGCTTTTTCAGTATCAGAATATGAAACTGGAATGTGAAATGTAAGCTATCAGTCCTTTGGTGTTTTTTTGGATACTTTTGTTGTTATTAACCAAAACTCTCTCTTTGTTTGAAATAGGTAGAAACCTATTTATACAAGTTATAGTTGAACGCACCTTGATCTCGTAGGAAGTGGGAGTAGTTGAGTGATGGAGAAGTGGGGTAATGTGTAAATGCTAGAAATCACGTCTCCACTATGAAGGAAACATGTTAGTTTACACACACTACTTCTTTCCGCCACTAACTGCCCTGCTTTCCTGACACTTTCTTATAATGGGCGTGTTCCACCCTGCACGCAGTAAACCTCCAGACCAATACCTTGATGAACATCCCCCAGTTTGTGACATGTTTGATGTCTCGGGTATTTTCGTGGAAAATGTGTAGCAGATTGCCGAATGGGTCTTGTATGCAAGGCCTAGCATTCTGTTTAATTATATGCCAACTAAGTAGCAGATATCCATGTATGGAAAGTCAGAGTCAGGAGACTTGCCGCAAGAGAATAGCGTGTGATGCTTTTAGGTTAGTCTTGGTTGGTCGCCCAAGACTTACCATAGGCCGATCAATTCTGTAGAAAATTTGGATGGTTGAGATTGTAATTCAGGAGAGATGATGGCCAATTATTATGGCCACATTCTGTTGGCATCTGTTAATGGTATAGTGGCATAGCCGTGCCTGTGGCATTACGGCATGACCAAAGCTTTGATTTGGCATCGTGGACAAAGTTAGGGCTTGGCGGCATGGCCAAGGCTAGGATTTGGCATCGTAGCCAATGTTATGGCTTGGCGGCGTGGTAAAAATTAGGGGTTGGCGACGTGGACAAGGCGAGGATTTGGTGCCGTGGCTAAAATTAGGGCTTGGGGTCGTCGCCAAGGCTAGGATTTGGCGTCGTGGCCAAAATTAGGGCTTGGCGGCGTGGCCAAGGTTAGGATTCGGCGTTGTGGCCAAAATTAGGGCTTGGAAGCATGGTTAAGGCTAGGATTTGGCGTCGTGGCCAAAATAAGGGCTTAGTGGCTTGGCCAAGGCTAGGATTTGTCGTCGTGGGCAAAATTAGGGCTTGGCGGCGTGGTCAAGGCTAAGATTTGGTGTCGTGGCCAAAATTAGGGCTTGGCGACGTGGCCAAGGCTAGGATTTGGTGTCATGGCCAAAATTATGCCTTGGGGCGTGGCCAAGGCTAGGATTTGGCGATGTGGCCAAAATTAGGGCTTGGCGGCATGGCCAAGGCTGAAGTGGCTCATGGCATGTTGTGGGGGCAGAAGTGGCGTAACTCGGGGCCACGATCAGAAATTAGGGTTTTGACTAATGCCACTGAAGAAAAAGTCGTGTTTAAATCATGAAACCCAAATTAGAGTTGGTTATGACTTTCTCTACGAACAAAAGTGGGTTAGCACGTAGCTACGCTATTTGTGGCACGTTGTCATGCAAATTAGCATGTTGGCGTGGCAGGGTGTGTTTGGCACGCCAATTAACATGGTGGCATGATAGGGTGTATTTGGCACGCCAATTAACATGGTGGCGTGGTAGGGTGCGTTTGGCCTTTAATGCATGTGGCAGGTTTAAAGCGACCTGATTGGTCAAGGAAAGGGGTCGGCCAAACATAGGGCGAGGCTACACCTCTAGTACTCGTGGCATATTTTAAAGTGACCTGATTGTCCGATAGGAAAGAGGAGGGTCGGCAAGCATCATGGGGGCGTGGCCATCTGCAGGTGGCGCCAGCTGGCCTTTGGCATGGCCACACCTCCCTTTGTTGCGACTCCTTCTTGTTTTCTGATTTGGGTAGGACTTTTCACCTTCTAATCCATGACGGATAAATTTCCTAGGTTGCCTAGGTTTATTTTCGACCAGTATGATCTGACATATTGCGCAGGGCGCAAAAACCTAATTTTTGCAAATTAATCAGGCTGGTATTTGAATCTCATGAATTATCACAAGATTGATTGAATTCTTTGTGTTGACACAAAGTTCTTTAAGTTTATTGTCAGAGTGCAGTATGCTTTCCGATTGAGTACTTTTATGCATACCTTAACCTTGATATTTCGGGAAAATCATGCTACTCAGCTGCGAGTGAACATTAATTGTCATGTTATATCAATATTAAGGGTTCATCCGTGGAGTATAGCACAGAAAGTATTCGAAGAAAAATATATTAATTGAATAATTCAAGTAGAATGCCGAAATTTACAAAATATCTGGTATTGTTGCTACATGCACCATTCTAGATAAATTTAACGTAAACATATTGAATTTCTCAATAAATGCGCCAGTGAAGCGGTTGGGCACTCATCACTTTACATGGATCTGTCTCTTTGATGAATGACATCATATTAAATGCGGGGTATTACAATTTTAGCCCTGAAGTAAAAACCACCATCAATATTAAGTCCCCTGCTTAGCACGTAACGGTGATATTATTGCGGGGTAAGCAATAGATGGTGACAGACGGAAATAAAATTCATGAGAAGAGTAAATAGACGTTACTAGTAGAGAGAAGTCGGCTTGGAATTTGAGCAGAACATGTTTAATGAAACTTCGAGGCAAGTAGCAATCACCCTGCTGGTACGTTGATTCCGAGAACACTAAAACAATGTATTTAAGTAGTGGAGCCTTGACTGATGGGTGTTAAGAAAGTTGATCCTTGAATACAAATATGAGTGTTGAGGTGGTGGAGTCGTCAGCACTATGATGTGTTGAGGCGGTGACGCCTGTGACACCTGACAACACGAGTGAGTGATGAGGAGATTGCGCGTCTCAACACTAAGATGAAGATGTGTTGAGGAAGTGATTCCTAACAACACAGTAGTGAGTGTTGAGGAATTGCTTCGTCTCAACACTAAGGTAAGGATATGTTGAGGCAGTATTCCTGATAACACAATAGTGAGTGTTGAGGAATTTGCAGTCTCAACACTAAGAGGAAAATGTGTTGAGATAGTATGCCTGATAACGGAATAGTGTGTGTTGAGGAATTTGCAAGTCTCAACACTAAGAGGAAGTATGTGTTGAAGAAACATGCATGGCAACACAGTAGTGAGTGTTGAGGAATTAGCACGTCTCAACACTAAGAGGAAGGATGTGTTGAAGAAACATGCATGGCAACACAGAAGTGAGTGTTCAGGAAATAACACATCTCAACACTATGGGGAAAACGTGTTGAGGCAGTATGACTGACAACACAATAGTGAGTGTTGAGGAATTTACACGTCTCAACACTAAGATGGAGGATCTGTTGAGGCAGTATGCCTAGCAACACAGTAGTGCGTGTTGAGGAATTTGCACGTCTCGACACTAAGAGGAAAACGTGTTGAGGCAGTATGCCTAACAACACAATAGGGAGTGTTAAGGAATTTGCATATCTCAACACTAAGAGGGAGGATATGTTGAGGCAGTGTTCCTATCAACACAGTAGTGGGTGTTGAGGAATTTGCACGTCTCATCACTAAGAGGAAAACGTGTTGAGGTAGTATGCCTGACCACACAATAGTGAGTGATGAGGAATTTTCATGTTTCAACACTAAGAGGGAGGATGTGTTGAGGAAGTGTGCCTAGCAACACAATAGTGGGTGTTGAGAAAATTGCACGTCTCAACACTAAGAGAAAACATGTGTTGAGGCTGTTTGTCTGGCAACACAGTACTGAGTATTGAGGAATTCGCACGTCTCAACACTAAGAGGAAAGATTGTTGAGGCTGTTTTCCTGGATACACAATACTGTGTGTTGAGTAATTTATATGTCTCAACACTAAGAGGAAAGATGTGTTGAGGTTGTTTGGTTGGCAACACAGTACTGAGTGTTGAGGAATTCACACGTCTCTACACTAAGAGGAAATATGTGTTGAGGCTGTTTGCCTGGCAATATAGTACTGAGTGTTGAGGAATTTGCACGTCTCAACACTAAGAGGAAAGATATGTTGAGGTTGTTTGCCTCGCAACACAGTACTGAGTGTTGAGGAATTCGCACGTCTCAACACTAAAAGGAAAGATGTGTTGAGGCTATTTTCCTGGCAACACAGTACTGAGTGTTGAGGAGTTCGCACATCTCAACACTAAGAGGAAAGATGTGTTGAGGCTGTTTACCTGGCAATACCGTACTGATTATTGAGGAATTCGCACATCTCTACACTAAGAGGAAAGATGTGTTGAGGATGTTTTCCTGGCAACACAATACTGAGTGTTGTGGAATTCGCACGTCTTAAAACTAAGAGATTTAACATTCAATTGATATGCCTAACATATATAAAACATTTAGTTTATGGATAGTTACTTAGCTCTGTCTCCGCTAGGCATGTCCTTCGTGCATGATTTGGCTTTGGATGTATCAGGATCTCCCGTGAGTAAGCAGCATGACAAAAGTCCCCAGATCTTGATGGGATGAAAAATAGCCGCTTGTAAAGAGAGTTGTTTAACAAGACTTACTCGTGTGTGGATCCTCCGAAACTACAATCTCTCTAGGTAACTACATCACATTTGGGAGTTTTCCTTCTAGTTTCACATTTTTGCTATGTATCCATGAGATCCCCGGAACTATATCATAATTCGGGTATTCCTTGACAATATGAAACTTGGTGTGTGTTAGGGCATATCCTATCTTGATTTTGAGATTAATGTACCCATAGGGATCATAATCGGGCAGTGAGAATCTTCTTGCTTCGAAATTCCTGCAACTCTCAGAGTCTTGACGGTGACAATGTTGAAGCCAGAGGCCGCGTCAATCAGTGTGCTTTCAAACTCGACACCATTCGGGTGAGTAGTGGTTAGGAGTCCCCAGTTGCATTTACCAGTCATACCTTCCAAGAGAGACTGGGATTTTGGGGTAGCTTCTCCAATTGAAAACAATCGCCTTCCTGACATAATATGGTCGAGGGATGAAAATATATCTCGATGTTGCGCCTTGGAGAAATAGAGAATCTCACACACATGCTCCATCATAGATTGCATGGTTTCGTGAATAGAGTCCCCAAAGAGCATTAATGCACAACTCCACCAATTGATGTTCAATCACATTTGGATCATGAGAATCTAACGCCTAAATTCCGAATCTCCTGACATAATCATTTGGATGTTCGTTGTTTCGCTCCTTATGAGTTGTGGCCATGTCCGTCTGAGTTTAGGCAAGAACTTCATATCTCTCTATTGAATCGATAATGGTAATGAGAGGTTGGTTTCCTATGGCTCCTCCAGTCTCTCGTCAAGATGAATAAGTGGTAGAATCCCTGGTGATGATTGGAGGCGTCATTCTCGAAGAAATATTAGGAGTAGTGGAGGCTCTGGATCTGGTAATAGGATGCGTCACGCTAGAAGGATGCCTCTGGTGCTGCCGATGTTGGTGCTAGAGGATGTAATGCCATGTGATGTGTTGATTGCGCTTGCAGACGTTACATTGGTGTTAGACATTTCCTTTTGCTCTCATTCAATACGGCCACATACTCTGTCTGCATCGTTGTTGGCGGAGGCACAAACCTCGAACAAGGATTCAAATTTTTTTGTGTCATATCTGAAATTGATGGCATTCTCTGAGAGAATGTTTAATGGATCTTGCTACAGCCGGTTTTCCATACTTTTTAAGAGACAAAATGTCTCATTCTGCAGCTTGACAATACCAGCTTGATTTGCGATAACTTCTTCTAATATTTTTGTCATACCTTCAATTGTGATTGAATTTCGAGCATTGGCAGCTTTGGAAGTGTTTGGGATTAGTGATTGAAGTGAATTCTGGTTAATGATTTGAATTTAGACCTAAGATCCACCATCTTGAGTTTGGGAAGATTGGAATAAAAATTGAGAAATTGGATTCGCAACCGAGAGATTAATCTCCCACAGTGATCGCCAGTTGTTTTGGGGTAAAAATGGTTTCTGCTGGTTTTGGTAAATTTTGGTGTATTGATGAGAAACAAACTTAGACCTAAAACAAAGGCACTGCACGGGAGTACTTTAGATTCGAGAGATCAATCTGTACAATCCTGGCCTAAACCAATAAATGGTCGTTCTAGTCTTGCTTCATCACAAAGTGAAGAAGAAGGGTTGGTCTTAGGGAGGGAAGTGAAGAAGGTGTTGAGACCAAAATGGTTAATTCTGAAGGTATGGATACTTATGACTTGTATCGAATATGGAACTGGCTTGCAGAATGTAAGCTATCAGTCCTTTTGTATTTTTCTGGATACTTGTGTTGTTGTTAACCAAAACTCTCTCTTTGGTTGAAATAGGTAGAAACCTATTTATACAAGTCATAGTTGAACGCACCCTAATCCCGTAGGAAGTGGGCGTAGTTGAGTGATGGAGAAGTGCGGTAATGTGTAAATGCTAGAAACCACGTCCCCACTATGAAGGAAACAGGTTAGTTTACACACACTACTTCTTGCCGCCACTAACTGCCCTGCTTTCCTAACACTTTCTTATAATGGGCATGTTGCACGCTACACGTTGTAAAACGCCAGACCAATACCTTGATGAGCATCCCCCAGTTTGTGACATGTTTGATGTCTCGAGTATTTTCGTGGAAAATGTGTAGTAGATTTCCGAATGGGTCTTGTATGCAAGACCTAACTATTATGTTTAATTGTATGCCAACTAAGTAGCAAATATCCATGTGTGGCAAGTCAAAGTCGGGAGACTTGCTAAAAGAGAACAACATGTGATACTTTTAAGTTAGTTTTGGTTGGTCGCCCAAGACTTACCATAAGCCGATCAATTCTGTGGAAAATTTGGACGGCTGAGATTGTAATTTAGGATAGAGGGTGGACATTAATTATGGCCACATTCCGTTGGCATCTGTTAATGGTATAGTGGCATAGCCGCGCCTGTGGTATTACGGCATGGACAAAGCTATGATTTGGCGTCGTGCCCAAAGTTAGGGCTTGGCGGATTGGCCAAGGCTAGGATTTGGCGTCGTGGCCAAAGTTAGGGCTTGGAGGCGTGGCCAAGGCTAGGATTTAGCGTTGTGGTCAAAATTAGGGCTTGACGGCGTGGCCAAGGCGAGGATTTGGTGATGTGGCCAAAATTAGGGCTTGGCGGTGTGGCCAAGGCCATGATTCGGCGTCGTGTACAAAATTAGGGCTTGGTGGCATGGCAAAGGTTAGGATTTGGCATTGTTGCCAAAAATAGGGCTTGGTGGCGTGGCCAAGGCTAGGATTTGGCGTTGTGGCCAAAATTCGGCCTTGATCGCGTGGCCAAGGCTAGGATTTGGAGTCGTGGCCAAAATTAGGGATTGGCGGCGTGGCCAAGGCTAGAATTTGGCATCATGGCCAAAATTGGGGCTTGGCGGCGTGGCCAAGGATAGGATTTGGTGCCGTGGCCAAAATTAGGGCATTGCGGCGTGGCTAAGGCTAGGATTTGGTGCCACTGCCAAAATTAGGTATTGGCGGCGTGGCCAAGCCTTGGATTTGGTGGCGTGGCCAAAATTTGGGCTTGGCGGCATGGCCAAGGCTAAAGTGGCTCGTGGCATGTTGTGGGGCTGAAGTGGCGTCACTTGGGGCCACTACCAGAAATTAGGGTTTTGACTAATGTCACTGAAGCAAAAGTCATGTTTCAATCATGAAACCCTAATTGGAGTTTTTTATGACTGTGGCCACGAACAAAAGTGGGTTAGCATGTAGCTACGCTATTTGTGGCAAGTTAGCATGCTAATTAGCATGTTGGCGTGGAAGGGTGCGTTTGGCACGCCAATTAACATGGTGGCGTGGCAGGGTGCGTTTGGCCTTTAATGCATGTGGCAGGTTTAAAACGACTTGATTGGTCAAGGAAAGGGGTCGGCCAAACATAGGGCGCGACCACACCTCTAGTGATCGTGGAACATTTTAAAGTGACCTGATTGGACGATAAGAAAGAGGAGGGTCGATAAGAAACACGGGAGCGTGGCCATCTTCAGGTGGCACCGGCTGGCCTATGGCATGGCCATACCTCCGTTTGTTGCGTCTCCTTGATTTCGGATTTGGGTAGGACTTTGCACCTACTAATCCAAGGCGGATCAGTTTCCTATTTTGCCTAGGTTTAGTTTCGATCAGTATGATATGACATACTGCGCAGGGCACAAAAACCTAATTTTTGCAAATTAATCAAGTTGGTATTTGAATCTCGTGAATTATCACAAGATTGATTGAATTATGTGTGTTGACACAAAGTTCTTTAAGTTTATTGTCAGAGAGCAGTATGCTTTCCGATTGAGTACTTTTATTCAGACCTTAACCTTGATATTTCGGGAAATTCATGCTACTCAGCTGCGAGTTAACATTAATTTTCATGTCATATCAATATTAAGGGTTCAGCCGTGGAGCATAACACAAAAAGTATTCAAGAAAAATATATTAATTGAATAATGCAGGCAAAATGCCAAAATTTACAGAATATCTGGGATTGTTGCTACATGCACCATTCTGGATAAATTTCACGTAAGCATATTGAATTGCTCAATAAATGCTCAAGTGAAGAGGTTGTGCACTCATCACTTTACATGGCTCTATCTCTTTGCAGAATGACAACATATTAAATGCGGGGTTTTTCAATTTTATCCCTGAACTAAAAACCACCATCAACAACAAGATTACCCATATAATATTCCACAGCCATACTCCCCACAAATATTTGGCAATTAAACACAAGTTTAAAAATAACTCTCCCCCATAAAATGTCATTCCTGAAAGAATAACAAAGGCGACCTTGCTTTTACAAGAAAAGAAGGATTTATTTGGACATAACCAAATCACATGAGAACATGAATTTGTATCCAAAAATCACAATTGAATTAGCCATAATAATGATCAATTCAATTGGCCATGCTCGACATAAGAGAACTTATGGAGAAACACAGTATATACACAAAAATGTGGATCGGAGATAGACCAATACTGCGGAATAAACAAGGATTCATTCTATTTTTCATCACTATTTGCACAATGACATATAATAGACTTAATCCTTGTAAACAAAAGTGCATCCTTTATTCCATCAATATTTTCATTACGACATAAAAGGCTTAACTTTTGTTTGTCAAAAGTTCATTCTATCTTTTATCAATACTTTCATACTGACATATAATAGAGATAACTTTTGAACAAGTATGGGACAGTCACAAGTTTACGGACGTAAACAACGTATCCCATAACAATTTGCAATATATAAAATCATAAAGACTAAAATTGCAAAAATCATCTTCCAAATAACTTAGAATTTAAATAAATAAATATAAAAACATTGAAGATGAAAATGTTGGAAATAGCTATGTGTACTCACAATAATGGCTATTCCAAACCATAGTAATCCTTCTAAAACACAAGAAATGAATTCTCATAAGAAGTTTCCTAGACAAAATAAATCAAATATAACTTTAAAACCAAGGAGAAAGCACAAGCGATAATCAGAGTTCCGATACGAAGACTTCACTGGTTCCAAGACCTTCAAGCTTGTGACTAACTGTATCAACTGCATCTTCGGAGAAGATATCCTCATTGAGAAGATCCTTAACATGTGACTTCATTAGAATAAGGTCAAAGTTAACCTTTTTCAACTTAGTTCGTAACATGTTAAGATTCTTTACAGAGTTCTCAAGATTCAGTAGAGACCATATCATCATTCTCTCGATATTGATGAGAAAACGTCTAATAGCATGATGCATAGTATTCGAGTTCGTCAGACTCTACAAGGGTTATTTTCTTCTTTAAAACAAACTCCAAATAAACCGAATCATCAATTGAATCGGCTGGTAAATCCCAAGAGCTTGGAGGAGACCCCATCCTTGAAAATCAAAACTAGAGTATGCGTACTCTCATAAAAGATTTGGAATTTATAAGGTTTTAGAAGAACCAGAATTTAGGGTTTCCAAGATTGATATGTGCCATATAAAGTAGGTACACGCACGTACAAAGACTTACCCTTATTGGAGAAAATACCAAAAACAGAAATAAATTTTTTTTAGCAAACATTTGCTTGGTGAGTAAAATCACAAAAACCCGGCTCTCAGATAAATTTGTTCTCACAAGAGAAAAATTTAGAGCATAGCAATTTTTGACATTTTTAAGAATTTAACAACAAAACAGAGCAAACAAATACTCATGCCGAAAATGTTTATAAGTCATAAACCGGCTAAGAACGATAAGAAAGTATCCAGAAAATCAGAAGACACATTTTCCAATAAGTATACCTGATCATATCTCACTCAACCAGGATTTTTGTGAGTGAGAATTCTACCTTCTGATTAATTAGCACAATTATGATCCTTGAGCTCATCAAATAAATGTTGTTTCTGGTTAAACCTCTTTTTCTTGATATTTGGAGGAAAACCATTATGATGTGAAAAGTCATCATAAAATTTTCTAGCATCAAAATATGATGCATAATGTTGATTCTTACCTAAATAATTTTGACCAGAGGGAATTGACATCCTGTTGATAATATCGTTGTATCCTTCAATTATCCTTTTTAGGTTGCCTTTCATCTCATCATTGCTTCCTTTTTCTGGTACCATTTTCACATCATGAACAACATAATCTCCCTTCTTTATTGAAGAATATCTATGAGATCTTCTTCGTCGAAATGGTTTAGGAAGACTGTTTTACATTTGAACATTTGAGGAACACATCGAACTGACTTTCCTGGTGGAGTACACAAGGTGAGTACTAAAACCAATTGGTTTATACATACAAATGTTAGTTACACCTTTGAGAATCAAATCTAAGGTGTGTTGAAGACGAATAATAGAATTGTCATTCAACATAGAATTCCTTTTTTGTTCACTAGTCCATTTTGAATCACAAAAGAGACACATTTTCCGACCACCTGAGTGATTAGACAGAAAAATCTTAACACCATCGTTGGGAGACTTCCTTCCATGTGATGTGGATATTCCTTGATTAGAGGAGAACAAGTGCACATCACATTCAATAGGAAGAGATTTTGATTTTTCTTCTGAAACAGATTCTTTTACAGTCAGATCATAGGAAATACGTATGGTGAACTCTTTGGAACAATCTTGTAAGGAGAGTTTACTTAAGAGATGTTCAATTTCCAAAGCATCCTCTTTGAGTTTTTCCTCAAGTAGAGTTCATCAACAACAGACTGAGACATTTTCCTCTTGAAGGACCTTTAGACGAGAGTCACGTTCATTTACCATAAAAAAAAAGGACATTGACTTTGTGTTTCAATTGGGTGACATTATCATCCTGGATTCTAACGAGTTTTAGAATCACTGCACTCTATTTAGATGCATTCCTTTTAACTTCAGAGTCAGACTCGTCAGTAAGGTAGTCAGGATAACACTTGGCAATGTACATCTGTTTCCTTGGAACACAAGATTCTTCTATATTCAATATTGTCAAATCTTTCTCTTTAATAGACTTCAAAGAAATAGAACTTTTAATTCTGGCGATGCGTTTATCAGAGACAATATCGTCCATTCTCAGATCACTACAAACACAAACTTATGAGGTCTTTAATGTGTTTTCCTGCTTTGATACCAACCGAAAATGCGGGGGTACCACAACCACACCCAATAATTCGTTTGCCAATCTGAGAGGACTTACTCCAATATACTTTCTAGAGAATCAACTAGACAGTCAGACTCAATCTAGAGAAAAGTATATACAAGAGTTTATATCTCTGTTTCATAATGTAATCAGCAAATCAAACAGATAGAAATCTGCGAACCTGATTACTATGTAAAATAACTTGAACGGTGTTAGAGCATTGCTCGGTCGAACATGTTTGTCAATATTAGTAATCAAAACTATAAGTCTTGATTTCTAGTCTATTTATAGATGTCTTAGACTAGGACATAGATAGTATAGTTGAGCTTATATTTCTCGGCGTTTATCATTTGAAGGCGAAGAACTACTAAGGGGAGCTTGTGAAACTTCTTCGACAAAAGGTATGTGGAGACTTGAACTCATCTATCACTTGGAAAGTCTATTTCCACTCTATCTCCTATATTAAAACATAAGTCGTTTTACGATATAGTTTTCTACTATACACATTGGAGATTTCGAGCTGAGTATATCTCGCTTACATATTTCTCGAAATATGTGTTGGAAAGATTTCGCTTTAGACATGTTCATCTTTACTCGTGATGAAAGTCATGTTGACATTTTGAATATCTTGAAAATTGCTTTGATGCTAATAGTGTGTGAAAATGGTTATTGTCATTATAGAAGAATATGTAGTGTGTTTTCAAATTAATATATAAATCCATGAACCGGGATCCAAGTATATGCATATGTGTGTATACGAAATTGTTGAAGGACACAAGATAAGTATTCTACCCGTATGCATACTGGCGGAAGTTTTCGAACCGAAAATATCAGTTGGGTTTGGGAATTACGAACTCTTAAACTAGTCACCTTAAGTATGTGTACCCGTATGCATACTGGCGGAAGTTTTCGAAATGAGAATTTTTGCTGAGTTTGGAAACTTAACAAACTCAAAATTTGGTTACTTAAGTACGCATACGTAAGCTGGTTATTTTTATCAAATCGGTCTGTTCATGAACTTAAACATTTAAATCTTAAAAAATGCAATCTTTGCAAACCGTGGCTATAAAGTTCATGATTCATTCAATTGAATCAAACATATTTTGCTTCAATTGTGTTCTTGTATAATTCATGAGAATATAGCAATTAACAATTCTTTAACTAGTTTCATTTGAGTCATTTGAACTAGTTATGGTTAAGATGAATAAGGTTGGTATGAGATTAATCATATGGCTAACCTTGGTTAACTATTTTTGAACCAACATGGTGTACACGTTTAGGTACGGCTACTTAAGCCTAAATGAGGGTACATTTCATTTTTGTGCAACAAGCTAAGTTTGATCTAATGGTTGAAAGATATTAGCTTGGATGAATCAGGTTTTTCATCTAACGGTGATTATTGAATGTTTTGTTACCAAGGTAACTTGGATTGCAAACCCTGATTTGAAAACTATATATGGGAGAACTCAAAGAACTGGTAAATCTAATCTCCACACCTCCTGTGTGTTACTAGTTACATAACTAAAGTCGATTCTCCTTTAACCTTAGGTTACTTCTCGAGACTCTGTAGGTTAATGACTTGAAGATTTCATTGGGATTGTGAAGCCAGACCGATACTACTTTTCTTGAAGTTGTGTGATCTGATCTTGTATCTTATATTGTATGAGTACAATTTTAATAATTGGCTTGAGATTTCTATCTCCGATAGGCAAGATATAAAAGTAGTCACAAACACTTCGTCTCATCGTTTGTGATTCCTCAATAATCTTCTTCGCTGCATCGATTAAGTTTATTATGAGGTGATTGATAAAACTGAGCTGTTCATCAGGAATATAAGTCTAGTTTTATTGATTGGTTCATGTTTACCTTGATTTATCAAAAGACGGAACAAAAATCATAGATTTATTCATGAGAGACAAATGTATTTATCTTGTAGACTTTTCTGTGTGAGACAAATTTGTTTATTAAAGTCTTCGACTTTGGATCGTAGCAAGTCTTCGTTGTGGGTGAGATCAGCTAAGGGAATCAAGTGCGCAGTATCCAGCTGGGATCAGAGGGTGAGATCAACTATAGTTCATACCGAAGTTAATTTGGAGTAAGATAGTATCAGTAGCGGCTTAATACAGTGTATGTTTAATCTGAACTAGGTCACGGGGTTTTTCTGCATTTGCGGTTTCCTCGTTAACAAAATTCTGGTGTCTGTGTTATTTCTTTTCCGCATTGTATTTTGTTATATAATTGAAATAATATAGGTTGTGCGTTGTTCAATCAATTAGAATATCTGACCTCTTTGGTTGTTGATTTAAATTGATTGACACTTGGATATTGGTCGTTGGTACCATCCAAGATATCTCTCTTTGATAAAGACTCGTAGATTCTATTTGCTTGGGTATAGATCAAATTGATAGATTGAGATAATAACTCCTTGAGATATTTTCTATTGATTGAGTCTAGTTAATTCTCTAGAAAGTAACTTGGAGTTTTCCATACAGATTGCTAATCGAAATATTGGGTGTAGTTGTTAGACCCCCGCTTTTTCAATTGGTATCATAGCAGGCAAACACATTCAAGACCTTACAAGTCTGTGTTTGTAGCGATATGACTCTATGGATAAGAGTAGTATCTCTGATAAACGCATCACCAGAAATAAATTTTTTGTCTCGTCTATTAAAGAGAAAGATCCTTCAATCTCAAACATAGATGAACCTCGTGTTCAAACTAGACAGACAAATTCTGACATTTGTTGTCCTGATTACATTTCAAAAGAGTCTATTTCTCAAAATAAATGGGAAACTACTGAAGAGAGTGAGTTGATTCTAAATCTTGTTAGAATCCAAGATGATAGACTCAATCAGATGAAACAACATGTCAGTATTCTTCTTGGTATGATAATAGACTGCAAATCCAAAATAAATACTGAAGATCATCCTTCATGTATGACTCTTGATGCAAGCCTTAAAAAGGATGCGTTGGAAATAGAACATCACTTGAGTAAGATCTCTATTCAAGGATGCTCTAATCAGTCCAATATACCAATTACTTCTGCCACAACTGAAAATGCTCCAGTACTAGAAGTAAAAATGTAGTCCCTTCCAATTAAGAAAGATGTGTTAGTTTCATCTGATCAAGGAAATTCCACACCATATGGAAGGAAGAAACCTCCTGACGAGAATGTTAAGACTAAAATTCCTAATTACTCGTGTGATCAGAAAGTATGTCTTTTTTGCGAAGAAAAAGGTTCTGTTATACAAAAGAGAAACTCTAAGTTGAATAAAAATTCTCTTGCTCAACTTCAACACACCTTAGACTTAATCCTCAAAGGTGTAACTGACATTCGTATGTCGAAACCCATTGGTTTTCATACGTGTATGTTACCAGGACGGTCAGTTCAATGAGTTCCTCAAATGTTCGAAAGTATAACAGAAGTCTTAATAAGAATCGTCTAAGGAAAGACCAAGCTATTGTTTCTTAAAATAACATGTCCCTTGATTTGAAAAAAATTCCAGGAGAGAGAAGGAAAAATGATGATATGAGAAATAACCTGATAAAGATAATTGAAGGATACAAAGAAATTTTCAACAAGTTGTCATCCTCCTCAAGTCAATACTCTTCTGGTAAGAACTCAAACTATGTCTCATATTTTGATGACAGTAAGTTTTATGATAATTTTTCAAATCAAAATGGATCCCTCTCACAATTTAGGAGGAAAAAGAGACTTGATCATAAACACAGTTCCTTGAATGAGCTCAGAGCTCAGACTTGTGATAATTAATCACAAGTTAGGAACTTGCTCATAAAAATCAAGTTGAGTAAGATGTGTAAAAGTCAGGTGTACTTTGTCCATTTGCGTTTTTCCTAGTTGATCTCTTCTCTTATCGTTTATAGCTAAACTAGTGCCAACAGACAATATTGCCTAAAAGTATTTGCAATGTCTTTTATTGTTTTCCTGTTTAATTGTCTTGTGTTTCTCATTATGGGGTGCACTGTGTTCGAATATGTACATAGGTTACCATCTCGAGTTTATAGCTTGGAAACCCTAAAAGTCTTCCATCTAAACAAAACCTTTAAATAGCCGACCTATTGAGTTACATAAGTCACGTACGCATACTCTAGGTTATTCTGTGTTATGAAGGATGTCCTCTTCTTCATCTCTCTATGGTGGTTTTGCAAAGGTATTTCTTGAGAAAGGTTTTGTTCTTGAATCAAAAGGAAGAAATAAAAGAACTCTTGTGGAATATGGAGCACCTAATTCCTCATGCTCAAAAATCTCGAAACCTGTGAAGCTATCAAACGTGAACTTTAGCTCATGAATGATTTCTAGTAACTTGAGTTCTTATTTCCTAGTAAATCTTCTATTTTTCTTGTTTTGTTTAGAAGAATAACTAGTGTTTGGAATATCCATTATTGTGAGTACACATAGCTATGTCCAAAGTTTTCATCTTCTTGTTTTTTAGATTTATTGGTTTGAATTCTAAACATGTTTGGAAGATGATTTTTGCAGTATTAATCTTTATGATTTTATATATTGCAATATTTTATGGGATATGTGTGTTTACATTCGTGAACTTCATTGTCCCATACCTTGTCAAAAGTAAAGTCTTTCGTGAATTGATATGCAAGTATTGATAAAAGAATGAATAGACTTTTGACAAACACAAAGGTTAAGCCTATATTGTCAATTATTGATGTAAGATAGGTTAAAATCTTTTGTGATTCAAGGTTTATGTCTATTGTGTGTCATTGTGCAAATAGTGATGGAAACATATAATGAATTCTTGTGTCTTCCGCAGTAATTGATCTTCCCTGATCCATTTTCATGTATTACTGTGAGACTCTGTATTGTGTCTTATGTTGAGCACTAGACAACCAAGTTGATTATCTTTGTGATTACCTTAGTTGTGTTCTGTAAGGTACTTTACGTCGAGTATACTGAACTAAATTAATCATCTTGTGTGGTTATTTAGTTAGCACTCCATAAGTTTTCTTGTGTTTGAGCATTTTCGACTGGGTTGGTTGTTTTTATGATTAACTTAGTCATCGCTCTATAGATTTTCTTATGTGAGTATAAACAATTAAATTGATTACTTTTGTGGTTAGTTTAATTGTGTATCCCGGTTAGATTAGTTATGGGTTCTCTTGTGATTAATCTAATCGAGTTATTAAGTCTCCATAAATTTACTTGTGTTGAGAATATTTAGTTAAATTAATCTTAGGTTAGCTTACGGTTAGTTTGATTTAATATTTTTTTTGAATTCCAAATTCATACTTGTATGATATTTGTTGAGTTCAAAGAAATCCTTATTTTCTTTTGAAATTAAGGTCGCTCCTGTTGTTCCCCTGGGAATGACATTTTATGGGGGAGAGTTCTTTTGAACTTGTGCTTAATTGCCAAATATTTGTGGGGAGTGCGGCTGTGGAATATTATAGGGGTTATCTTGTATCTTTATAGACCCCTTGATGAATGCATTTAGCTTCGGCTTTATGATTGCACCTAAACAAGATGATATACATTTACCTTTGGTCATGAACCGTCTCTTATGGAAATTTCATTAGGATCCCGTTCTCGTACCTTTGCCAATTTTATTGACAAAAATGGGGAGAATTAATATGTAGTTCATACTACTAATACATATGGTTTTCAGATTAGTATGTAAGGGGGAGTGGTTTCCATGTGATATGGAGTATTGACTAAGGGGGAGTGAAGTATCACCATAGTATTGTTGTTAAAGTTATGATGTAATTGGACTTTGACGCTGTGTAATAATACTATGACACTGTATAACAGTGATTGGGAACTCTTGTTTTCTCGTTGTTATAGTTATGGATTTTCAACAACGATGATGCTAAACTTACAACCTTTGGGATCATCAGAGTAGTTGGAAGTGACGAAGATTTCGAGTAATGTTGAAGATTAGACATGTGGAATAGGAGCTACAAAGTTTATTTATATATTTTTTGTATTCCATAAGTATTAATAGTTTTTCCAATAAAATTGACAAAGGGGGATATTGTTAGAGCACTTCACGGTCAAACTCGCAAGCGTTGTTATCTCAAGTATGTTTGTCAATGTTTGTGATCAAAACTATGAAGTCTTGATTTCTAGTCTACTATAGCTAAGGTCTTGGACTAGGATAGAAAGTGTAGTTGAGCTCAAGAACTCCATGGCGATCATCATGCAAGACGAAGGAATACTCAAGGAACCAGTGGATCTTCATCGACTAAAAGGTATGTGGAGACTTGAACTAATCTATCACTTAAAAGTCTATCTACTGTATCTCCTATCTTGAGACAAAAGTCGTATTACTATATAGACTAAGATTATACACATGTGGATATTTAGAGCTGAGTATATCTCGCTTATCTATTTCTCGAAATATGTGTTGGTAAAGGTTTCGCTTTAGCCAAGTTCATATTTACCTAGTGACGAAAGTCATGTTATGTTTTAATTATTTTGGAAATCGCTCTGACGAAAAATAATTTGTGAATAAAAATTATATAACGCCCTCTGAGAATGTTTCAATGATTGAAATGAGAGTTTAGACAATATAACCATTAGAGGATATAAGAATTGTTGTGGTAACACATATATGTATAAGTCCTTATTGCTTGAACCGAAGTTTGCGAACTTTGTTTATCAAGTGAAACCAGAGTAGTGCATGAGCTCAGTCCGCGAACTCAGCATAAAAACTCAATCCGCTGTTTATGGGTGAAAACTATCTCTGCCGGTTTTGATAATTTTGGGGTGTGTGGATGAGAAATGAGTTTAAACCTTAAACAAATGCACTGCACTGGAGTGCTTTTGATTCGAGAGATCAATCTATACAATTATGTCCTAAACCATGAAATGGTTGTTCCATACTTGTTTTGGTCACAAAGTGAAGGAGATGGGGTTGATCTTAGGGAGGGAAGCGAAGAAGGTATTGAGATTGTGAAGGTGTAGGTTGTTTTATGACTTGTAACAGAAAGGTAAGCAGGCTTGCGAATAATGCAAGCATGCTCTGGGTGTTTTGAATACAATTGTATTAACACTTGAGTTCTGCGTTGTCTGTCTGTAAAATAGGGAGGATAACCTATTTATACAAGTCATTTGATCCTTATTCACGTCTCTCGTGGGAAGTGGAGTGATGGAGTAGTGGAGTTGTGTGTTAGTGTCACACAATCAGTCTTGCCCACTTCTCTCATTATCACTAACCGTCCATGACTTCCTGACACATTCTTGTGATGGCGCATTATACGCTGCACATTGTAAACCGCCAGACCAATACCCAAGTATGTATCCCCCAGTTTGTGACATGATTGATGTCTCGAGTGTGTGGATCGTGGGACCCACATAAGGTAGCATGTGATGCCAGGTTAAATAACTAAGTTATTTAGGGAGTCGATATTTGTGAAGTATCATGTGTATTCTATGCAAGTAATGCATCGAATATATTCAGTATGCATGAAGCATCGCTGTTTTAAGGCTTAACAGGGTAAGTCACGAATTCATGCGTCTAAAAGCAGCATCACGTCCAACCATCTTCAAGTGGTCGTTTGAAGGCTATACCTGGAAGCCCTGACTTGGTCGATTACTCTATGCGGAAGAGTGGTGGAAGTTGATCATGACAATGCCTCACTGGTCTCCTAATTCCTGTCTTAGGCGGTCCTTCCAAGATGGCGAAGTTGGACGAACGAGATGACTTGCGACCCACATCTGCGACCGTCGGATTAGGGTTTAGGAGGTGTGCAAGTACTTTCTTTCAGCTTGGTTGAATCCAAGCATGGGAGACGTTTTTGGCAGGGCCGATTGGGCATGCTTGTAGACGGCATGATGGTGCAGGCGCCTGTACCTTACTGTCTCATGAAGTTGCAATCTAGACCACTCAATTTTTCAGGCAAAGAGGAGTGGCTGAGATGGATTTGCGACGGAAACCTCATGTCGCAAAGGCCGTGCGTCATGTCTATTTTGGGCGCGCATTTCAAGACGACCAAGCCTGGTCGGTCTTGGCCGATCAGTCAGGCATGCAGATGGTGGGTTGATGTTCACGCCTATACCTTATTGTCCCATAGAAATGTGATCTACGCCACTAAATTTGTCCGGCGAAGTTGAGTGGTCAAGATTAGTTTACAATTGGAAGGTGCGGCCACACCTAGTTTGGGCGCATGAACCGAGGTGTACATCCAAGTTCGGTCTTGGACGATTGGGTATGGAGATAGGTGGGTCCGCATTGATCGTGTTGATACTCACCGGACCTGCTTAGTCTATTCCTGGACCCTTCATCCGAGCAGGAGAAAATGGACGCTCGTGATCGCGACACAAACCCTAATTAGGTTTTTGTCGGGTGTGTGTCATACCCAATTTGGGGCGCACGAATTAAGAGGACCAACCATAGTTGGTCCTGGCCGATCGGTCAAGTATATAAGCGGACCCATGGTGATTGTGTTGACATGCTCTGGGCCCTTTGAATCTACATCTACACCCTCCATCCATGCCTGCGAAGATGGATGGTTGAGACTGATTAGCGACACATGTAATGTGAATTAAACCCTAATTTAGGGTTTCACGTCCGCGCTGATTTGGATGGACGAATTGGCAATCCATTGCTTCCCTTTTGGGGAGGCTGACCATGCGGGGTCCGTATTGGGCCGGTGGTGAATACTCCAATACCTGCCTGAGGGTTATGGATCTGATCTAAGCCGTCCAATCATGCTGGTGAAGTTGGATGGTCGTGATCGTTTCTGAGACTGATGTGGACAGTCAATATTCAAATATGCTCGATCGGGTTAGTATAACACGCCGAGAGATGATTCTCTTTGTTGGAGAATGGTGCAGCCTGTATGGTATTTCGTGCATGCCTCACTATTGATAGTTGGATATTCATGTTACTCTGCTGAGAGTAACAACCAGTCATCATGCCGCACCAACAATGAGAGTTCTGCTGAGAACAACACAAAAAATACGAGGTGATTCATGCATTAATAAATAATGCTAAAATTCATAGAATACTTGGGGATTATTGCTACATGCTCCATTCTAGGTGAATTAATAAATCAAAGAAGTATTCATCACTTATCAAATAGTCTTATCCTATGCAGGATGGTTGCACAAAAATTAGTTTTACAACTTTAGCCCTGGACTAAAATCCACCATCAACATCCGCGAACCCAATCCGCGAACTGGCGAAGTTCTCGAACCCGAGAATTTTTGTTGGAGTTTGTGAACTCCGTCCGGGAACTTAACTCCGCGAACTTGGGTAGGTTATGTCTAAAAACGATGTTTGTGAACTTATCTTAATAAACTAAGGAATGTTATTGCAAACCGTGGATTTATAGTTCATAAATCGATTCGAGTGAATCACATCGTTTTTTGTTCAATTGTGTCTTATGTAGTACATAAATATCTAATCAATTGAACAACTCTCTAACTAGTTCATTTGAGTCATTTGGACTAGTTATGGTGAAGAAAAATATGGTTGATATGAAAGTTATCATATGGCTAACCATTTGGTTAACTATTGCTGAACCAACTAATGTACAAGTTTGGGTATGGTTTTCACAAGCCTACAAACGTGCATTTCATATGTGTGTAACAAGATATATTTTTGATCTAACGGTTGATAAATATTAGCCTGAATCTAATCAGGTTTTCATCTAACGGTGAATATTGAATGCTTTGTTACTAAGCTAACATTGATTGTAAACCTTGATTTGAAAGACTATATAACGGATAACTCTAGCAACTAGGAAACCTAATCACCGCACATTCTGTGTGATACTAGTTTTCTAAGCTAGAGTCAATTCTCCTTTAACCTTTGGTTTTCTTCTTCTAAAACCAGGTTAACGACTTAAAGACTTCATTGGGATTGTGAAGCCAGACCGATACTACTTTTCTTGTAGTTGTGTGATATGATCTTGTATCTTATATCGTACGAGTATAATTGTAATAATGGGCATGAGATTTCTATCTCCGATAGGCAAGATATAAAAGTAGTCACAAACACTTCGTCACATCGTTTGTGATTCCTCAATAAACTTCTTCGCTGCGTCCACTAAGTTTATTGTGAGGTGATTGATAAAACTGATTTGTTCTTCGGGAATATAAATCTGGTTTTATCAATTGGTTCCTGTTCACCTTGATTTATCAAAAGACGGAACAAAACTCATAGGTTTATTCGTGGGAGACGAATTTATCTATCCTTGTAGAGTTTTCTGTGTGATACAGATTTGTTTATTAAAGTCTTCGACTTTGGGTCATATCAAATCTTCGTTGTGGGTGAGATCAGCTAAGGGAATCAAGTGTGCAGTATCTTGCTGGGATCAGAGGCGTAGGAGCATAACTGTACCTTGGATCATTGTGAGAGTGATTTGGGTTCAACTAAATTCCAGACCGAAGTTAGTTTGGAGTAGACTAGTGTCTGTAGCGGCTTAATACAATGTATGTTTAATATGGACTAGGTCCCGGGGTTTTTCTGCATTTGCGGTTTCCTCGTTAACAAAATTCTGGTGTATGTGTTATTTCTTTTCCGCATTATATTTTGTTATATAATTGAAATAATATAGGTTATGCGTTGTTCAATCAATTAGAAAATCCGACCTTATTGGTTGTTGATTTAAATTGATTAACACTTAAATATTGGACAAAATTAGGGCTTGACAGCATGGCCAAGGCTAGGATTTGTCGTCGTGGCCAAAATTAGGGCTTGGCGACGTAGCCAAGGCTAGGATTTGTCATCGTGGCCAAAATTAGGGCTTGGCGACGTAGCCAAGGCTAGGATTTGGCGCTGTGTCCAAAATTAGGGCTTGGCGGCATGGCTAAGGATAAAGTGTCTCATGGCATGTTGTGGGGCAGAAGTGGCGTAACTCTGGGCCATGACCAGAAATTAGGGTTTTGACTAATGCCACTGAAGCAAAAGTCGTGTTTCAATCATGAAATCCAAATTGGAGTTAGTTATGACTTTCTTTACGAACAGAAGTGGGTTAGCACGTAGCTACGCTATTTTTGGCACGTTGTCATGCCAATTAGCATGTTGGCGTGGCAGGGTGTGTTGGCACGCCAATTAACATGGTAGCATGACATGGTGCATTTGGCACGCCAATTAACATGGTGGCATGGCAGGGTGCGTTTGGCCTTTAATGCATGTGACAGGTTTAAAGTGACCTGATTGGTCAAGGAAAGGGGCCGGCCAAACATAGGGCGAGGCTACACCTCTAGTGCTCGTGGCGCATTTTAAAGTGACATGATTGTCCGATAGGAAAGAGGAGGGTCGGCAAGCAGCATGGGGGTGTGGCCATCTGCAGGTGGTTCCAGCTGGCCTTTGGCATGGCCACACCTCCCTTTGTTGTGTCTCCTTCTTGTTTTCTGATTTGGGTAGGACTTTGCACCTTCTAATCCTTGACGGATAAATTGCCTAGGTTGCCTATGTTTATTTTCGACCAGTATGACCTAATTTTTGCAAATTAATCAGGCTGGTATTTGAATCTCGTGAATTATAACAAGATTGATTGAATTCTGTGTGTTGACACAAAGTTTTTTAAGTTTATTGTCAGAGTGCAGTATGCTTTCCGATTGAGTACTTTTATGCATACCTTAACCATGATATTTCGGGAAATTCATGCTACTCAGCTGCGAGTGAACATTAATTGTCATGTTATATCAATATTAAGGGTTCAGCCGTGGAGCATAGCACAAAAAGTATTCGAAGAAAAATATATTAATTAAATAATTCAGGTAGAATGCCGAAATTTACAAAATATCTGGTATTGTTGCTACATGCACCATTCTAGATAAATTTAACGTAAACTTATTGAATTTCTTAATAAATGCGCAAGTGAAGCGGTTGGGAACTCATCACTTTACATGGATCTGTCACTTTGATGAATGACATCATATTAAATGCGTGGTATTACAATTTTAGCCCTGAACTAAAAACCGACATCAATATTAAGTCCCCTTCTTAGCACGTAACAGTGACATTATTGCGGGGTAAGCAATAGATGCTGACAGACAGAAATAAAATTCATGAGAAGAGTAAATAGACGTTACCAGTAGAGAGAAGCCGGCTTGGCCTTTGGGCAGAACATGTTTAATGAGACATCGAGGCAAGTAGCAATCACCCTTCTGGTACGTTGATTCCGAGAACACTAAAACAATGTATTTAAGTAGTGGAGCCTTGAATTATGGGTTTTAAAAAAGTTGATCCTTGAATACAAAGATGAGTGTTAAGGTGGTGGAGTCGTCAGCACTATGATGTGTTGAGGTGGTGATGCATGTGACGCCTGATAACACGAGTGAGTGATGAGGAGATTGCGCGTCTCAACACTAAGATGAAGATGTGTTGAGGCAGTGATTCCTAACAACACAGTAGTGAGTGTTGAGGAATTGCTTCGTCTCAACACTAAGGTAAGGATATGTTGAGGCAGTATTCCTGACAACACAGTAGTGAGTGTTGAGGAATTTGCAGTCTCAACAGTAAGAGGAAAACTTGTTGAGGCAGTATGCCTGATAACGGAATAGTGACTATTGAGGAATTTGGGCGTCTCAACACTAAGAGGAAGTATGTGTTGAAGCAGCATGCCTGGCAACACAGTATTGAGTGTTGGGGAATTAGCATTCCTGGCAACAAAGTAGTGAGTGTTCAGGAAATAACACGTCTCAACACTATGGGGAAAACGTTTTGAGACAGTATGCCTGACAACACAATAATGAGTGTTGAGGAATTTACACGTATTAACACTAAGATGGAGGATCTGTTGAGACAGTATGCCTAGCAACACAGTAGTGCGTGTTGAGGAATTTTCACGTCTCGACACTAAGAGGAAAACGTGTTGAGGCAGTATGCCTAACAACACAATAGGGAGTGTTGAGGAATTTGCATGTCTCAACACTAAGAGGGAGGATATGTTGAGGCAGTGTGCCTAGCAACACATTAGTGGGTGTTGAGGAATTTGCACGTCTCATCACTAAGAGGAAAACGTGTTGAGGCAGTATGCCTTACCACACAATAGTAAGTGACGAGAAATTTGCATGTTTCAACACTAATAGGGAGGATGTGTTGATGCAGTGTGCCTAGCAACACAGTAGTGGGTGTTTAGGAATTTGCACGTCTCAACACTAAGAGAAAACATGTGTTGAGGCTGTTTGTCTGGCAACACAGTACTGAGTGTTGAGGAATTCGCACGTCTCAACACTAATAGGAAAAATGTGTTGAGGTTGTTTTCCTGGAAACACAGTACTGTGTGTTGAGGATTTTGCATGTCTCAAAACTTAGAGGAAATATGTGTTGAGGCTGTTTGGTTGGCAACACAGTACTGGGTGTTGAGGAATTCGCACGTATCTACACTAAGAGGAAAGATGTGTTGAGGCTGTTTGCCTGGAAATATAGTACTGAGTGTTGAGGAATTCGCACGTCTCAACACTAAGAGGAAAGATATGTTGAGGCTGTTTGCCTGGTGATGCGTGTCATAGGTGCACTCAAATTAAATTACTTATTTCCAGACAATTAACTGGTAATATAATGGAAGTAAGGACCATTCCCACGAAGATCAAGGATATTTAGTTGTCAAAAGTGTCACAATGGGGGGTTTGGTTTTAGATTGTAAAAAAAAGTAAATAAAGCAATTGAAATTAATAAAGTTTTTAAGCAATGGAGAGAAATATGATCAGGGAATCCTTCTTCGTTACTAAACCGTCATCAAGTTATTATATTCATCCATTAATACTATTAATCACAAATTATTACCAACCGTGGAATAACAGCTAGCTCAGTGCTATCCCCTAAATTCCTTATATCATTGAGTACGGAAGCTCTCCAATACCAGATTATATTCGTCTAAACCACCTAGTAGTGGCTCACTCAAGGTGTAATTTCTCCGAAAGCTTTATCTTTTGTGAATTATAGATTGATCCTATTAGTTAGACTCTTAGCTCAAGGTCCACTTTCTAGTGTTGTTTATACACACAATCGCTACACAGAATCCCTCTGCAAGGTCTTGTGTTCTCTACTTTTGTATGAATTATTCGACTATTACTTATCTCCTAACTCAATACTAGCATTTGATTGAATCAACAAATTATTTCAGTTGGCCACCTAAACAATCTATCAATTAATCATAAAAATTCTAATTAGTATAAACAATCAATAATATGTGAAGAACTTCAAAATAGATTTATATAATAACTCAAATCATGTCTAGAACTTAGAATTCATCCCCAATCACTAAGAAGTTTAGCTACTCATGGTATTAACAAAACCCATGAGTTTCATATAATAAAATGGTAAAGAAATAGTTACGGTGATGAAGAATGCTCCAAACCCCTAGATTTTCTCCCTTGAGTTCTTCTCTCCAAAAACTTGATTAAAAGTTATATGATTGATTTTCCAAAAAATATTAGAAGTTCTCTTATATAGGTGTCCCAATTATAGTTGTGCCCGTGCATCAAATCCCGGTCGAATGGTTGCCAAAAACTAGCTAGAATCCCAAAAACAGCTCACGTCCAAGTCTGTCCGTGTAAAGAATGGCTACAGCCCATTGGGCTTGCGCTAAAGTGCAGCAGATCCGGCCCACTTCATTTGCCTTCAGCTCTTCTTGTTTTCCATGGACAAACATCCCTCCGTGAGCGAAAATATCTGCTGGATTTTATTCACTTCATCAGACTCTCGGATAGACATGCCTCCGTGAAAATTCTTAATTCCCCTGAGTTTGGATTTCTCCCGTCAGACCTCTCACGGAAACATAACCCATCGTGAGCGATATTTTCTGCTGGGTTTTCTTTTCCGGCCAGAAACTCACGGGAAGTCTGGTAATCATGAAAAATATTTTTACCTGGATTTTCAACTCAAACTGATAACTCTCGCGTATACCAGGCTATACGTGAAAACTATTTTCTTGTGACTTGGCATTAATCTTCAGTTCTTCTCCATCTTTTACGTCCCAGAACCCAACTCTTTCCTGCCATTAACAATCACCAACAGTTTCGATCAACATCCAAATGTATGATCAATTACCGTTACTGCCACACTCTCAGTCCATTGCCAAGATCAATAACATCTACCATCAAATACCAAATGAACTTCATAATCTTCCATCTTCTCCATGCATCGCCAACAGTCTCGTCACCAAAGCTCATGTCTCTGCCATTTCCAAAGCTCAATCGACACCAAGATAACCACAGCTTCGAACACCACTGCCAACTCTCTCCATTGCTGTCATGTTTCCTAACTCCGGAACATCTCCATGCATGAGAATTATCGTCAGCATCAATTCCATCTTCACTGCCAAATCACAGCGAGCTATCTTCTTCCCTGAAACTCTTGAACTCAACTCCTCCGACCATTTCTATTATCTTGATTCTCTCGAGCTCCACCTTTTACCGATCACCAGCGATCATCTCCATTGCTGCCCTCATCTGCATCTCTACCAGCACTAACCTCGTCACAAACCCAAGTCGTTAAAACTCATCAACTGTCCCCTGGTGCTACTCCATCTCGTCCCTGTCCTTCTCCAATTCTCTGCCTTCCACAGTACCAGCAATCTGTTATCCATTATTAAGCTCAGACACAAACCATTTTACCATCATCAACTCGTCACCACTTCATCATACAACAGCAGTGACCCATCATTGCTCATCTTCTTTCTCTATTGACGTTGATGATGAACAGCACCATGCACGGATCAACCACCGTCATCTCCCTTTTTCACCTGAGTCAGTCGACTCTAATGGCAACAACGTTCACAACATTACTGCCATGTTGTACTTCCAATAATGGCAGCAACTCCATTCCCTTCGTACAAGGGTAACACCATAACGAGCTTCTCTTCATCAACACTAACTGCCAATCATTATCAAATCTGTCAATGGCTGCAAGCTAATTTACCACCTGCTCGTGCATCCAAAATACCACCAGTCGTCATTGCTACTATCAAACACCCTGTTCAATCATCCATGCTGCTGTTTACGTGGGTGGTAAAGAGAAAGAAGGTGGCAGCCCCTAACATAAATATGGGTGCCTTTATAAATTGCCTTTCAGCTGTCAGTCTTGCAAGACTGACAGTTCAATTTTCGGCATCACTCTTCTTGGACTGTGAGTTCCGGGGAACCGACAAGCTCAACTTCTCATCTCGCTAATAACTTCTTCATACGACGTCGAAATGGGCTCTTTCTTTCGCCGATTGCTTCGTATTTTCGTCCTCTTCGAGATGATATCAAGGACTCCTAAATTCAAAAGAGTTACACTTGGTCTCTGGCTCTTCTCCGCTTGCGGCTAACTCCTTTTATTGCACAATTAAGTGCCAATTCGCTTCTTTTCGGATGATTCACCTTGCAAAACATAAATAAGAGAAAAAAAACGTAATATACAATAATTTGCAAGAAACTAAGCAATTACTAGCATGGATTCGACACAAAATATATGCAAAATATGCACTTAAAAAATTCCCCCACACTTGGCTTTTGCTAGTCCTCGAGCAAACTATCTAAATACAACAACTCCATGTCGCCGAGAAAACGGTTACTCTTAGCATGAATAACAGGCCTTTAAACCCCTAGGTGGCCCTAGTGGACGAGTTATAGTCTCGTGAGGGATTACTAGAGATATACCCACAAAACCTACTCCAACTTCAAAGCGTTCCAGCTTCCCAAACATCCAAAGAGCTATGAGGACATAGAATTTCTGCATGCTAGTAATAAGAAGTTAGAAATACCAAAGAACATATTCATTCTTTAATTTTGAGTGAGAAATAACCACACCATAATGAGAGAAACGCGTGTTTGAGAACGATTAATAAGCATTTCGCCTCGACTTCTGCCTCACTTAAAAGGATTTTATGATAATTACACTCAATAAGACGGATTTTTTATGGGTCTCACATGTGTGTAGGTAGGAATGAAGAGAGAAATCCTACACACGTTGAATGGTGGGAAGGTAACCTTCCGAATTATTTCTGGAGACTCCACAAAATCGTGGAAAACAAAAATATTTTTCTGATGATCTCTAAGAAAGGAAATCAACCACTATAGCAAGGATGAGAGTACTTACCACCTTCACATCTGATTGCAATGATGAAAGCACCACTCTCACAGCATCCAATAGAAACGTCTTTGTAGGGACAGAATATCGCAAGATATAAGGTTAGGAACACAGTAACAAATACAAGAGAGAAGTGTTGCAAGATAATGCGATAATAGAAGAAACACGAGAGAAGTATGAAGGGTTTGCGAATATAGAATAAATTTATGATCAAAGGTTACGATGCTTCGCAAGCTATATATAGCTATACAGATTTCACTATATATAGTAGTTCAAATGTAAAATTAAGGAGGTTCTTTTAGTGAGTGTTAGAACAAGTCTTAGGAGAGAGAACAGAGAAAGTTGTAACTATTCTAATCTCCATTAACATATTTCTTTGTAATCAATTGAAAATATTAATCAAGATTGTCATTTTTCATCAAGAACTTCTTAAAGTTTTACAAATTCTACTGAGGGTGTAGTTGTAGGATTTCCTGCAACTACATAGTTGGCGCTAGAAACAGGGATTGAAGATTGTTATAGCAGAAATTTGAAGGAGTTGTGGAAATTTGGAGATCAAATGGAGTCAGTAGATGAAGATTGAAAAAGAGAAGAATGTAATATGATCACAAAGACAATGATTGATGAATTTCATAACAACATGAAGGGAAGGATACACAAACGAGACTGTAGAGGAAGAAAGATCATGGAAGTGGAGAAAATAACGACTTTGAAAGAATGGGAAAAGCAGAAAATCACATTTTCAGTAGCAGAAATTCCAAATGAAGACTTAAACCACACTTCACCATTAGTAGTCACAATTCCGATTATACGAGAAGAAAATAAAGCTACAAAATCTATAGAAAAATGGAAATTAAACCGAGTTTTGATTGATACAGGGAGTTCTGTTGATATTATATTCTATCATGCACTTAAAGGAATGGGGATTAAAGATGAAGAGATCACAAATTCAGAATGTCTTATCCATGGATTGGGAAAATCTGCAACCAAATCCAAAGGAGAAATAATATTACGAGTACCACTGGGAGAAATCGAAACACACATAGTTTTATGTGTGGTAGATATGGAATCTCCATATAATATGTTGATGGGAAGACAATGGATTCATGCGATTAAAGTTGTTGCTTCGACATTACATCAATCAATTAAGTTTCCCACACCAAGTGGAATACAAGAAATAAAAGGGGATCTTGATAGTGCAAAATTTTGTTATCAAATTGAAGTAAAACAGTGTGGAGGGAGAGCAATAAAGAAACAATTTCATAGAAAACTTGCGAAAGAAGCAAAAAAGGAAGAGGAGTTCAGAGTGTATACAAAAAGAGCAAGAGAGGGAAAAGGAATACCAAGTGAGATCCCAGAAAAATAAGGAGAACCAATGAAAGTAATTAAAGAACCAACACCTATGGGAGAGCAAAGTCCTAGTTACGTTGCAGCAGAACCAACCAAAGAAATAAATATTGGAACTGAAGAAGAGCCTTTAATCTTGCGAATTGGAACTAAGATGGAAGAAAAAGAAGAGAAAAGAACCATTGATCTCTTACGAGAATACAAAGATATATTCGCAAGAAGTGTAGATGAAATACCAGGAATTGATCCATCAGTGGCGTGTCACAGATTGAACATAGATAAAAGCGTAAGACCATTCAAACAAAGAATAAGAAAGATCTCGCAAAATTATCATGCACAAATAGAATAAGAATTACAAAAGATGCTGGATGCAGGAATCATAAGAGAAACAAAATACCCAGAATGGATTGCGAATATGGTCATTGTTCCAAAGAAGAATAAAGGGATAAGAATTTGTATAGATTTCACTGATCTAAACAAAGCATGTCCTAAAGACAGTTTTTCATTGCCAGACATACCACAAATGGTGGAATCAGCTGTAGGACATGATAGAGTTACCTCACTCGATGTATATAAAGGGTACAATCAAATATCGCTTGCAGAAGAAGACCAAGAACATACTGCCTTTTTTGATCAAAGAGGTTTATATTGTTATGTGAATATGCCATTTGGTTTGCGAAATGCAGGCGCTACATATCAACGAATGGTCGAAAAGGTGTTCGCAAAGTGGATACATAAAACTTTAGAGGTGTATGTGGATGATATGTTGATAAAAAGTAAAGAGGCCAAAGATCATGTGCAAGATTTGAAGGAAATATTTGAACAAATAAGAAAATTCATTATCAAATTGAATCCTGAAAAACGTATAATTGGAGTTGCGTCAGGAATTTTTTTGGGATACATAGTATCAAAGGAGGGAATACAAGTCGATCCAGTAAAAGTACAAGCAGTTCGTGACATGCCAACACCTGCAACAGTAAAAGAAGTGCAAAAGCTAAATGGACTCTTGGCTTCACTTGGAAGATTTATTTCGCGAATGTCAGATAATTGCAAACATTTCTTCAATATACTTAAGAAGGGAGAAAAATTCAAGTGGACTGATGAATGTGAAAAAGATTTTCAAGGAATCAAAGAATATCTCACGAATACATCCATATTACAGAAACCAGAGAAAGATGAAGAATTATTGGTATACCTCGCAACAACTCAATATGCTTTAAGTGCAGTTCTATTGCGAACAGATGTAGGAATAGAAAGGCCCATTTATTACATCAGTAAAACTTTTAACGCAGCAGAGAGGAATTATTCTAAAATGGAAAAGTTAATTTTAGCACTGGTTTATGCATCATTTAAGTTGCGAATATACTTTCAAGCGCATGTGATAAAATTGGTAACCAAAGTCCCGATTGAGTCAGTCATGAAGAACACAAAAAGATCAGGAAGAATAGAAAGATGGAATGCACAAGTTAACCATTATAAGATAAAGTACGAAGTGTTATCATCGCAAAAGTCACAAGTTGTCGCAGATTTCTTGGCAGAGTTTCCTTTGGAAGAAGATGAGGCAGTAGAAGAAATGATGGATATTGAAGAAGAATTTGGGAATCCAAAAGATCTATTAACAGAACCAAATAGATGGGAAATTTTAGTAGATGGATCATACAACAGTGAGGGGAATGGAGTAGGAGTTGTGTTGATTTCGCCAGAAGGAGAAAGAACAGCATTCTCATTCATACTAGAATTTGCATCCACGAACAATGAAACAGAGTACGAAGTGCATGCATTGAAGATCGCAATAGAAAAGAAGCTTGAAAGTATAAGAATAACAAGTGATTCTCAGCTGGTAATTTGTCAAATCAAAGGGGAATATACCACAAATGAGTCTTCTTTGAAGAAATACAAGAAACTCGTTGATGAATTATCTGCGAGGATACCAAAGTTAAAATGGAGGCATATAACAAGGAAATACAATCGACTCGCAGATGCATTTGCATTCATTCCAAGTATGATGACAAACCCTAATGCAAGAAATATCAAAATCCAGACAATTCAACATCCATCAGTAAATAAAGAAGAAGAAATTGAGGAACCAGTTGTGATGGAAGTAGAAAGGGAACTGCCAGACGACATCGCATATTGGAGAAAGGACATTCATGCATATCTCGCAAAAGGAGAAATACCCAGGAACAGACTAGAAGCACATAAATTAAAGAGTCGTGCAACAAATTATGAGTTACGAGAAGGAATTTTATACAGAAAATATTTCAGTGGACCACCTCTCAGATGTTTAACTCGTGAAGAAGGAGAAAAAATATTGAAGATGTTGCATGGAGGAGAAGATGGTAATCATAGCGGGGGAAGATCTCTAGCTTATAGAGCAAAAATACAAGGATATTATTGGCCTTATATGCACACAGACGCAAAATTGTTGGTGAGACGATGTAAAGAATGTCAACGACATGGGAAAAGAACTCATGCACCAGGGGCACCACTAACCTCTTCAACAAGCTGCTGGCCTTTCGAGAAATGGGGAATGGACATTGTTGGCCCATTTTTACCTGGATCTGGGCAAAGAAGATACTTAATAGTCGCAACAGATTATTTTACGAAGCTTGCAGATGTAAAATCAGTACAACATATTCGCGATAAGGATGTTTTTACATTCATATTTGAGAATATCATTTGTAGGTATGGAGTTCCAGCACAATTAGTATCCGACAATGGGAAACAATTTGAAGGGAAGAATATCGAGATGTTACTCAGTGCTTTTAGGATAAAATATGGGAAATCAACTCCATTATATCCACAAGCTAATGGACAGGCCGAGGCAACAAATAAAACAATCGCAGATACAATCAAAAAGAAATTAGAAGGACATCTCAGAGGGTGGTGCGAGCAAGTGCCTAGTGCAGTCTGGGCATACAATACAACTAGAAGGGAGGCAACTGGAATGTCTCCTTACTGTTGAACATATGGAGTAGAAGCAGTATTGCCAACAGAGATTGTAATTCCAACAACAAAGAAAGAAGCTTGGGAAAAAAAAATTAAGTACAGGGGTGATATTAAGTGAACTGGATGATTTGGAAGAAAAAAGGGAAAAGGTGTTGCGACATATGAAGATTTATCAGGAAATATTAGCTCGAGAATATAAAAAGAGAGTTATTGAACGTGAGTATCAACCAGGTGATTTGGTCATGCGAGAAACACCTCCCTACCAGAAAGAAAATGGAGGAAAACTAGCACCAAAATGGGATGGACCATATGTCATTAAAGAGGTTGTGGGAAGTGGAGCTTATCGGCTGATGGATCCAGAAGGGAAAGACATGGGTTTAAGACTTGGTCGACCCTGGAATAGATTGTATTTAAAAAGGTATTATCCATAAAACTCTTAATAATTTTGCGAATATCATTTACTCCCACAGAAACTACCAAAATTACAAATTTTAAAATTCTTATTTGCGATCAGCTTTCATAAAAGAAAGACGCAAAATGTGATCCGCTTTCAAAAAAGAAAGAAAGCCGCAGAAATTTTACACATGCAAACCTTTGTGGCGTACACCCTAGTTCGCGAAGCAACATTTCGCAAGAGGCAAAGTCCTAAAGTACGTCATTTAAGGGGGTACCTATAAGCATGGCTCAGGGGAAACGGAACACCACCACGGAACCTGAGTACATGAACATTACGGGGTACATAACCCAAAATCCGGGTAAGACACCTTGGATTCTCAACTTAATCTTGCGATGTAACATGATTTAGGTTTAGCGACTAAGGCATATTGTCTTTCCCAAGAAGTGCAGAAAACGATCAAGGCGCCGAGGTACACGGTTGAGTCAAGAGTGCCGGATAGGTTTGAAGCACATCTGCCATTCTTGACAAGTCTTGGCAAATGATGCACTTGGCCCAAAGATACCCCATAAGGTGCAACCTCGTAACTATAAGCCATATAGTCAAAAAGGATAAGAGGTTGCGAACAAAAACTGGTTGTTGGAAAAACCGGATGGGAAGATCTAACTTTGTATGGTCGATGTACGCTTCCTTGAAGGGGAAACCAAGTGAAAGATAAAGGGCAGCACCCTCCATTAGGGAGCTGATACGTGCTATAAGACGCAAATGTCATGAGGCTTTTTGTCCGCAAGAACACAAAGGATTGTCATATTTGTGCAACAATCGTATTTCTGCGAGTAAAATATATATATGTATATGTATACTCGCAGATTTAAAAACAAAGAAGTTAAGATGAGATCAATGGGTTATTACATAAAAGTGTGATAACGTCCTGCGATTTCATCACAAGACGATAATGTCACAAGGTTGTATATTCGCAAGTATATTCAGACTTGTCATATTATTGCAAACACAAAAATATTGTTAAGATAAGGTCAAGGGGTTGATACATGCGAGTGCATCAACGTCCTGTGACTTTATCGCAAAAGAGGTGGCAAGGTAAGACCTTTACTTAGGAAGGCATGATAAGACCACATAAACTAATGAAGTCAATATCATTGGAGATTCTTTATATTTTCAATAAGAATACTTCTTATGCTCATACCAAAAAAGTAAAATTTTTTTACAATTAGAGACAGATATTACATACTCATTAAATTTTACGAGGATTGAATACTTCTTATACTTCTTCAAGGATTGAATACTTCTTATACTTCTTCAAGGATTGAATACTTCTTATATTTCTTTAAAGATTGATTACTTCATATACTTCTTCAAGGAGGTTTCATACTTCTTATACTTCAAGGGGGAGATCTCTTATTTACTTCGCAATAACCAGAAACTTCACAACTTAAACTGAAGTAGATATTTTAATACTTACAACAACGATTGATCACTTGAAGAGCAATAATAATGGGAAAGGGAATACTAAGCTAAGTCTTCAAGATATGTTATTTCTATTCATATGATCAATTTGTTCAATGTATGCAAATCAAGAAAATATTCAATTAGAGAAAGGTCAAATCATTATCGCAAAATATAAAATATACTTCTTAAGGAACATAAACAGTAAGTAGAATTGTTTGTAAGAAAGAGGACCGACAATAACCAAGAGAAAGAGTTCAAAAGAAAGAAAAATAAGAGGATTAACGATAACTTGGGAAAGAAGTATATCATGCTTAATGCTCTTCATCAACACTTTGTGCTGGATCTTTAAGATGAGTAGGATCATCAGCAACGTTCGATTTTTGCGAAACATTACCCTCTGTAGAGTCTATAATAGGAGATTCTCCTTGAGGGATAGATTCTTTTTCACCATCGAATCCTTCATCTTCACTTTCGTAATAAAAATCACTATCAGGATCACGAGCAACTTCATCATCAGATATTTCCAGAGGTTCAATTTTCACTGGAGGCAAGGATCTTGATAAGAGAACGTTGTTTATGAAGACTTGAGCTTTCAGATGACTTTCACGAAGTAGAGCTTTCTGGTGGTTAGTATCTTCAATATCTTTGACATAAGCAAGATGGTTGAATCTTCGATTGGCACGATCACGAGAATTGATCAAACGAGTAGAAAACAAAGTGTTCTTCTTGCGAAGCTCAGAACAGGTGATCTCTAATCCAGCTTTAGCATTGCGAAGATTGTTCTCAGATTCTGCGAGTGAAACAAAATTCAAAGAATCAATTCTGCGAATATAGCAAAATTTAAAGGTATATCAGAGGCAGCCAAATTTTAATGACTACCTTCTCTTTGTGAAGTAAGAAATTGAGCTAAAGATAGACAACAATTCTTCATCTGATCCATAGCTTCATCAAAACCATCACCAACTAATCCTTCAAGTCTGGATTGAAGCTTTTGATCTTTGGAAAGAAGATATTTTTTATCCTTCGCAAGTTTTTTATTAAGGTTTTCTAGTTGGGAATAATCTTCTTTAAGTTTATTCCTCTTAGTGTTCAAGATTATATTCCTATTAAGAAGGGATTTATTCTCGGCAACAAAAGAACTTCTCTCTGCATCTGAAGACTTTTTTAATTCCTCAAGTTCACCTTTTAACAAATAAAGGAGATTTTCTTGATCGCAACATTTACTCTGAAGAATATTCAATTGATGCGAAGAAACATCCATTGAATTCAAATACGAACATCTTTCTTCTAATAAGGTTTTATTCTCTTCTAATAGGGTTTCTATTCTTAAATCGGCTTTAGTTAAAGAAGAAGTGAGCTGAGATATGTCATCATTCAAAAATTTGTGATCGTAAATTAGTTGGGTATTTTCTTGAAAAAGGGCATTTAAATTGTCAAGAGCACATGAGTGAAGACTAGATAAGTGGGAAAATTGGTTCAAGAGACTTTCATGCTTGGCTCGAAACTCTTCTGCGACTGATTCATGATGAAGTACCAACATTCTACATTTCTGGGTTGATTCTATAAAGGGGAATGGGTTTTAATGGGTGTTTCAAACATACGAGAAATAGAAACAAACAAAAAGAGAAAATATAAAGATAATAGCAATACCTTTTAATGCATCATTTCTCTTACAAAGGATTGCACAATCTAGAGAATCATTTTGAAGCTGATGATTCTCTTTACGAAGATTCTCACACTCCGTTTTCAAAAACTCCTGAGTTTGGCGAAGCAATTCAACTTCTTTTTCCAAGGCTTGACGCGAAATAGAAACACCAGGATTGATGAAGTTGTTGAGTATTTCGCAAAATTCAGACTGCGAATGAACATTTGAAGACCTCGCAGTATTACTTAAAACATCAGATAACATCTGGAAAACTGAATAAATCCCATCTCGAACTTCTTGAGGAAGGGGATAGGAATTCGAAGGAATGAGAGCAAGTTGTAAATTGCTTGGAGCAATGGTACTCAAAGGATTGAGAGCTAAAATAGGTTTTTCACAAGAAAGGGTTGAGAAGGTAACTTGCGAAGGTTGATCTTGAAGAAGTGTTGATAAATTGACAGGGGTGGGAGACTGAAAACTGGGTAATGGAGTAGAGGCAGGAGTTTGCGAAGAAGTGCTTTCACGAGGGGGAGAGGGAAATTCTTTATCCATCACACGAAGGAAATCACTGATTGAAATTGATGGCTTGGATTTGATATTACGAGATCTCTTGGTAGGGTTGGATTCTTCACCGACCTACAAATCAAAATGTAGATTAAAAACTGAGGCAACAATATATTATTTCAGAAAGAAGATGGAGTATTTAACTACCTTTTGATTCTCGGATCTTCTTCTTCGAGGGTTAGGGTTGGAGCTTTTAGTTGGGGATTTCATTTGAGAAGAAATTTTGCTGAAAGAAATCAAAATCAAATAATGTATTAAACAAAAATAAAATAGGTAAACAAGTAAAAGATGCAAGAGATAAAAGAAAATTACCTCGGAGAGCTCATGATGGGATTAACAGGAAGAGAAGGCAATAACCGAGGATGAAATGTGAGAAGAAGATGAAGTTGCAGAAGTAAAAAGAGAAGGTAAAAAAAATACAATGAAGGGAATAAAAGGAGTATTTATAAGGGAAAATTAGGAAAAGACGGTTACAAAAGACGTGTTCGAATTTCGAAAAGAATAAGTAACGGTCATATTCTCACGATTATTACTTCTTCGCAGAAATGACATGAGAAGAGGCAAGATGTAGGGACAGAATATCGCAAGATATAAGGTTACGAACACAGTAACAAATACAAGAGTGAAGTGTTGCAAGATAATGCGATAATAGAAGAAACACGGGAGAAGTATGAAGGGTTTGCGAATATAGAATAAATTCACGATCAAAGGTTACGATGCTTCGCAAGCTATATATAGCTATACAGATTTCACTATATATAGTAGTTCAAATATAAAATTAAGGAGGTTCTTTTAGTGAGTGTTAGAACAAGTCTTAGGAGAGAGAACAGAGAAATTTTTAACTATTCTAATCTCCATTAACATATTTCTTTGTAATCAATTGAAAATATTAATCAAGATTGTCATTTTTCATCAAGAACTTCTTAAAGTTTTACAAATTCTACTGAGGGTGTAGTTGTAGGATTTCCTGCAACTACAGTCTTCCTTCCTTCGGCTCGTCTTCTTCATCTTTTTGGTCTTTGGTCTTCAACTGTTGATGACAAACTCTTGAATTTCGTAGAACTTCACACAATTTGTACTCTTTTCCTCAATTCCTTGTTGCTTGAAACTTATTTATATATTTTTTCTTCCCCGTGGCCTTATTGAACAAATAACAACCTAAATGAAAATCTCTTTGTATATTTATTTTATTTTATTTTATTTTTTTGTATTTTGTAAAAAAAATATTTATAAGAGAGATTGCAACTAAAACAATAAAAATGAAATAAAATTAACATGGCCATGAAAGAAGTACTTTACCACTTTGATCTTCACACCTTGTAATGCCTCTGTATCATAAACTTCAATAACTCTCATTTTTTTGATTTTCTTCACTCTTGTAAATAAGTCTTCATAATTGGATATAAATTACGCTCCTTATGTGTAAGTCTTCAACATGTATATAAAAATCTGCTCATTGTATGTTGCTTTACTTGGATATAAAATTTGCTCCTCCTTGTATTGTTGCTTGTAAACCTCAAACGTCTTCAACTTTCCTTGTAGATTTTTGATGTCGCTCCATTGTTGATGATGATGGTGTTTCTATGGATCTGTTGTTGGCGAGAGAGAAAATGGTGTCTGCAAATCAAACTACAAGAAGGTGGTTTTCATCTATAGAAGTCACCCTTATGATTGACAAAATTAGCACTCAAGAGATCAAAAATAGTGCTTCTATTGGTGGGAGGTTGGGTAGCTCACCATTCTACCCGGAATTAACGTACGGTGACACACACTCAAAAGAAATCTCTTTAGTCAGCTACAAAAAAAAATTGGTCTGGTTCCTTGGTTGATATTAAAATGGGTAGTCTCCACTAATGATTGATCAGCAACTCTAATAATGCATTTCTCTCTGCTCCTAATTTGCATCACCGGCATGATTAAATCCATTATTTAACACTCCAATTCGTAAGAATATTCCGAACGTAGTTCTCTAACACTTCCAAGTTCAGTTATGTCGGTCAGAATCTCTATGTAAACATACCTAGAAGTATGCTAGTGACTCTAAAATCTCTACAAGTTGAAGGTTTTTTATGCAAATATATACAAAGAAATTGAAAATTTTGACTCAAAAAGGCTAAAAACTCTATATGCAGAAGACTCCCCCACACTTAAACTTCACATTGTCCTCAATGTGTAAAACCGAAAGTTCTGAATTCTGACATAACAACAGATAAAATGCAAAAACTGTGCAAATTGGTAAGGAATTTGGAAAAACTCCATTTCACAAAAGTTGTTCATCTACGTGTTTTCTACAATGTGTCGAAAAGGTACAGTGTTTAGATAAACGGTATGACAGTTATGGTCTCTGAACTGAACTACGCGATGTCTGAATTTTTCTGACGGAAAGGTATTCATCATAATTTTCTTCTAAAATAGATTACGGGCTCAATGAAATTAAACATGGGGATGCAAACATGATATGAAAACAATAAAAACAAAAATAAATAAATAGAAGAGTTTAAGATACAAAACCTATGGGTTGCCTCCCATTTAGCGCTTGGTTTAAAGTTGTCAGCCCGACTTGGCATTGTCCTTATTACTCCTCCAGAGGGAGTAAATCTTTAAACTCTATCTCATTCACATTCACACAAGCGATGTTTTCATAATATGGCTTCAATCTATGGCCGTTGACCTTAGAAGTAGTCCCATCTCTAAGACTAGTAATATCAACTGCACCATGAGAATAAACATTAGTAACAACATATGGTCCAATCCATCTGGACCTTAGCTTACTAGGAAATAACTTAAGATGAGAATAAAATAAAAGAACTTTTTGCCCCACAACAAAATTCTTCCGAGAAATCATCTTGTCATGGAAAACCTTAGTCTTTTCCTTATATATACGAGAACTCTCATAAGCATCATTATGTATCTCCTCTAGCTCATTGATTTGTAGTTGCCTATGTTTCCCTGATTTATCATACTCTATGTTGTACATCTTTACCGCCCAATAAGCCTTATGCTCAAGTTCAACTGGGAGATGAAAAGCTTTGCCATAAACCAACCAATATGGAGACATACCAATTGGTGTCTTATATGTTGTTCTATACGCCTAAAGTGCATCGTTGAGTCTATAACTCCAATCCTTCCGTGTAGTGTTAACGGTTTTCTCAAGGATAGACTTAATCTCACGATTTGAAATTTCAGCTTGCCCACTAGTTTGTGGATGATACGGCGTACCAATCTTGTGTGTAATGTTGTACTTCTTGAGAATAGGTTGGAAGGATTTCTTGAAGTGCGAGCCTCCAACACTGATAACCACTCTTGGTGTACCATGTCTAGAGAAAATATATTCCTTCACAAACTCACAAACAACTTGAGAATCATTAGTAGGGGTGGCTTTAGCTTCCACCCATTTTGAAACATAATCCATAGCAAGATGTATATAAAATTTTCCATTCGAATTAACAAAAGGACCCATAAAATCAATGCCCCACACATCAAAAATCTCGACAGTGAGAATAGGATTGAGTGGCATTTGATTTCGAGCACCTAGATTGCCCGTTCGTTGACATCTATCACAAGATTTGCAAAAAGCATATGCATATTCAAATAGGGTTGGCCAATAAAAGTCACATTAGTACCCACCAAATAAGCTCTAAATTTTTCTAATGCAAATACTATAGCCAAAAACTCCTTCTCAATAGTAAAATAGTTGATTTGAGCATCGTTTAGGGTCCTTGATGCATAATAAATCACATGTGACCTCTTGTCTACTTTTTGACCCAAAACAGCTCCGACTGCATAATCACTTGCATTACACATTAACTCGAATGAAAAACTCCAGTCAGGTGATTTAATAATTGGTGTAGTAGTCAACAATTCCTTCAATTTATTAAAGGCATCCTTGCACTCCTGGTCGAAGTTAAAGGAAACCTCCTTTTGCAACAATTTGCACATCGGCATTGAGATTTTGGAGAAATCTTTGATAAACCTCCTATAAAAACTTGCATGACCAAGAAACGAGCGAATTTCCCTCACCGAAGTGGGGTATTGTAAGTTCCTAATCAAGTCTATCTTTGCCTTGTCCACTTTGATCCCTTTAGAGGAAACGACGTGGCCAAGTACAATTCCATGGTCTACCATAAAGTGACATTTCTCCCAGTTTAAAACCGAATTAGTGTCTATGCATCTTTTAAGCACAAGTTCAAGATTATTTAAAAAAATATCAAATGAATCGCCATAAACACTAAATTCGTCCATAAATACCTCAATAATGTTCTCCACGTAATCAGAAAATATACTAACCATACATCTCTGAAAAGTGGCAGGCGCATTGCAAAGACCAAATTGCATTCTTCTATATGCAAATGTACCTAAAGGACAAGTAAAAGTTTTCTTCTCTTGATCCTCTGGTGCAATAACAATTTGATTGTAGCCCGAATAACCATCCAAAAAGCAATAATATAAATGTCCCGCTAACCTCTCTAACATATGATTAATAAAAGGCAAAGGAAAGTGATCCTTGCGGGTAGCCAAATTGAGATTTCTGTAGTCTATGCACACTCGCCATCTTGTTTGAACTCTTATAGGAACAAGTTCATCATCCTTATTTTTAACAATAGTGACACCTGATTTCTTAGGCACCACTTGCACCAGACTAACCCATTTGCTGTCAGAAATTGGGTAAATCACCCCCACACTCAGTAATTTGAGGATTTATTTCTTTACGACCTCCATCATTGGGGGGTTAATCCTACGCTGAACATGACGTACTGGATTTACATCATCTTCCATAAGGATTCTATGTATGCATGTGGATGGACTAATGCCTTTGATATCAGCAATTGTCCAACCAATAGCCGTTTTGTGCTCTTTCAGAACCCGAATAAGGCGTTCTTCTTGTACTGCTGTGAGATTCTTTGCTATAATGACTGGAAGCTCCTCCCCATCACCCAAGTAAGCATACTTTAAGTGATCAGGTAGGGGTTTCAGTTCTAATTTAGGTGCCTGCACAACAGAGGTAAAGGAACTTCATCGATTCTGAGTAAAGAGATATATGAAATATTACCTGTTTTAAATTCTTGTGATGCCATAAAAGCACCACATGTATCAACAATCTCCTTGGGAATATCAACGTCCAAGTTAGGAATGCCATGAACGTACAAATCAATGTTATTTTATAGCACGGATTCAAGTTCATCTTCTTTGTTCAAATCAAACATCTGTTGTGCCAACGAACCAATAACATCAACAGAGAAAGAGGAGTGCACATCACTAGGATAACGCATAGCTTCAAAAATATTGAAGCGTATAACCTCCTTATCAAATTCAATAGTGAGTGTACCATTGTCCACATCAATATTCGTCTTTGCTGTTTTCATAAACGGTCTCCCAAGAAGTAACGAAGTAGATGGTTATATTATCTCCCTTATGGAAGTATTATCACATGGACCGGAATGAAAAATCTATTTTTAGAGAAGTATTTTCTTGCTTCTAAAGCTGCAGCTATTCGTAAGGAAATCAGTGAAATTGTGAAGATTACTGGAGAATCTTTGTATGACTATTGGGAGAGGTACAAGAGATTGTTGGCGAGTTGCCCACACCATCGGATATCACCACAACTTGTCATTACACACTTCTATGAAGGGTTACTACCGCATGAGAGACACTTGAGTTCTAAGTTCTAGACATGAGTAGCTAAACTTCTTAGTGAGAGACATATGATTAGCTAAACTTCTTAGTGATTAGGGATGAATTCTAAGTTCTAGACATGATATTAGTTATTATATAAATCTATTTTGAAGTTCTTCACATATTATTGATTGTTTATACTAATTAAATTTTTTATGATTAATTGATAGATTATTTAGGTGGCCAACTGAACTAATTTGTTGATTCAATCAAATGCTAGTATTGAGTTAGGAGATAAGTAATAGTCGAATAATTTATACAAAAGTAGAGAACACAAGACCTTGCAGAGGGATTCTGTGTAGAGATTGTGTGTATAAACAACACTAGAAAGTGGACCTTGAGCTAAGAGTATAACTACTAGGATCAATCTATAATTTACAAAAGATAAAGCATTCGGAGAAATTACACCTTGATTGAGCTACTACTAGGTGGTTTAGACGAATAGAATATGGTATTGGAGAGCTTCCGCACTCAGTGATATACAAAATTTAGGGGATAGCATTAAGCTAGCTGTTATTCCACGGTTGGTAATAATTTGTGATTAATAGTATTAATGGATGAATATAATAACTTGATGACGGTTTAGTAACGAAGAAGGATTCCTTGATCATATTTCTCTCCATTTCTTGCAAACTTTATTAATTTCAATTGCTTTATTTACTTTTTTTTTACAATCTAAAACCAAACCCCCCATTGTGACACTTTGGACAACTAAATCTCCCTACTCTTCGTGGGAACGATCCTTACTTCCATTATATTACTAGTTAATTGTGTGGAAATAAGTAATTTAATTTGAGTGCACCTACGACACGCATCAAATTTTGGCGCCGTTGCCGGGGAACCGACAATCTCAACTTCTCGTATTGCTAATAACTTCTTCATACGACGTCGGAATGGGCTCTTTCTTTCTCCGATTGCTTCGTATTTTCATCCTCTTCGATATGATATCAAGGACTCCTAAATTCGAATGAGTTACACTTGGTCTCTGGCCTTTCTCCGCTTGCGGCTAACTCCTTTTATTGCACAATTAAGTCCCAATTCGCTTCTTTTGGGATGATTCACCTTGAAAAACATAAATAAGAGAAAACAAACGTAATATACAATAATTTGAAAGAAACTAAGCAATTACTAGCATGGATTCGACACAAAATATATGCAAAATATGCACTTAACACCTGGCAACACAGTACTAAGTGTTGAGGAATTCGCACGTCTCAACACTAAGAGGAAAGATGTGTTGAGGCTATTTTCCTGGCAACACAGTATGAGTGTTGAGGAATTCGCACGTCTCAACACTAAGAGGAAAGATTTGTTGAGGTTGTTTACCTGGCAATACAGTACTGAGTGTTGAGGAATTCGCACGTCTCTACACTAAGAGGAAAGATGTGTTGAGGATGTTTTCCTGGCAACACAATACTGAGCGTTGTGGAATTCACACGTCTTAAAACTAAGAGACTTAACATTCAATTGATATGCCTAACATATATAAAACATTTAGTTTATGGATAGTTACTTAGATCTGTCTCCGCTAGGCATGTCCTTCGCGCATGATTTGGCTTTGGATGTATCAGACTCTCCCGTGAGTAAGCAGCATGACAAAAGTCCCCAGATCTTGATGGGATAAAAAATAGCCGCTTGTAAAGAGATTTGTTTAACAAGACTTACTCGTGTGTGTATCCTCCAAAACTACAATCTCTCTAGGTAACTACGTCACATTTGGGAGTTGTCCTCCTAGTTTCACATTTTTGTTATGTATCCATGAGCTCCCCGGAACCATATCATAATTCGGGTATTCCTTGACAATATGAAACTTGGTGTGTGTTAGGGCGTATCCTATCTTGATTTTGAGATTAATGTACCCATAGGGATCATAGTCGCGCAGTGAGAAGCTTCTTGCTTCGAAATTCCTACAACTTTCAGAGTCTTGACAGTGACAATGTTGAAGTCAGAGGCCGCGTCAATCAGTTTTCTTTCAAACTCGACACCATTCAGGTGAGTAGTGGTTAGGAGTCCCCAGTTGCATTTACTAGCCGTACCTTCCAAGAGAGACTGGGATTTTGGGGTAGCTTCTCTAATTGAAAACAATCGCCTTCCCGACATAATACGGTCGAGGGATAAAAATATATCTCGACGCTGCGCCTTTGAGAAATAGAGAATCTCACACACATGCTCCATCATAGATTGCATGGTTTCGTGAATAGATTCCCAAAAGAGCATTAATGCACAACTCTACCAATTGATGTTCAGTCACATTTGGATCATGACAATCTAACGCCTAAATTCTGAATCTCCTGACATAATCATTCGGATGTTCGTTGTTTCTCTCCTTCTGAGTTATGGCCATGTTCGTCTGAGTTTCGGCAAGAACTTCCTATCTCTCAGTTGAATCGATAATGGCAATGAGATGTTGGTTTCCTATGGCTCCTCCAGTCTCTCGTCCTAATGAATAAGTCGTAGCATCCCTGGTGATGATTGGAGGCATCATGCTCGAAGAAATATTAGGAGTAGTGGAGGCTCTGGCTCTGGTAATAGGATGCGTCACGCTAGAAGGGATGCCTCTGGTGCTGTCGATGTTGGTGCTAGAGGATGTAACTCCATGTGATGTGTTGATTTCACTTGCAGACGTTACATTAGTGTTGGACATTTCCTTTTTCTCTCATTCAATACGGCCACATACTCTGTCTGCATCGTCGTTGGCGGAGGCACAAACCTCAAACAAGGATTCAATTTTTTTTGTGTCATCTCTGAAATTGATGGCGTTCTCTGAGCGAATGTTTAATGGCTCTTGCTACAGCCGGTTTTCCATACTCTTTAAGAGACAAAATGTCTCATTCTGCAGCTTGAAAATACCAGCTTGATTTGCGATAACTTCTTCTAATATTTTTGTCATACCTTCAATGGTGATTGAATTTCGAGCATTGGCAGCTTTGGAAGTGTTTGGGATTAGTGATTGAAGTGAATTCTGGTTAATGATTTGAATTTAGACCTAAGATCCACCATATTGAGTTTAGGAAGATTGGAATAAAAATTGAGAAATTGGCTTCGCAACCGAGAGATTAATCTCCCACTGTGTTCGCCAGTTATTTTGGGGTAAAAACTGCTTCTGCTGGTTTTGGTAAATTTTGGTGTGTTGATGAGAAACAAACTTAGACCTAAAACAATTGCACTGCACGGGAGTACTTTAGATTTCAGATATCAATCTGTACAATCCTGGCCTAAATCAAGAAATGGTCTTTCCAGTTTTTCTTCATCACAAAGTGAAGGAGAATGGTTGGTCTTAGGGAGGGAAGCGAAGAAGGTGTTGAGACCAGAATGGTTAATTATGAAGGTATGGATACTTATAACTTGTATCAGAATATGGAACTGGCTTGCAGAATGTAAGCTATCAGTCCTTTTGTGTTTTTCTGGATACTTGTGTTGTTGTTAACCAAAACTCTCTCTTTGGTTGAAATAAGTAGAAACCTATTTATACAAGTCATAGTTGAATGTACCCTGATCTCATAGGAAGTGGGTGTAGTTGAGTGATGGAGAAGTGCGGTAATGTGTAAATGCTAGAAACCACGTCCCCACTATGAAGGAAACAGGTTAGTTTACACACACTACTTCTTTCCACCACTAACTGCCATGCTTTCCTGATACTTTCTTATAATGGGCATGTTGCACACTACACGCTGTAAAACGCCAGACCAATACCTTGATGAACATCCCCCAGTTTGTGACATGTTTGATGTCTCAAGTATTTTCGTGGAAAATGTGTAGTAGATTGCCGAATGGGTCTTGTATGCAAGACCTAGCTATTCTGTTTAATTGTATGCCAACTAAGTAGCAGATATCCATGTGTGGAAAGTCAAAGTCGGGAGACTTGCTAAAAGAGAACAACGTGTGATACTTTTAAGTTAGTCTTGGTTAGTCGCCCAAGACTTACCATAGGCCGATCAATTCTGTGGCAAATTTGGACGGCTGAGATTGTAATTTAGGATAGAGGGTGGACACTAATTATGGCCACATTCCGTTGGCATCTTTTAATGGTATAGTGGCATTGCCGCGCCTGTGGTATTGCGGCATGGCCAAAGCTATGATTTGGCGTCGTGCCCAAAGTTAGGGCATGGCGGCTTGTCCAAGGCTAGGATTTGGCGCCATGGCCAAAGTTAGGGCTTGGAGGCGTGGCCAAGGCTAGGATTTAGCGTTGTGGTCAAAATTAGGGCTTGACGGCGTGGCCAAGGCGAGAATTTGGTGATGTGGCCAAAATTAGGTCTTGGCGGCGTGGCCAAGGCTATGATTCGGCGCCGTGGCCAAAATTAGGGCTTGGTGGCATGGCCAAGGTTAGGATTTGGCGTTCTGGCCAAAAATATGGCTTGGTGGCGTGTCCAAGGCTAGGATTTGGCGTTGTGTCCAAAAATAGGCCTTAGTCGCGTGGCTAAGGCTAGGATTTGGCGCCGTGGCCAAAATTAGGGCTTGGCGGCGTGGCCAAGGATAGGATTTGGCATCATGGACAAAATTAGGGCTTGGCGCCGTGGACAAAATTAGGGCATTGCTGCGTGGCTAAGGCTAGGATTTGGTGCCACTGCCAAAATTAGGTATTGGTGGCGTTGCCAAGGCTAGGATTTGGCGTCGTGGACAAAATTAGGGCTTGGCGGCATGGCCAAGGCTAAAGTGGCTCGTGGCATTTTGTGGGGCCGAAGTGGCGTCACTTGGGGCCACTACTAGAAATTAGGGTTTTGACTAATGTCACTGAAGCAAAAGTCGTGTTTCAATCATGAAACCCTAATTGGAGTTGGTTATGACTGTTGCCACGAACAAAAGTGGGTTAGCACGTAGCTACGCTATTTGTGGCAAGTTAGCATGCTAATTAGCATGTTGGCGTGGCAGGGTGTGTTTGGCACGCCAATTAGCATGCTGGTGTGGCATGGTGCGTTTGGCGCGCCAATTAACATGGTGGCGTGGCTGGGTGCGTTTGGCCTTTAATTCATGTGGCAGGTTTAAAACGACCTTATTGGTCAAGGAAAGGGGTCTGCCAAACATAGGGCGCGGCCACACCTCTAATGCTCGTGGCACATTTTAAAGTGACCTAATTGGCCGATAGGAAAGAGGAGGGTCGGCAAGCAACACGGGAGCGTGTCCATCTGCAGGTGGCACCGGCTGTCCTATGGAATGGCCATACCTCCCTTTGTTACGTATCCTTGATTTCGGATTTGGGTAGGACTTTGCACCTATTAATCCAAGGCGGATCAATTTCCTATTTTTCCTAGGTTTAGTTTAGATCAGTATGATCTGACATACTTCACAGGGCGCAAAAACCTAATTTTTGCAAATTAATCAAGTTGGTATTTGAATCTCTTGAATTATCACAAGATTGATTGAATTCTGCATGTTGACACAGAGTTCTTTAAGTTTATTGTCAGAGAGCAGTATGTTTTCCGATTGAGTACTTTTATGCACACCTTAACCTTGATATTTCGGGAAATTCATGCTACTCAGCTGCTAGGGAACATTAATTGTCATGTCATATCAATATTAAGGGTTCAGACGTGGAGCATAACACAAAAAGTATTCGAAGAAAAATATATCAATTGAATAATGCAGGAAGAATGCCGAAATTTACAGAATATCTGGGATTGTTGCTACATGCACCATTCTGGATAAATTTCACGTAAACATATTGAATTTCTCAATAAATGCGCAAGTGAAGAGGTTGGGAACTCATCACTTTACATGGATCTATCTATTTGCAGAATGACAGCATATTAAATGCGGGGTTTTACAATTTTATCCCTGAACTAAAAACCACCATCAACAACAAGATTACCCATATAATATTCCACAGCCATACTCCCCACAAAGATTTGGCAATTAAACACAAGTTCAAAAATAACTCTCCCCCATAAAATGTCATTCCTGAAAGAACAACAAAGGCGACCTTGCTTTTACAACAAACGAAGGATTTATTTGGACATAACCAAATCACATGAGAACATGAATTTGTATCCAAAAATCACAATTGAATTAGCCATAATAATGATCAATTCAATTGGCCATGCTCGACATAAGATAACTTATGGAGCAACACAGTATATACACAAAAATGTGGATCGGAGATAGACCAATACTGCGGAATAAACAAGGATTCATTCTATTTTTCATCACTATTTGCACAATGACATATAATAGACTTAATCCTTGTAAACAAAAGTGCATCCTTTATTCCATCAATATTTTCATTACGACATAAAAGGCTTAACTTTTGTTTGTCAAAAGTTCATTCTATCTTTTATCAATACTTTCATACTGACATATAATAGAGATAACTTTTGAACAAGTATGGTGTAGGATCAGAATATTGTCACAACAATATTCTTGCGAAATAAACAACAGTCATGCGATACATCAATGATATTCTGCGACACATCTCAAAATGACGTAAGGAATGACATATCAGATGAAAATGACAGAAATATGGGTAAAGTGTGACATTTCTGCGACGAACCAATAAAACCTGCGAATGATTAAGGCGATGCTAACTGCGATTTATCGCAAGAACTCAGATCCGAAATTAAAGGGAATCTTAACTGTAAATGAGCTGTCATGAGATGTAATCCATTATGTAAATGCCTATATAAAGGAAATGAATAGTTCCAGAGAGGAGGATGAATTTTTGAGTGCTAAGAAAGTTTTTAGGAGAGAGAAAACCTTATTAAGTAAATTGTATTCTTGATTACTGTAATTCTTTTAAGATCATATCAATAAAAAAGATTCTTAATCTTCAAATTGTGTCATAAATTTTTGAGTTGGGTGTAGTGTGGGATTTCCTGCAACTACATTTTGGCGTCCAGAAACATGGAGAATCAATTTGAGAAATTTCAAATTGCAATCTGAAGATTTGAAAAAATTATTAAAATTGAAGAAATGGCTAGGAGAAGAAGAAATACATCAGAACCACCAACAACAGTGAGAAGAAGTAAAAGAATTGCGGGAGAAAGGAACAGGTGAATTGGAAGGATCTTTAAGGATTAGATCAGGAAGAAGTAGAATGAGAAATGGAGCAGAAAATTCAATTCAACCACCAAATCAACAAACACAAGCACAAGATAAAAATGAGGATTATGATAGAGTAAGTGTGCATACTTGGAGGTCGAATTCGATAGAAGAGGCAGAAAATCAAGAAGTGGAAAGAAATCAAGAAGCGGACGGAGGAGTAATTCATGAAGGGCATGAAATAGTAGATGATTTGAGACAAAGGATACAGGAAGAAAGAAGATTAGAGGCAAAAGAACGTGCAAATCTTACAAGGAAAAATCATGAACTAAGAATGGAAAATTTGAGGTTGCAAAACAGAAGATCAAGAAGCAGCATGAGATCAAGTTCAAGATCATATAGACAAGAAACAAGACAAAATCACCCTATACAAAATATTGGCGAGAATTTGATAAATGATCGTTATATTCCACGCGGTGAAACTTTGGACATTAGACATAATCAAAATGAGGGAGAAAATCAAGAAGAGAGAAGGAGAATATTACGTGATGAGGAGATTCGAAGAAATCGCAGAATAATTGAAGATGATATTGAGAGGCATTATATTGAGCAAGTACATTTAGCGGGAGAGAGAGAGAGATTGCGAGCGGAAGTAGAAGAACAAGAAATTCAAGCAGCATTACGTCATAATAATCATGATAATCGAGAAAGACGACGTGCACAAAATCGTAATAATGATAATCTCAATGAGGAGTATGAGAGAATTCGCAGAGACATAGAAAGGCAACGAAGAGAAACAATAAGGAATGAGGAAATTCGCAGAGAAGAGAATGAAAGACAAATTAACTTGCAAGTTCAAGAAGAAGAAAATCGTAGAAGAAGGAAAAATCAAGATGTTGGAGAAGAAGCGCGAAATATCGCAAGACAAGAAAGGCATGAACGCAGACGAAGAGAGGCTGCGTTGAAAAGGCCAATGGAGCAAAATTATGATAGGAATGAACAAATCTTGCGGGAATTAGCAGAAATGAGAGGAATGATAAGTAACATAAGAGAAGGAGGAAGAAGACAACTTGATGAGACAATCGAAGAAGCTGCGAAAACTCCATTTACTCAAGAAGTACAATTAGGAGGGATACCTCCAAAATGCAATTTACCGGTGTTGACCAGTATTTTTGATGGGACTACATGTGCCGTCCAACATATCAAATCCTATATTCGATGCATGCTACAATGGGAGAACTATGATGTCCTTTTGTGCAAATACTTTGCGTTAAGTTTAACTGGCGAAGCATTGAAGTGGTTTGAAATTCTCCCCAAGAATACAATAACTTCGTTCATGCACTTGCAAACTACCTTCTTAGGAGCATACATAAGTAATAACTCTACACGACCTGGAATTGAAGATATGTTTGGATTGAAGCAGAGAGTTGGCGAGAGTTTAAATCACTTAACGATAAGATGGAGGACAATGTGTAGTGAAATAGCAGGAAGAGTAGATGAAAGATATCTCATTTTGTCCTTCATAAATGCTATGTTTGCGACAAATCTATTATACATCCAGGTATTTAGAGTTAAAAACACAATCACTATGACAGAACTGCGAGAACTGCAAGAAGAGTATATCGCTTTGGAGGAAAAACAAAATGAGATGGAGTCATATCCAATTCTCGCAGGCACAAATTCAACCGCAGCAAATGGAAGTTTATTACCAAGGATGATTAATATAGTAGCAAGTACCTCCCAAAATCAGCGAGAAAATGGAGATTGATAATCAACGTAAGATAGTAGCAATGGGGAGTAGAGATCAAGAGGAATTGTAAAAGGAGAGAAATTTCTATAATCGCAATAACAATAATAAGGTACCAAGGTTTGATCAACCGCGGGAGACTTATGGTGGACAGAGGCAGAATTATTCAAGAGAGCAAAGAGGTTAAAGGATTATATGGGAAGATGTCAAATTGCCACCTTTAAATACCAGTATAGACAAGATTTGGGAAGCGATTATTTTGATGGAGAATATACCCTCACCCTGGAACATGGGGAAAGAACCACATCCTCACAACCAAAATCAAGAGTTCTGTCCTTATCATCATTTTCATGGCCATTCTGTGAATAATTGTAGAAATGTAAAAAGAATTATTCTGCGAATGATTGAACAAGGGAAGTTAAATCATTTTCTAGCAAGATATCCACAACCCCAGCAATTGCCGCAAGCACCAGAAATTCGTAGAGTCAATGTTGCGAAAGACGCAGAAACATTTGTCATTGAAGTAGGAGCAACAACAAAAAATCTATTTTGCAATTCAATTGTCCATTCGCAGAAAACAATAGAAGATTTCCATGATAATGTGCTAAGTAGAGTATTTGCGAGGGATATAGAGGAAAGAGAGGTGATGAATATTGCGAAAATTTCTCCGTTAGAAGAATGGCAGAAACAAGTTATTTCTTTTACTGCACAAGAAATACCAGAGCCAGGGAAGATGCATGACAACCCGTTGGTGGTAAAGTTAGAAATAAATCCAAAATACAGAGAGGGATAATAAGATGATGGTGACGCAGCAAGTGATTCTTGGGCAATAGATAAGGTTTTAATTGATATTGGCAGCTCGATAGACATCTTATTTTATCATACCTAGCGTACAATGGGTGGAAGAGATGATGAATTAATCCCCTCCACTTACAAGATCTATGGTTTTAATGGCACTGCGAATAAGCCAAAAGGAGAAATCACTATGGAAATCCCATTGAACAAGATATCTTCAAAAATTAAGTTCTGTGTAGTGGATATAGAATCTCCTTATAATGCCTTAATTGGAAGACCATGGCTCCATGAAATCTTGGGCATAGCATCCACATATCATCAATGCATAAAGTTTCCACATCCTCATGGTATTGGGATAATTAAAGGTGATTGGTTTGAAGGGAAAAAGTGTTATGAAGTTGACATTAATACTTGCGAAGAAAGGAACGCCAGAAACCGTAATTGGCAA